>LUCM01005518.1:0-26830 GCA_008360955.1 Fasciolopsis buskii
TTGGATATTCACTCTTTTTATATAAACGTGTCACTCTGGGAAACGGCAGCGGTCAATGAGGCTTGCCTTGCTGTTCAACGCTGAATGATGATGATGGTGACTGTGTGAGTGGGGGACGCCAGTAGCATTGACGTGGTTTAGTACGAAACAATATAAAGTCCTAATTCAATTTACTGCGGCTGGTTCCTCGAAGATTGTTTTTGGTCGCAGCTGCTCGTGCCTGCTGGTTAGTGGCAAGTTCCTTGCAAATGTGAACCCAATCCCATCTCCGATAATGTCGCACATCATACAAAAGCCAAGCTGATATGTCTTGAAAACCGGTACCTAGCTTGGCTTTTAGCTTTCCTCGTCGGTGATGCCGTCCTGTGCATGCAGATGGTGCCAAGACAGTTATGGTTTGAGCCTGGCCAGGTTTACGAAAAACGTGTCCAAACCATTTCATTCGGTGGCTTTGTCGGCATACAGTAAAATAGGCACCGATCTTGAATCTTTTCCTTGGAGGTTCTGGCGTGCCAGCTTACTTTTGAAGTAGACTGATCGTTTTGTCTTCGGCTCTTAATGCCCAAGTTTCATACGTGATCGGACTGCTGCATTAAACTCCAAGTTTGGTTTTCTGACTGATCTCGTCCCGTCTCCAAAGAGTGCTTTGCGGTTGTGGAATCGCCGTTGGGGCCGCATGAGTACAATTTGACATCATCCGTGGCTTGTGCATTTGCAAGGATGGTGGAGCTCAGGCAACTTACGTTGTCTGGCCACTTAGTTAAAGGGCTCAGTTTGCATGACAGTTTGGTGTAACGAATATTTTGGTTTTTGGTAGTCTTGATCTCAAGGCCAATCTCCAATGGGTATTCATTAACTCGATCAAGGGCCGCCTAAACAGTGGTCAAGTCCTTTCCGAGCATCACTAATTCGTCCGAGTATAACAGTCTGTAGAAAGATGAACCCCTTGATGCACATCTATTGCACTTTGCGTAGCCCAGGCGACAGTAAAGTAGAGCAGTGCCGAAAATAACGGACATTCCCGCCGTTCGAATGGACAAGATTCTTCGCTATAACCTCGAGTAACTGCTTTTGTTTCAGAATAATACAGTTTTATCGGACGGACTAGTTTGGATGTTGTGTCGCTGAACCAGCACAACTATAAAGACCTACAAGATACAAGCGTCAACACTAGACGTCGGGTAATACACGCCTGATGGATAACAGAACGTCTACACTAGACGTCAACATCAATACCGGATGTAACTGAGGGCGAGATCCGAAGCTAGGCCTTCCACTTTCTGCATAGAGAACACCGAGATGAGCCACATGGGTTTACTGATCCCAATCAACGCAGCGCGCGAGCAGCGAAAAAAGCACCTTGTATGTGCAATTAACTTAAGCATATGTATACAGTTAATTGGCCAGAGGGGGTTGAAGTGATGTAGGAGCGTAACTGCCAACCAATCAAGGAGGCACAAAGTTGGAGACAAAAATTTCATCGACCAGTCGCAGTGGAATTATGAATAACTTGATAGACAACCGTTCTCTCACAATTTGTAGCGCCTTCGAACTGTGGGGACAGCCATCTCCAAAACAAATAAAATGCCATCTGTAAGCATTGCCTTCCACAATATCTTGTGACCTGCTGAATCAAGCGCAGCGCCGAAGTCGACGAAGCATGCGGCGGTAGGGCCCTGGCGTCTTTATCTGTGTCCCGAGATTCCACGTAAGATAACAATTTGGTCGATGCTGCCATTGTCTGGAGTGCCGAATGTGTGGTTGTTCCTGTGCATCGATGCAAGCTGAAAAAGCTCTTGTGATCACTTCTAACAGACTGAAGCTTGTGGTTGCCGCACATTCCCCCGTCACTGGGAAATGGTGGCAAAGCCGAGATTTCCTGATCAGATGGGTATTTTTCGGCTCCGCCGATCTGGAATATGCTATAGAGGATCTCAGTGACCACCCGGGGCCTTTCCAGATTTCAAACGGTGGATCACATTGCTTACTTCCCTTTTTGACGGAAGGTCACAGTTGCTGTGATCAGGAGAAGCCGAAGTCAGAGTTATGTCTCCTGCTTTATCTAGAGTGTGATAGATAGCATGACTATGATAATCTACTCATCCCATTCCCAAAATAACCATTATCCCTTGTTGTACTGCTACATTTAATTTACGCAACAGCAAATTCAAATATGCCCTTGCAGCTATTAACCTTATATCGAAATGTTGCCTTTTCGGTTACTACTTCAAAGTGCTCACACAGAAAAATGGGCCGAAAACAGTGAAAAACCCACCACAAAATAGTAAGCTGAACAAGTATGTAGGAGAAGAAAGGTTTCGAGGGCGAGAACGTCACGGACTGCGGCACTGGGCCATATCACGTATTGTCCCTACCCATTGCGTGGGGTGATCTTGTGGACCCCAACCCGGTGGTCCAACTGCACCTACACAAGCCAGTCAGTCAACTGGTTATAATTCTCAGACATTTTCCCAAATCATCGATTGGCCACATCGAACCATTCTCCAACCATTAACTATTTCGAAGAAGGTTTGAAAAATCCCACAGAACACATTGAGAACAACACAACGTGGCGACCAAGCTCGTTTTCAGTTATTCGTATTCATGCCAACGCATAACATTAAATATAGTTTGGAGATGGTTCAAGGGAAATTGTCGGTTTGCAGTCACATCAGTTCACAACTCTAAGAATGTGTCTGTGTGTATGTGTAATTGATCAATTTGTCACACGATCAGGTTGTAGACCAATTGTCGGATAATGATGAGTGGGCCAGGGAAGTTTAAGAGTCTGGATAAATTGTTTCTGAGCGCATAGAGGGGGGTTACACAAACGGACAGATACAGCTTCGGCTGTGTTCAAGATGCGACACTTGACAGTTTTTGATTGTCCGCTCCTAACTTTGTAGATGGTGCGAAAAGCACTTGTCACGTTCACTGAGTAGTGGTTCGATTCGACAAGGTGTGAACACACCGCGCTAGTGATTGCCTTAATTGTTCCTGTGCTCAACCAAGCCGGGTGGTGTTCACGAACGCGATCGGACAAACGCCTGGTCGTGCGGCCAATATACCTGGTCCCACAGGAGCAGATGAATGAATACACACAGAATCAGGCTGCAGAATCTGGCAGTCTCTCCTTTAGTTGGAAACATGATCGGTTTGGATGTGAATGCAGTTTTTAACTGTGCAGCAAAGAATGTTCCACTGATTGAACTTGACAGTCTCCGTTTGATAATTTCCGCCTCCGTGTCACCTTTGAAAGGCAAACAGACGTATACGGGTTTCTTTATTGGTCCTATTACCATTAGTCTTACTTCGTGTTTTTTCATAAAAAAGTGATTATCAAGAGAAACAGGGAGTGAACCTGCACAGGCGGGAAAAGATAAAATACTGCTGCAGCCAACACACAAAACACAGTCTAACTGTACAAACTCACGTGTTTTCAATCGTTCTGATTAGACAGAAAATAACAGCACAATCACCACTGTTCACGGTTCACTCCCATATCCTTCAGTGTCTCCAGCCAGCAAGTCGACAAGTCTTTCGGACCCCAACCACGAAAACGAAGACGTGAGACACCTACTTAACCCAAGTTCGCTGTACGTTTTCTCATTCCACGTTGCCGCGTCATCTGTTGGCCTCCACATGGCTTCTTCCATTCCTTAGGAGGAACACAAAATAGGGCACGACATGGTAGACGAGTGTTCGTCATACACAACACGTAACCGAACCAGCGTAGTCTACCAAGTTTCATACGCTGAAACAAGCTATTCTCACCCAATACCAGACTACTAACCTCAATATTACTCACCCAGACACTACATCCAATCCTAGCTATACTACGTAAACATCGGTTGTCGAAAACCTCCAACCGACGAACATCGCCCACACGCATACTCCATGTCTCGCAATCGCACAACAGAAATGAACGCACTGCGGCACAGTAAGTGCATAGAAGGTGCAAGCACATGCCAAACCTAGCGGTCGATCTCGAGAGTTTATCTAGTGCGTCGGGCGAATTCGAACAGACGCACAACGTCGTTTGCGTAATCTAGATCACGTAGCTTCCCTCCATTTCCCAGTTCGGCTTCTGCATTCCGGAGACCTCCCACAGCATCTTCCATCTCCTCGTCCATGACGATGTTGAACAGGAATGGAGAGGTGGTACACCCTTGTCGAACTCCGCTAGTCGTTTCGAATGAGCCTAATGGTTCACCGTACACCGTCAGGCGACGATAGTTATGGGAGTACAGTGCTCGTAACGAATTCGCGAATTTCGTTGGCATACCATAACTTTCTGGTGGAGAGCGCTGAATAGCACTGGTCGGTCTGTGGATTCGAACGTGTCTTTCAGGTCGAGAAAGACTACAATCATAGGACGGCGATGCGTGTAGCGCGTTTTGAGTATCTGTCTGAGAGTAAATATCTGGTCGATGCAACCTTGACGTGGACGAAATCCGGCCTACTGTTTGCGGATATTACCCTACTCTTTGAACAGCTGATAACGTGGGCGATTCCGCAAGATTTGACGTTCTGTAAATCTTACAGAAATTTCTCTGTTGCTTTCCTTTCCCTCTCACACTTTCGCCACATTTTCAATGCCATAAAACCGGTAACTTATTGTGCAAAATATGAAGCGTATCCAGCCTTCTCTGTTTGTGCTTAAGACGCGACACTTGTTATTGTTTAGAGACGCTGGGAGATGTGGGCCACTTGTAATCAGTAGGGCAGCCTAACTGTAATTCCGAAAATGGAAACAGTTAAATAACAAAGATGAGTACGTTTAAATCAAAAAAAACTTTCCCCCCCATTTGTTTTCTGTGTTATAGTCAGTTACCATAAAACCTCATCTAAACACCGCTTTGGCATCATGCATGTTTTCAGGATGATATACCGTGAACTGTGACTGATCGGATCATTCCGCAAAATCAGCATCGTCTCGGCATTGTGACTGGTTTATTGTTTCCGGTTCTTTCGATGTTTCTCGGATGCACAATGGCGAAAAACTTCACGGAAGTCAGTCCTGATTATCGGTTCTGTTCATTTCTCCATACTCAGTTATTCCCATCGGAAGAATATATATCTGATTATGAGTCTGAAACGGCCAGTAACGCGGATACTGGCAATACAATCAGGTTAGCTGTAATATGTTGACGCCTGGTTTTACACAAAATACTTCTCCCTCCCTCTCTCGCTATACGATGTGATGAGACAGTGCGAGCGAAATCCGCTCCCTACACGACCAAGAGTTTTCTGCTTCAGTCCAAAAACCCCGATTTCCAGCTTATGGCGATGCTAAGTCAGCGTGGGATTCGGAACAGCGAAGGTGAGCTTGGATTGGGATTAATTTGAAATAATCTTTATTCAGGACACACAATCTGGCTGCTCGCCACCAACTACTTAGCATGGACGCGGTATCCTTTTTGATATTATCAATTGTCTATCTGTATTTAATGAATTTGGAATGATTTCTCAGTCAACCTGGCGTCTTTCTCTGCTTTTTAAGGATTAAGGAACTAATCATCTTCTAAGGCTGTCATTATGGCAGCCTACAAACCCCGTATGTCTAGTTTCTTCTCAGTCTTTAAAACGTTGTCCTGATTTGCCCCGTTTTTGGTTACCACACATTGGCCATTTCGCACGCGCCGTAACACCTACTGGTGGATCCCTGCCGGACTAGGGCTGAATGTCAATTGAGATCAAGAGAACATATATATGTATATGTGGAAGAAGGAAGCAATATCCAACTACTATTTTGCTAACCGTTTTCTTATCTATAATCTGTGGATGCCAGGCAGAACATTGGTTCCATGAATACCGTTCCGCTCCTGTACCTAATCACACACGTAGTAAAAATGCGAATAAGCAGACTACTTTTTAACAAAGGTGACTGCGCATGAGTGTAGGCTGATAAGGCGACACAGTACGATGACAGTCTGCTTTCATCAAGTTCCACAAGTTCCTTTGGCAACGGTAACTATTAGTTATCTGTGGTCGTGCATTCGGAATAGGATTTACTTGAAGCTAGTGTTATCTGTTAGCCTTGAAGGCCCTACTCTATTGAAGAAAACGGTTACGCAACTCAAAAAAATTGCGGTGACATTTATCTTCCAAACGTCGCAATAGCTTAGATGCGCTACTGAACCACAAGAAGGCAGGAATTTACCACCTAGAAACTCTCACGAACAAACTTCTTTCGCCAAACAGTTCGCCAGCCGAGCTATTTTTGTCCGCTTCTCCAGTGCGATGAGATGAGTGTGAGATGCCTGAGCGAATTTTCCCAGGCATTTGCACCACCATCTGTTTGACCAACTTTCTGTGTGCACCCAATAAGTAATCAGAATACATTTATTTTTCTGCTTCCTCGTTCCTTGTTAGTTCGTTCGTCCCGATTGATTTATCTGTTCACTTAAATTCTTAGTATCGAATAACATTGCGCTGGATTCTTGATATCATACACTTGTCTCTCGTCGCTGTGGCGTGCTATTGAAGCAGCTGACATAGGTCTTAGATCCCTGGCACCAGGGTTGTGTTGCTGCAGTGTTTTGCTGCACTGAAGTCAAAGATTGGCTTGTACTGCCATTTGTCGATAGAACCTAAGGAATCACTACACTTCAGTTCAGTTTAGACAAGTGAGGCAAGTGAGGCTTGCCTTGCTGTTTAACGCTGAACGATGATAACAGAAAAAGAACGAGGAATAATGAAAGACCAGGTACAAAATGGTAATTTGGAAAACTATACAAGAGAAGAAGGATTTCAAAGGCGAGAACGCCACGGACTGCGGCCATATCATCTATTGTCCCTAACCATTGCGTGGGGTGATCTTGTGGACCCCAACCCGGTGGTCCAACTGCACCTACACAAGCCAGTCAGTCAACTGGTTATAATTCTCAGACATTTTCCCATATCGTCGATTGGCCACCTCGAACCGTTATCCAACCATTAATTATTTCGAAGAACCGTGTGCAACGAAGCGGTCTTTCTGTGAGCATGCGCAAAATGTCTCAACCATTTTAACCTATTCTGATTCGGTGTCTGTTCTAAACACTGAACCTTAGGACCGGCTCAATAACTTACGCCTTACTTCTGAGTTACCCAGAATCTTCCTACCATATTGTACAAATACCATGAAAACGACGGTGTTGAAACACAGAAAGTCTTCGCATATCTTCTGCTCTCAATGACCATGTTTCGGAGTCGTGGAGGAATACCCACGCTACTGGTAACATGTTTACTCGATCGTTGATCTATAGCGAGATGTTACGCCGACGCCACAGATGCCTGAAATTAGGGAACACACTTCTGATATAGGACTGTCTGGTGAGACAACTGTCAAAGTGACTAAATCCGTCCACTTCATCTAGTTGCTGCCCTTGAGCCGATCCAGTTCAGCAGCACTAATTTACACTTCGAAAGTGCAAAACGCATTGCAAACATCTACGTTATCGTTCGGACGATCTAGGAAAATCTACCACTTAGTTGAATCTCAACTCAACAGCACAACATCGTCTACATATTCTAGGTTAGTAAATTTTCTTGTCTTGGCCAACATCAGTGGTACTATTCTTACATAGGGATAGGGCTATGTCCATAACAATCTGAATGACAAGGTTAAAGAAGAAAGATGAAAGGGGGCTGCCCTGACGAATACCTCTTTTCGTGGTGAACTCCAGTGAATGGTCATCGTAAGCACGAACTCGGCTTTGGCTGTTAGCATACAGAGATTGGATAAATGAAGTGNGAATCCTCTTTTTATCATGTGCATTTCCACCGTTTGCAATCGAAAAGTGATCCTGTGGTTCATTAATTAATAGAACGATGACGCATGTCACTTTCAAGAAAGAGTCCATGACATGACCAGCTGAGGACGGCTTAGTGGAGAATGTACCCGGAGGTTGAAGAAGTCAACCTCTTAATTTTTGTATTGAAATACCGTGATATGGATCGCTTGACCACTACCAGTCTACCAATCATTGTGTTTCACTTAGATTGGCCTTTTACGTGTCGCTCCATCTTTATTATTAGGAAGATCATTTCTAATGCCTAATGGAAATACCACATGCAGCAGGTCTGTCTTCATACCAACTACGTTAGAATAACTAGGTTGACAAATAACAGAAAATGGACAATAATATGGGTGTGAGGAAATGGAATCGTAATTGGCATTACACCTGAGTCTAATAGAGTTGTTTCGTTGGGTATCGGTGGTTGCACGACCATGGGCCGTGCTAGACAAATTGTGATCAATACTCAACAACACAAAATCGTCTACATATTCTAAGTTAGTAAATTTTCTTGTCTTAGCCAACATCAGTGGTTCTATTCTTACATAGGGATAGGGCTATGTCCATAACAATCTGAATGACAAGGTTAAAGAAGAAAGATGAAAGGGGGCTGCCCTGACGAATACCTCTTTTCGTGGTGAACTCCAGTGAATGGTCATCGTAAGCACGAACTCGGCTTTGGCTGTTAGCATACAGAGATTGGATAAATGAAGTGAATTTCTCCGGCATGTCCTTCAGAGAGAATTAGAGCCAAAGAACTTCATGATCGACTGAGTTGAATGCCGCTTTCAGATCAAGGAAGTCAGAGATCATGGTTCTGTGGAATATGTGCCCATTTTCTAAGATCTATCGCAAAGTGGAAATTCGATTAACACAACCCCGAGTGGGACGGATGCCTAGTTGATTCTCACGCATTGACGTTTCGCGAGTACTTTATCGGCTTTGGATAATGCGCGCGAACAGACGGAATGTAATGGCTACCAAACTAATTCCTCTATGGTTTCCATATGAGGAGCTATAATCTTTCTTGTAAGTCGAAATCTGTTCCGTTTCCTGAATTGACCTCAGGAGCTTGGTTAACTCCGTCGTTGATACTTCGCCGCCATTCTTGAAGAAGGGTGGTGACAGTTTATCTGGTCTGCTGCCTTATACTTTGTAAGACAACCTGTCTCCCTGATCACCTCCATTTCCGATTGAGGGTTTGTATTCATCTGCGCTGATTTGTTTGCAGGCATGTTAAAGGCCCATTGTGGGCGTTGGCCAGCTGAACTGCTCCCCAAAGTGTTGTTCCCAACGTTCCAGCCGACGGTCCTGAGAGTAAATCAGTGCGCCGTTGGATTCCCTAATCACCCCGTTTACACTCGCATTCCATGGTTCAGTATTCCTTTTCGGTCGTTGAAAGTTGCAACTGTTTCTAAAATACCGCACTCTTTTCCGTTCCCCTCCACTTCGCTAACGACTACTAATCCCAGTCATTTTGCAAACTCCTGGTCAGTTGACGTTTCAGGGCTCTCTATATCTTGTTGTGTGTTGTATCGAAGAGGACGGATCTGCGAGTATTTAACAATGCAACTAAAATGGGAGGTACCCATTGTTTCCCGGGGGGTTATGTGGCAACTAGTCCTGTGCGGCAGTTGCCGCTGAGTGCAGAGCTTCTTTGATCTACTTCCGATGTTTGCTTGTACCCTGGCCATTTTGTTGAGACGACAACGGCTTTCGGAGTTCCAATTGGAATCGTCTAGAATCAGCTGTGCCGGACAAGTGGCCTTTGTGTTGGTGTGACCACGGACTAGGCGCAAACAAAACTGAGCTCGGAGTAACGCATGGTCATCAAGCAGCTATTCTTGGGATAAAATTTATGTCAATGCCAATGTCAGTTTTAAACTTGTGTTAACGTTCTCTTGTTTTGTTGGGCACCTCGCTGCACCGTCTACAGCAGGAAATAGCGAAAGATCAACCATAAAGTAAACAACTGAGCAGATGTGCAGAAAAAAATATTTCGGACGCATGAGCGCCACCTAACGTGGCATCGAGCCACATCACCCATTGACTCTAGCTCGTCGCTTGGAAAGATCACTTCAACCCCAACCCGGTAAACTAATTGGATCTAAAAAGACCAATCCAGGGCCGTTACAACGGTCTTTATCTCAGGGGAAAGCTGTGCAGTGTCACTGTTCTTAGCGTTCTTTACGGCTGCGACAACTGGCTCTCGCGCGCGGAAGGTGCTCGGGTTTTTTTATTCTGTTTCCGGTATCCCCGAAGTATTGCATGAGTCTGGAGGGTGATGATGATGATCATCTTCTGATCGAGATAATCTTTCTAAATCGCCTTTGATTTTTTGAACACGTTTCTTGCGAACCTATCCTATCGTTTTACCTTTTCGTACTCTTTTCGCAAATGCTGGAAAACACTGGAAGAAATGATTCGACGGTCAGGCTATGAATCGGTATAGAGATATGAAGAATTGTGCCTCGGTTTTTCCATCGGTTTGTTTTCGCTTTCCCAGTTGAAACCCTAGAGATGAAGATTGTCGTTGGTTTGATAGGTATGGATGCATGGCTCAGGGTGTAAGTCAGTAGCGCGAACACTGTGCAGCGATGCTGTAGAATTCGTGCTCCGTAAAAAAAATAACACGATAAACCCCAAAAAAGATCACAAAATGTGTACGGTGAATACATAACAAAAAGCACTTTTGTTCTACGGTTTACTATTCTCATCTTGTATGCGGTTTATGCCTGGGCTTAATTAATTATTGTCGCGTCAGAGCCATGTTTATTTTTAAGCTTATGCAATATATATATATATATACTATTAGTGAGCATGTTAAATGATTATATTCCTTAAGTGCTCAAATAGGTCATTGATCCTCGACGAACTGGCAAAGGTTCAAATAAAGCTCCTCATCGTAGTTGAAACTTCTTAAGTTCTAGCCAGGGATTCATGACTGCGGAACATAATTTTAACCGGCCATATTTTTGCCGGATGCTGAAGCTAAGTATCGACAGAACAAGACGGTGAATCAATATCGAGTCACCTTATTACTCCCTTCCTCTTCAGCGTCATCTCAATTCAGCACTGTCCCAAATCACACGTGCCTCTTTGATGCCGTTTCCTCGGTCGACGGGGCAATGATTTTGCTCCTCCAAGATTTACTTGGCGCTGATCACTCCCTTGGTAGCTGGCAGGCACTTGAATCTTGATGTGTTCATGTAATACTCTACGGGGCATGCCCATTCCACTGTACTCACGCTTCAATTATGTTATAAATTCACATTCAGCCCCTGTTCCATCGGCCGAAGTCTATGACCCAATATCCCTCGCCTAACATTCAGAATTACAAACACAATACTCTTGACTACCTTTACCCCTACCACGCAAACATTGATGTTCAAACATTGACGTTCTTCAGATATCTTCTTTCCGCAGAAGTCAAGGTTTAGCCGTCCTCAAATCGACTTCCAGAGATCGGTCAACTCAGTAAGGACCGTCGGACACGCCTTCCTTCTCACACTTTATTGGGAACACTGCCACGAAAAGGTAGTGCATATAACTTCCTTAGCAGATGCCGTTTGAATCGCACGGTCATTTGGTGGGATTTCGAGAGGCGCTAAGGGCGAGTAGCCAAACTCGAAGCCTGAGAAACCCATGCCCGACCATTCCGAAGCGAGTGGAGGCAATCAACGAATCACTATCTATGCGCACTGCTCATAATCCAGTTGAGATTCCAGTGTCAGCAATCGAAATACTCCATGCACAAGGAGAAGCGCGAAAGTTCGTGAAAAGATTTATTACTTGAAAATTGCCGATTGAGACGTTAAGATACACCATAGCAAACAAACTTGTCCCCGACGCTTCACAGCTGGTTAGTGCAGAACTTTCTGTAGATATTTATAGTTGAGGTGTTAAAAAATTGTGATAACAAATAACTTGAAATTAGAATTATGATTGCGAGAAGTCTACCACAAAATTCCTCTGAGCTGGTGGTAAGATTTCTCGCGTAAAATTGTCTTGAATCTCTCCATTCCAGTCCAAGAATCTTTACGATTTCATCCGATTTGCAGTCTAACCGATGCGCATGTGTTAACCCACATGCACATCAGTTTTCCCTAAAACATTCTTAACAACAGCTTGGCTTTAACTACCCATCACCTAACAGTATGACCGGCATCGAAAATTAGTAAACGACTACTTGCAATTCTACGGTGGCTCATGGAAAGATTTTCAACGAGACACGTAAGTCCTGTGTGGTGTTCACGTCGGTCTCATTTTGCCGTACTTCCACCATTGCCGTGAAACGAACTATCAACCGATCTGTTTCCACATTCATTTTCAGATCATCTGACCGTAGAGATATCGATGTGATTCGAGAATATAATCGCTTTCTTTGGTCAGAAAAAGATGAACCGGCATCCTGGTGAGTTGTACTGAATGTGGTCACCATGAATTAGATTCCATTTTTTACCATCGTTTGGGTAAGTGGTCTTTTAAGGCGTGTCTTATCCTCCTTCAAGTGCACCGGCGAATCCATCGTGTCTTATTTACGAAATAATCATCTGTGATTCTCAACAAAAATGCTAATTGTGACTTAATTATGGTGAGTGAATCCTCTTTTTATCATGTGCATTTCCACCGTTTGCAATCGAAAAGTGATCCTGTGGTTCATTAATTAATAGAACGATGACGCATGTCACTTTCAAGAAAGAGTCCATGACATGACCAGCTGAGGACGGCTTAGTGGAGAATGTACCCGGAGGTTGAAGAAGTCAACCTCTTAATTTTTGTATTGAAATACCGTGATATGGATCGCTTGACCACTACCAGTCTACCAATCATTGTGTTTCACTTAGATTGGCCTTTTACGTGTCGCTCCATCTTTATTATTAGGAAGATCATTTCTAATGCCTAATGGAAATACCACATGCAGCAGGTCTGTCTTCATACCAACTACGTTAGAATAACTAGGTTGACAAATAACAGAAAATGGACAATAATATGGGTGTGAGGAAATGGAATCGTAGTTGGCATTACACCTGAGTCTAATAGAGTTGTTTCGTTGGGTATCGGTGGTTGCACGACCATGGGCCGTGCTAGACAAATTGTGATCAATACTCAACAACACAAAATCGTCTACATATTCTAAGTTAGTAAATTTTCTTGTCTTAGCCAACATCAGTGGTTCTATTCTTACATAGGGATAGGGCTATGTCCATAACAATCTGAATGACAAGGTTAAAGAAGAAAGATGAAAGGGGGCTGCCCTGACGAATACCTCTTTTCGTGGTGAACTCCAGTGAATGGTCATCGTAAGCACGAACTCGGCTTTGGCTGTTAGCATACAGAGATTGGATAAATGAAGTGAATTTCTCCGGCATGTCCTTCAGAGAGAATTAGAGCCAAAGAACTTCATGATCGACTGAGTTGAATGCCGCTTTCAGATCAAGGAAGTCAGAGATCATGGTTCTGTGGAATATGTGCCCATTTTCTAAGATCTGTCACAACGAGATTACACCTTGATGTCGCGTGACAGCTTGCGTGCCTCCATGATCCGACGAGCTACACAGGGTGCCTTATCACAAACCGAAGATACAATCATGCTTGGAAGATCAATAGGTAGAGGCCTGATGAATTAGTCTCCTGATCCTCCAAGTCGGGGTTGATCTGAGTTTGCAGCTCAGTCGGAAAAACGAAGGGAAGAATAATTGATCCAAGTTAATGGGCTTCCATTCAGTTATGCCCCGCTGCCTTGCGGTGAGGTTCTCGTCAGAACCAAAGGCTTTGGTTGAGAACCCTAATCGTTCTTCTTGTTGGTGGCTGAACCCCCTAGCAGCACCTGTCCATCAAACCCCGTGAGTTACACGCCTACAAGTAATCCATACTGCATCGGTCGTCGCACATGAGTTCTTTCTCTTTTATTCAACCTATCTCCTCTGTCTCAAACTGAATCTCTTTGCCCCTTCTTCCTACCCGTAGTATCTCCTTTGGTAACACACCCGATACTCGCAACACTTTATTGTCAAGTAGTGTAGTAGGTGAATTTCAATCTGTTAGCTCACATTTTCTCAAGCCTCGTCAGCCTCTGAATCTCGGTTCCTTCAATGTGCGCACTTTAATGCAGGCTGGCCAACAGGCCTGTTTGGCTCTGACAGTGGACTCATTTTCGATTGGTGTTTGCTGCGTCAGTGAAACACGAATTCAGGATGCGAGTAGAATAGAGTAACTCAACTAACTGCGCCAAATGCCACGTCAAGGTATTTCCCTGCACACTTCACTAGACGAAGCAGTTCAAGCTGTGGGTCAACGTGGTGTAGGAATAGTCTTGAGTGAGAAGGCTGAAGCAGCCCTTTTAGATTGGATCCCAGTCAACAGTCGCTTGTGTGCCATGAGACTGCAGGGATCAGTCGGCGTCCGAAAGGATAGTAGTGTTAAGCGCAGTCTATTTGTTATCTCGGCATACACTCCAACAGACTGCACGATTGACATGGAGAAAGACGAGTTTTACGATGACCTCGTCACCCTTGTTCGGAAGAGCAAACGCTCTGACATTGCAGTGGTAGCAAGTGATTGTAATCCACAAGTTGGAAAACTGAGTGCATCGGAGTCCTGTTTAGGCGGGCGATGCGCCTTACCTGCGCAGCGAACAGATAACGGGGAAGGACTTCTCCAATTCTACGCAGATAATCATTTATTCCTGTCTAGTACGAATTTCCGACACAGTTCGCGTCGCACAGCGATATGGCGCTCAAGTTCGACAGGTGGTCTGAGTCAGATCGACCATATCGCAGTTGGCTACCGTTGGCGCGGTTCTGTCCAGAACTGTAGATCGTGCTGGACCACGTACGTCGAATCGAATCATGCGTCAGTTTTAATGCAATTTTTTGCTTCAGCTCAACGGCCATGGACGCAGGTCACTAGCTCGATTGGTGTTCGAAAGTCTGTGTGATTCGGCTGTTAACAGAAACTGTCCGAGGAACTAAGAACTCCGACGAGCAGCAATGTGGGTGAGCGGTCGGCCCGAATCGAACAGTTGCTGTAATTGGCAGCAGATTTCGCCGTTGGTCTTGGGTCTAGCGTTCATCAAAGACTCTGGATCTCTCAAGGGTTGCTGGGCCTAACTCTAGATGAACAACATGTGTGGACAGCTGTAGCGTCAATTGACGATAAGCCTTAAGAATGACCGTGGAAACTGATGGATTAAGATGGAATTAGCAGCCGTTTCTGGCAACCGTCATAGATTGTTTAAGCTTATATGACACTCCTGGGCGGCGAACTTCGGTTAGTGAAGTCTTGTGCGATAGAACTGGGTACTTCAATCATGGTAGACAACAGAGGCTAGACCGCTGGGCTGAGCACCTCGAGGATAAGTTTAGTTGCCCGCACACTGATGCAGTTGGACCGACCTCCACAATTGCGAATCATCGGGAGGTGTCAAAGCTTAAATGTCACAGCGTTCTTTGGCTGGGCAGGGCTTTCCCAGCTTCGGTTTGTTCCAGCTGCTGCGTATAATACGCAGATTAATTCGGCTCTCGAAACTCACGTTTTCCCGCTTTTCGTGTTTGTATTCCCGTAACGAACTGACTTTTGAATTCTCCAATACTCGTAACATCCGCCTCCTCGCGGCACCTTAAATTTCTATACGAATCTCCCGGATCTTTTTGTTTGTGGAGGCACGCGTGATGTTTGCCTTCGTTTACCGCATTTATGACCAGGCATTGAGTAGTCGAGAGTTACAGGCGATGCATTTGAGTTTGCCTGTGTAAATTGCTTCGTGCCATCTTAGAGGCATGCATCTTAATGATCAATTTTTATGCTAAGGTTCTCCATGGAGCTTCGATTTTCACTGTTGAAAGGTCGTTAGGAGCCCATTCATTTAGTCTCTTCACGATTGACCTGTTCTGAAAGCTTGGTTATACTGCTTGTCTATTCAGTTCCAATTGGGAATATATGACCGAAGGCACGATGATCGTCTTTAACTTGTTTATCATGCAACGAGTTTGCACTGTGTTCAAGATATCTCAAGCGGAAGTGGTTGATTCATATGTGTTTAGTACAAACAACAATATCTTCTCGTATTCATGTTATTCGTACAATTCCAACGGCCATGCTATCATATTTGTCTCTTTTTGATGTCTGCAGTGCATTCTTCTAGGTAAGCCGAAATCGAGTCCTGAATGAGGTGGTTAATTTGTGTGAATGTGTCGCGGATTCACATGACGTATAAGCGAATCGCATGTATGACTGCTCCGGATAGGAATCAGACAGGCGAATCAAGTTTCTAATGGGCTCAGATAGACATACTTTGACCTTCAAGGACCACTAGACCGGAAAATGTGATTTGGCCTTATTTGCGATCCCAATGGATCAATTCCGGTAGCAAGCCGGTTGCGAGTAAATCACTGTTTACTACCGAAGTGCCCAGGGATGGCATTTGAACTTCCGGTCTTCCGGTACAATAAAATTCTAATCCATTTGACCACCGTTGGTTAGTAAGAAATCACCGTCCTTACAGCCATATGAGGCTACGTCTCTTTCTTCCTTGGACTATCTGGTAACATTCTTATCCCCGTTTTACGTATGATGCGCGTAAATCGAAAGCTAATCATGTGTATTCTGCTCAGATTTGTCGCACAGGTAGTTTTGATTTTTTATTTTTTTTTCTGGGAACTGTAAGGCCGTAGAGCGCCCGTTTTCTCTATTTCCTTTTTTCCCACGATATTTCTTCCATTTTCTACGAGCAGTAAGTTTTTTGGTTACGGGGTTTATTCTTCCCGTTGAAATTCACCTTTGTCTCACGACAAGAAGCTCCCAACTACCAAGATGCTTTAGATTATCGGATGACCAGTCATCGTGATTTGGACTTTCGAAAACAGAAGGAATCTGACCTGACTATAATACAATAAATTGTCTCAAAAACTTTGATTGGTTCTCCTGACCAATTTAAACTGTCTTTCCTGTAACAAAGGGCATCCACCCTATACCTGATTACTCGATCACTTATCGCAACTAGTTCTTCTCTCATCTGTCTAGTACTTTCATCCGCAATTACCTTATTGATTTAATTGATCGCACAGGATGCAAGCGCAATCTTCTCTTGTAACACATTACTATCTTCACCCGGTTTGTACACTCAGGTCTGAACGCTTGGCAAAGCGATACTGGGATAAATTATTCAAGGAGTATTGCCTGGTGGATCTTTCTCGGTATAAAGAGGATAAAGTAAGTTCTTCGAATGCGAATACCCAAGAAGATGATGTCTCTCATGCTGTCTGTAACTATTATGCAGATATGACCGCCGTATGGTGATTTCATTGTTGTGTCGATTTGGCTTTGCAATTGTTGGGCGCTTGAGTTGCTTCTTTCCGAATAGAAATATCCCTGTAAGTTCTACCGACCTAACTCATTCCTCCCCGTGCTCAGTAGTCATGGCTGAATTGCGACACATTCGGTCACGATGGAACTCTTGTGCCCGCCAAGGGCAAATATCGGTGGTATTTTGCGTCAGGATCATAGAAAAGTACTTTGGTCTTAAAATTTAACCTAACCATAGGTGACTTTATGGTCACTTTCGGATGTGGTTGATTTCCTGCATGGAAAATGTACCCCTGTTCGTTTAATATGGTGTAATTAATGTCCTTGTTTAGTTTACAACGCTGGGAAAACTTGAGCGCTAATTTCAAATTGATTGAGGCCTTCAAATCGGTTCATTATCCTACCCACGTTGGTACCAGAAAGCTTTACTGCTTCTTGCTCATGGCTCCGCTGTCATGGTAACAATATAAGCGATTATCATAGCACGCTTAAGGAACCCTGACGCGAGATCGACTCTGATGTAAACCAAGATCCTTCCCTAACAAAGATTTTTCTGTTTCTGATCCACCATAATTATTAGACCCCAGTTAACATAAGATTATTATTAGATTATAATTAGTTATCTCTAACCTATACATACTTGCTTAATCTTGAGTAGGCTGCTCGATAAAATAGGTATTTCTGTTGAACAGTGGGGCTTCTTAGTGTATAAAAATCTATGACCACGGCGAATAGAGAGGGTAGTTGAACCAATCAAAAACAGTCGTCCGAAGAAGCAATGACGACTGTGTCAAAAACGTTCCCCAACAGACAAAGACCACGCTAGCAATTAACAAGTGCAGCCGAGATGGAACTCAGTCAGTTCGACTCCGCCAGCTAAGAGCCACAGTTCAAGTCATCACTCAGGACAGTCGAACCAGCACAGTCCGAGGAGTAGGCCCAAAAGGATGAAAGCAAGAATGTTCGGAACGCGGTCGAATCGGCCCAGGAATGCTCAGTTAGCCAGAAAATTTGATTTCGCATGAGTGTATGCTCGGCAGATCAAAGTCTAGAAACTGAGACTTGTTTCGCTGCTTATCTTCCTGATACGTTATCATTAATGAGTGCTAACTAAGATGAATCCTAAAATCCATCCAATAGGTTTATGAAATTTTCATGCTCCCGTTGGATTCCCTTTTGCATATCCAGGCTAGCTTAATTAGGCAACCGAGGTTACCCATGCTTAACTAGCCCTATCACAGTCTGCAAACAAATATAATAGGGGAAATCTGTGAATAAATTCGTGACAATTCTTTTTTGTGACATGCCTGAAGCACGAGTGCAGTGGAGGAGACATGTCTCATAGCCACCTGGGGCCCACTACTTGGGGGGGGGGGAGGGGGACCGGTAACTTTGACCCTGAGACTTGGAACGACAAAGAATCGCATAAGTTCACACTAGGTCACGGGTGGTACAGAGCTAGACGACAGCGGGTTGCCGTCTACCATTAAAAGCCGTTCTCCGTGCTTCTTCACACCTCGTAAGTATTAGAACCTCAAGAATGTTAAAAAGTTTTCATAACATTACATCATCGGCACCCCGTATATCTTGAGGTTATGCAAGATTTGTTTGATTTTCCGACGTGATAATTCAATAACCTCTCTAAATAGTTGATATTACCGTCGAAATTCCAAAATTCTTTTGACGTGAGATTAAAAAAATCTCATCGTGGTTGTTGGGAACCGCTCTACCAAATGATCTAAAAATGACTGAAGTGCAGTGGCAGGCCCCTCCCGATTACCTGTATCTATCGATGCTGTAGTTTAGCAATAAATGCATAAAATCGTTTCGGATGAACCTTAGCGTGCTCATAATGTGTGTCATGGTTGAGATATGGAGATGGTGACCAAAATGGCATATCAACCGAATATCTGACCAAATTTTACAGTTTTCTGTTCAACGCTTCTTTAATTCTTGCTAAGTAGTAGAAACTCGGTCGTCTTTTTTCTTTACGTTGTTACATAACTGAATGGACAATGATCATGTGACGTTGCGTGAATTTCGACGATATATATATATATCATTGATCAAATTATTTCTCACTGCCTTATAGTCCAGATTGGAATATCTAGTCCAGTAATAAAAAGTTTCCTTGGTATCGTTTTTCCTTACATGAAATTTAACTGTCATCAATGTTCCAGCCGTGCTCCAGCGTAAGTAGTGTTCCCCTCTTCGATTCCTAACGCATTTTGACGAAGACCGATTTCGTTGTTCTTGTTGCCTAATCATTTCCAGAACTGGACTTGGTTTTTGATAAATTCAAAGACACCTGAGTGATAGCCGCTACAGGATGGAGTTTCCCCTATCCTGTTTTTCCCCTGCGTAGATTAAAAGAGCTTTGGGATGATCACATCGTCAGTTGATATCGACCTGGGTTTCGTATGCCTTTTGTTTGTCCAAACTGAAGTTTATAAAGAGACTGCCCATTGTCGGAAGCCGGCAGACATGCGACCCGGAGTCGGCATCAACAAAACTTCGTTAGTCTTGTCTTGATTATTCAGAAAATAAGTTGGAGTTGAGTTAAACAAGACGGGAGAAGTATTGCTGGATTTTGCCCTTTCAGTCCTGATCACCACAATCCTACGTCTTTGTCACTGGGACTCCGTGTTCACAATGGGTTTTGTGATTTGTTAGTACTGTTTGGTTGCGACTTCTATACTCTTTCAATTTAGTCTTTAAGCCATACTGCTAAAATCAGTAAATACATGATGAATTACTTGATCAGAATCGAATTTTCTCCTGAACTTCTCGTTCATTCAGTTTGGAATGCGGTGGCGTCTGGAAAAAGAAGTAATTTCTGGCAAAGGTAAGCACACTGTTTGGGTTGCTTTCTGGATGATTCTTTAAATCAATGTGCCAGTAGACTAATCTTCTGCCGCTTGGTTTTTTAGTGACCTATTGTGTTCGACCTTGTCCAGATAATTACGTTTCTGTTCTTGATGCGGACGATGTATGGCACTCGGATGGAAACGTGGCAGGTTTCCGCAAATTGTCACTGGAAAAGATAGCCAAAGCGTAGTTTTCATTGCTGAGGATGTTTCGTGATGTGACGTAACCTCGAGACACTCGATCTGCAAACTCTGCTGTTGTGGCGTGGATGGACGTCTGACGTATGCGAGTTTCTCAAATGAATTGCAGCTCCCGTAACTGAGCTTCGAACTGCCATTGCAGAGTAGGTTACAGTATCAAGTCGCACGTTCTCAGCATTCCAAAAAACTCATTAGGTCGTGAGAGATACCAGTACAATAAAAGGGAGGTAGTGTATCACAGAAAGATCACAACACTCGGCGAGTAAATCATGGCAACACTATTGTCCTGTCGCGCAGAGAAAGAATGGTGGTGCTACTCCTTTTTATTGATGTTGGTTTTTTCTATCCGATCCTAGTCCGCTACAATAAAAGCTCGAAAAGGATGCGAGTTCTTGTTTACCTGTCCTTAAACACGGACAGTACACCACGAAGTGGCCTTCAGTCTAGACGTGAATTAATTTATCATGACACCAACACGTTTAGTAGGGCGGCGCAGTGTGCCGAAAGAAATACAGCTATAATGGCACCCGCTTCATCGGCTCGGTTTCCTAACTCAGAGTGCGTGCGCGCGTTGGACTCAAACCGAGATTAAGGATCGCTTACTGTCGGGAGCGTCAAGTGGTATTCCATTCCTCCAACCGGAGCGTAGGACTAGATCTCAAGCAAATCGCTCTTAGTACAGTCTCGAGATTCTTGCATCTTGCTTCGTTGAAGACAAACGTAATCTGAGCAACCGAGCACTGGGCTCGATGATATTGGATCCAAAGCATGAGCTAACGTGAATCCCAAGCCACCTACTGTTACCTTGGGACAAAAATGAGATACCGAGCTCTGGCAACGTGCCTGAGTGTTGCGCGCAACGTCGGTAGCGCGAGGCTCAGCCGGCCAACACTTTCTGGTGGCCAGGTTAGTGGGCGTCATAATCATGGCAACCGAGACTACCAATCGAGAAGACTGACTGTTGGGCCTGGTAGAGGGTTGCTGGTTGGATCTCGATGGTTTAGCCCGAACCACTAACGTACGTGCAGCTTGGGGGAGCCGTGTCAGACGGTTGAAAACTGCAATCGCTTGAGTGTGCCGGCTAGTACCCGGGGTTCGTGGGCTAGGGCTTATCCCGACGTACTGCTGTAAATCCTGTCGGATCCGGGATCTCTGGTGTGTAAGTAGGAGGAGATTCGCAATTGAACAGTAGTGATGCAGGCGCAAGTAACGGGCAGAATTTTAGTGACCGATTTGGCAAGGGGGAGGCCAAGTTCGAATGCCAAAATGCAAGGCTTCTTTCCCTCAAAGCGATGAGTCACACTGTGGTAAAGCCCGAACATACCCAGACAAGCAAGCCTGTCGGCCAAACTGCGTTGATGTCAGTCGAACAACATGGGCTTGGATTGGTCCAACAGCAGGCACAACGATAACTGCTGTGTCAGCCAAGCCCTCTAGTCCGCGGACTGATCGAAAGTAGTCGGGTTTGTGACACGTTCATAGGACAGCGGGAGCGGTATTCGCTATGACCACCAAAGGACAGATGATGAACCCATTAGACGGGGGAATTCGGCTGCTGAGTTGTATCCTGTATGGACATATTGACCATTTGTCTGTGACATCTAAACGACAAATTGTCCTGATGAGCAGCCAGATTGTTCTCGCTTGATTTCGTGGGCTGAGGTCGAACCAGACTCGAGACGATCTGCTGAAGGTCACCGCGAAATCGAGATTATAAAACAGGTGTAACATCCATGATAATTAAAAATTCCACCTTTACTACTCTCATCTATTTCTCAGCCCATTTCGGATCGCCTCATTCTTGTTAACAGTATTCTGTAGTGGTTATTTGCTTTACGCTTTATGTCTCTTTATTGATACAACTTTGTGGACGTTCGGTGTGGTGGTGAGTCGCACTGACCTCGCTACAGTTCATTTTGTCAGGGTCTATTTTCACTTTCTCACACACGTTGCTGGATCGTAGACTTCGAGCTCGTTTACGTCGACTTTTGATTGTCACGCTCTGGAATTTGTTTGCCCGGCCTGATTAAGTTTGCAGAACTTATCGTATTTGTTTGGATTAAAGAACGGGTATTTTCCGTTTATTCTTTCAAATCAACTATTTTTTCCGTGCAAAAGTTTGCTCTGTTTTTTCCCAATTTTTTTGACCGGATATTGACCTAGAGCTATTTGTCAAAGGTGCAGCCAAACGACAGGAAAGCCTATGCTAGTAGATTATCCGAAAAAAATCGGAGCAAATTTCGTTTGTATGCAAAAAGTGAAAAAACAAACAATACACCTCGTTCCAGTTGATTTTATCCGTTGGACACATTTCCTTGGTTTTGGAAGACCTTTACCCATTTGACGTGCAACTGGGCCATTCCATCCGCAACATATTCCGCTGGTTTTAAGTAAAGAGAATTCTGAATGTACTGTGAACTTCGCGTAGATCACTATTTTCCCTTGTAACGAGTTCTCTGCAGGCAGAAACAACTAATAGTCCGGCAGTGCAATTGTTGCGTTTCCCAGTCGGGCTGATCAGCGTACAACATTGAAGCACAACGCATCGCACGATAGATAGCCCAATAACAGACATGATGGGGTGCCGTGGCACAGTGGCAGGAATTGGGCTGCGTCGGTGTGCACGATGAGAGAGGGGTTGCCTTGCCCTAGATGCACAATAGCACAAAGCCTGGGGCCTAGCAGGACACTAACACACACCGATGCTGGAATCACGACGATACGGACTTGAGCCTTCACGTCCCGTAGTCGCACAGTGGAATGGAACAGACCGGGTGCCTCTTTGAATGGGCAGTCTCGCAGAACTAGAGCGCGGAATTCGAACGGCTAGCCCAACCCACTAGCGAGAAAGAGAGAGAGGGAGAGTGAGAAGACGAACGCAGATCGCGGCCGCGCGTATATTGGTGACCAACACCAAGTCAGAAGTCAAGTAAACTATGTCGTTTATATAGTTTTATGGGGTGGCCTTGGTCGATAGGGGAAGCGACCAATTAAAGGACGAGATTTTTTGAATCTTTTTACGGCCCTATAAGAATTTTCAACCGTATAGTATTTGAAATAGTTAGTTTTAAAATATCTTGAAAAGTTTAGGTTCTTATCGAAAAATAACAACAGAATTAGAATCTGCCATGCTAAAAACGCTAGACTGGTCACCGTCTGTAACAACAATACCTAGACGGGCATGATGAATGGCGAAACGATTGATCCCAGTCAAGCTTGTGCCGTCGTGATCGAGTAACCGGAAAGCGTGCGGTAAGTCAGGCACGTTGGAACCCGACTTTTTTGGCGCTGATTTTTTCCTTTCGTCATTTTTTTTATCTGATCCAAATGCGACAATCAGCAGCGATGCGTATCACAATCAACTGCGATTTTGTTGGACAAACTCATGGTAAAATGGTATTTTTGTAAACCCGCGAAATAAAAATCATTGTTATTGTCTTCCCGTTACGGTTTCGGTGGATTAGCGTCCAACATTGTAATTTCTCTTAAACGATCCATTTTCCTATCGCCTGACACAAGTTGTTTCAAAATTTACGTCGCTTCATTGTGCCTCAAAAACATATCTTAAATTTCCTCGAGTACCGGAACATCGTAATGAAATGTGTGTTCACTTCATTTCCCCAAGTTAGCCACTTGTCATATGTAGTTTCTCAATCTTCCTTGTCAAAATAGCCATTCGGTTTTGTACGTCGCCCGTTGTGATGAGCCTTCTCCAGACTGCAAATCCCCAGTTCCACTTGCAGATTTGTTTCAAAGCGTTACCGCACAAATGTTTCTTATTCATTCTGATTACGAATAAACGTTAACTGGACTAAAAGACACGACTCAAATCAATCCTGTGCATAGGTAATTTTCTGTAAACACTAAAGCTTAAATTATGATCTAATCAGGCGCAAAAAGGGATGGGAATTAACAAATCCCCGGATCGCTTTATTTTCCATGAGTGTTTCGTGCAGGCCGTCAGTTCAAACGTTTCTCTGTCAACGTGTTGTTGTTTCAGGTCAGTTTACTTGCGGCAGTGTTCACTGCGCGGCCACCGGATCCGCAGGTGAGGGACGTTTGCGTAGCTGGGAGGTAAATTTTGCCTACAAAGAACGAGGGGAGCGACGAAATGCCTTAGTCAAACTCCGACTTTGCCCGGCATGTTCGGATAAATTAAACTATCGCCACAAGTAAGTGTTTGTAACCGCCATTACGATTGCCGTTTTCCAGACTTATTTCATCGTTCTTCTGATTTTGGTGATGGTTTTTGTGATACTGGTACGTCCGAAGTGGTACGGACTCAGCAGTGTGCAAAGTATCAAATTGACCCATGATTCAAATCAAAATACAGTGTAGACCAACCTGTTTTTGATAATTCATTCTCAAGTCGTTACAATTATATTTATCTGACATAAAAGGGAGGTTGCCGGAACTAGTTTGTGCGTATTCAGTCGGTTTGTTATGCGGATGGTTGGTTAACCAATCGATTGGTCGGTACAAAAAAGGAAGGGAATTATGGGTGAGTGTTATCGAATGACAGTCGGCAACCTGGAGCGATGAAGTCATCGCGAGTGACGTCGTCAATCTTTGGTCATGGTCACTCCAGAGCATGCATCAGCTTTTATGCGCGCAGCTGGGATTTCAGGACACGTATCTAGTGAAGCCCAAGTTGTGTGCACGAAATAAGCTAACTGAGTAAACAGGATAAATAAAAGATCTATTTCAAAGTTATCCATAATCTGACAATATGAGTTTGGGCAGTCAATTGTTGATCCAACCTTTAGGAGATGTTCCGGCGGTGACTGTATCAACCATAAGGGTACAAGCCATGTTAATGCATATCGTTAGAGCCACCATCACCTATCATGCTTCGCCGGTTGCACAACACACATGAAGGGCAGACTTGGTAAATCAGGCGGATTTCTGTAGCAGCCACGAATGTAACAGTCAAGTGTCCACTCCCTGACAGTTGTTGAGCACCGTAAACTTTGACAAATATTATGTTCCTTGGCATTCTCGCACCCTGGATCCGTTTGTTGAGGAACTGTGTCGGTCTCCGAAGACTTTCATCGTCATGTCTCATTTCGGCTTACGGCTCACGGTCAGCCTTCGACATCTGCAGTCTTCTCATTCATTTTCACTTTTATCATAATGGACTTTCTGCAAGGCGCTTTTTGGTTCTTCAGGTAGAATTGAGATTCCAACTTACAATATGTCGATGAGATCGCCTTTATGAGTGACATTACATGGAAATCACCAGATGACCGAGGTTTCGGAGTGTGGGATTTGCTTTATACCTTCAAATCGTGATGAATTTCCCCAAGACCGGCGAGTAATTGTGAATGCACTCACCGTTTGTGATTATCAGCTGAGAATAACCCTTTTTCAAATTCCTGGAGAACTTGATTATGGCTCCAGTTTCTCTTAGTCAGGAGCTCACATCACGAAGTGCGAGAAGCATATGTGCTTTCGCCAGTGTGCCAGACCTTTGATTTCACCATAAGACCCGACTTTTATTTAATATAAAGGGTCCGCAGTTCGCTATCTCTTCGATGCCTGTCACCTTTGTATTGTAGATGCTCAGTGTCTGACAACTGTGACCCCCTAATTTGGAGCGGCGTAGAACCGCGTAAGGTCTCATTAGGCCAGGTGTGCGGGACAAGTCAATTGGCCATGCAATGTACACATAGCTTCTTGAACCGAATAACACACTGGCCAGTTTATTTTTGATGTAAAATCCATTTGCGTTCTCACATTCAAAAATCGATGCCATGAGCTGGCGTCTGACACGGCATCTCGAAAGTCTACAATAGATCTTCATTCTTTTCTATTGTTTAACCTATACTCCTTTCCCGTTCCTATTTGATTTAGACGTCGTGAAATAACCGGTTCAAAAGTTACTCCCAAAACAAAACAGCCATCTTCGGAACAGTCAAGTGGAAATTCATCCACACTGACCTCTGCCTCAACGGCTGGCTCACCACGTGTCTCACACACATCAGAATCGACCGACGAAATTCCGTCAAAACGAAATAGGTACGAGACGGATACCGGTAGTAAAAATGATCGGTCAACAAAGGATCTCAACGCTGTGTGGTGCGCATCGTCCGCTCAAACAAATAGTTCGTCTGGAATTCCGAAATCACTAAATGACGAATTCGATGAGTACTTCGCAGACATGCTTTTATGATGTCATCCGATTATTTACAAAGCGCCCTCCATGTGCTATTCCATGATCCGACAATACAAACTGCTTAAATGTACGTTCTTTCCCTTGTATATTTCATAATTGCACACCATCAGCAAGTATGTGCAGATTATTGAAAACATTGAAATTTAGTCATAATTGTTTTTAATTTTTTGCTGCACCCTTTCGTCAATTGCGATATGAATAGAGCAGAAGGTGAATGCCACATTGGATCATTTACTTATCACTTTAAAAATGGACTGTATTTTTCTATATTTTTCGCTGTGCGAACAGAAACTTACCGATTGAACTCCGTCCTTAATCTGTTAGGCTTTGATTAATCTTCGGCCAAATACGTTGGATGCGATTGCTCGTAAGTGAGGTCCGTCGTTTCACCAACGATTTTAGGTTAGTTCCCAACGTACCCGCACAAATGTCACAACCAGCATCATCATCATCGTCCAGCGTTAAACAGCAAGGCAAGCCTCACTGACCGCTGCCTTTTC
>LUCM01005519.1:10818-110214 GCA_008360955.1 Fasciolopsis buskii
TAGAGTACATTCTTTGCTAGTGTATTTGAGGAGTGTTCATACACAAACTTTCTCTTATCTGACACACCTCTCGGTAGAGCTTACCGCCATCCGCATGTAAACATAATCACTATCCTTGGGAGTTCAATATCCGAAGCTTCACAGATTGCCTCCAGATAGTTTGAGACAATCTTGACAGTCTTCCTCCGCTCTTAGCATTTTTTGGCCATTTGTTGTCAACTACGTGTCTTATTCAATTTGTCTGACGTTCCGCCTGGTTTTCACCATTTTCATCATGTTTCATTACCTTCTTGGCCATACAGGTTCAGTGCACAAAATAAAACTAAAACTATTGAAACATTGGAGACGTCGGCTTCATCAAAGAAGATCAATTTTGCCAGGTCGAAATACAGCATTCTAATAAATTAGGTTTGTAAGATATCAGAATATTAAAACTAGAAGTCCGGAGAACTGCGCCTAAAAAGTACAGTGCGGTTATTTGTAATTGGCTTTGCTCCTAGGCTTCCGTAGCCCTTGAATGCCTGCAATTTTGGGTTTACATGAACGTTTCAGGCTTTGGTACAAACTTGTGGCCAGGCTTGGTGGATGAGTAAACCGCTCGTCTTGAAATATCCCAGTGTACAGAAGGTGAACACTGAAGGAACTACCGAGTGTTTCTTGTGGTGATTTGGTTGGAGCACATTCGGGTAATGAACTAATGTCGTGCTTACTAGCATAGAAGGCGCTCGACGCTGAATCCTCAGACCCCTCTACCAAATGCGAAGAAAGCTTTGCATGAATCATGCTGCTGAACTAGTACTTATGTGACATTGCATGTAGGATCAAGCCAAAGCCGAAAAAGCAGAAATTTAAGCGAGGTTCGAAAGCAAGCACTGTCAGAAGGGCAACACAAGCAAACTTCTGCACTTTTCATGTCCACGACCAAATAATTACCGGAAAATCTAAATCGTGCATGACGACAAATAGCAGGATAAATGGTATCTGAAAATAGCCAGATTCCTCTGATATATCAATACCATTACCATGACTTCGTTGACAATAATGAGTTTTATTTCGGTAATTAGTAAATGAAGTGGTGGGATGTGATTGGGCGAGTTATTTGTTGAATGCTGCTGGAAATACTAGCCTGCGTACTACAAAAATCATTTCCAGTTGTCCGATCAGACGAGATTCTATTCTATTCGCTTTTCATTATGTTTGCAGTATGTTTTGTTCGACGTGACGGTGCATATATACCTTGTTTGGCTTTCCTTAATTCAAATGAACTAGCAGACAACACATGAAAAACTCAAGAAAGCAGGAAATAGAAAGGAGTTGAAGGCAGTTCTCTTCTCAAACAAAAAAGAGGACGCAGAGGATCCACCTGAGAAAATGCCGGATTCTGTTTGGAAAATTTGGAATAATCCGTAATGTACGGTAATCCCCATGACTTGTTTACCTTTGAAAAGAAAACAGGTATACTCACAGGCACTTCCATCATGTACTGCACAATTTCTTTTGAGTTGTGATCACATTTTCGCTCGGCTGAGTGCCTTTCTGCTTTATTCTCAAAGCACGAACCAGAGGTCATCCTGTCAACCTCACAGTTTGGAGTCATTAAACTTCAGTTTTGCTCTCATCCAACTTAATCATTTCATTACTTCGGAAGGTTGAATTTTAGCAGTGGTAGCATGCGTATTTCCCATGCGAGACCCTGTGGTTAAAACTTTACGGTGCAATGATAGATATATACCACTGATCAACTCTGACGAGCAATACCAAAAGAAACGCTGACCAAATGATTTGAGGTTTGCGCGTTGAAAGCGAAATCTCAAAGGAAGCCAGTCAAGCAAAGTAACCACTAATCTCAAGCACTACCCGCAGTAAATTTTGAGATATTGGCGTTGAAAACTGAACGTCATGCAAACTATATGGGGGTAGATGCATAATAATCTAGAGAAGACCTGGCTTTGTGGGTTGCGTTCTCCAAAACTTCTGGACACTGACTGTTGTCTGTAAGTCAGCTATCGAAAAAAACTTTGGAATAATCGGGATCCGGCCTGTAGGGCCTCTGGACGTGACAAAACATGGTTTAAGCCATGGATGCGATGAAGGATTAGTACCCCAGATGAGTTCTGATGATCAGCGAACTCTAGTCTGATGGTTATCCGCTGCGAAGATGATCGAAAGATGGAGTCCGATGGTCAGTCGGTTAAGCAAACGTGTCTTCAGTTGTACTAAATTTGCAATGGCTTTTCAATTTCGAATGATTTCATGTTCTACCAAACTTGCTACTTCAGCTAGCTTTTTATAATGAATTGCTGGTTCTCATGGACTGCTATTAGCTTTTTACCCAAGGGTCAATCTGAAATTTTTCACAAGTGAAAATAATAAGATCGAAAAACCACAATATATTATTGCACTGAAGATACTGTTGAATGTCGGGAGAAATACCAAACCAAAGATTGTCGAAAAAAAATGCAATTTTTTATTGCCATTTGATATGCGTATACTGAAGAATCAGTCAATACATCACATTCAACTTTCGAAACTGATCAGCACCTAAAACCAAACTCCTTTAATGTGGGCTGAGTGAGCTGTAATTTTAAGTTCGGACAAGTAAATACCGCCTCTGTTTTATTGTTTGAGTAAAGCCATAGTTCATTGTGTACAATGCATAGTTTCTACAAAAATACAGTACATCGTAACTTTGAATAAGTGAGAAAATTGTTTTCATTGCGCGAGTTAGAACAACTTGAGCATTTGCTGATATTGTAATCCAGGAAACGACAAGTTTGAATTCCGGTAGCAGGCAATTTGATTAAATCAGGTTTCAAATGTGAGAAAAGGACTTGTTCACTGTCATTTTTAAAAATGGTGTCACATTTATTCCAGAATGAACGGGAAAAGGAAAAATCAATGCTTGAAAGCAGTGATTACAAAATATACTCAGGTCACAATTAAAGAAAGGAGAACGTTGTGGGCGACCGAAAAACAAAGGATCCAAGCACTTTGCGATAGTCTATTGGAAGAACCTGAAAATTACATGGACAAAAGCTAGGAAAATGGAAGTAACTAGAGTGATCATTAGCATGTAATTTAAAAATACAGGTTTAGGTCTAACTTGGAAATTTAACATTGTCCCTCGTAGCTGGGTTCTCTAAAGAACAAAATTTAGCCTCATGCTAATGGATGGACGAAGATTTTTGCTCCATTATGTGGGTTAATCTTTGAGGAGAAAATATTTCAACAATAGACTTGTGCAACCATGTTCAAACATATTTAAGTCAGCCTTAATATAGCATAAACTTTTTGCTTTGGTCCCTGAAGCAATGTTTACTTGAGTCGCCTTTCCTACGTGGAATTAAAATTTAGAATGCACAGGAAGCTTTGAAAGGTCTGAAAAAGCGAGAAGAATCTGCTATTAAGCCGGTAATTGTAGTTTTCGCGAGCGGTTCTTTATATCCCGGTAAAGAATAAGTGAAGGGGATTGAAGTTGATATCCTGCAAAAGCCATGAGAAAATTCAAAAATATAGCTTTTGAAGTGTACAAGTACGGTTAGTTGGAAGATGGTCCTATTATGAGGGCACCTTAAGTTTATTTTCGCCCACAACTGCAAATTTGGTAAACATCGAATTATGTTCAACCGCATTCAGATTTGCGATATGGTGAGAAGTAAGATAAGGACAAAATATCTGGAAAATTTAAGCAGATAAGCTTTCACTGACTAATCATTAAAAGTCCAGACAGACCGTAACTGGTTTTCGTATTTCTGCTTTCGTGATCGCTGAAGGTAAAATCTAGGAGCGCATGATTTCCTTTTGCTCTCCTTTCGTCCTACTTTTATATTCCTATAGATTAATCCACCCGCATAACCATTAGGCCGTTTGGTTATCGTGCACGGAACCACATAGCATCTAACTGAAGTAAACCAGGAATAAATAAGTAGAATTACCTGGTATCGCTTAGGAATAAACTCCAACAATCGTTGCAGTTTTCTTTTACAAAGACGCGAATTATTTCACAATCGAAAAGTAATTTCTGGAAGGTACGTTCACGTACTGTTGACTAAACATTATGGGCAGCTGATTCGGCCCAAATGTAGCCCAAAGTAGCCTGAGAGGTATTTGCTCATTCGTCCAACTACATCTTTGAGATATTTAGTACAGGGAAGTGTAGATCTTACTAAAGAAACGCATGCAGTGACTGGCAAATCGCGACAGTGATGCTGTCATTGATTACGTAGATTTTACACTAGTAATTCTTCAAATCTTCCCCTCTTTTTTGATGAATTAAAAGCCCCAATCTGGGGTGAATATAATGTCGCTAGCATAGATATCCGGTAGCCATAGATTCATTTTCTTGTGCCTTTCCCAACGTTGGCTCATCCCGGTTGAATCCATGTAGAGGCTGTTACTGAGTGTTGCGTCGGAGATGCATATAATTAGCTGATAGCCAGTTCTTTCATGAGCTCATCACGGCCAACTCAGCGAAAGAGCTCTCTAGGGAAACTGAGAGAGCATTGCTGTTTTAAATGGGTCATTGATGGTTTGATTTTTGCTAGCGGTTAACGTTTTTCATCTTTCATTAAATTGGATTTTTTTCTTCACAGATCTGCAGATGTTAGTGTCAGTTGATAAAATCAAGAACGGCGTTCGACCGCTGTCTATTTTTGGTCAGTAGAGCCAGAATAGCCATGGAAAATTTTAATTGCTGTGATTTTTGCTGTCATAGGCTAGCGTTCATTGAACTGAACTTCTGATAAACTGTTATAAAATCTACCCTACGCTCGACGCATCGTCGTACAAATATGGATCCAAAATCAGAATGGCACTAAGATCCAAAGAGTTTCAATTGTCATAAAATTTGGCGCGTTCATAGGACCGGACAGATTAAACTGAAAGTAAGATGGCCGGACAGGGAAGGCAGCACAGCAATCGGTGACAGAACGGGATCAGAATTATACAGTAGTCAGATCCAACGACATTCTGGAATTAGCCATATGAAAACCCACTATTTTCTCCTAAATAATTATAGGATAATTTATACAAGACTCCAAAATGCGCAGTTATATCTAATCAATATCACACTGGCTGCCACCGGTGTGAGAATTTCACATGGTGCGACTTTCGACATGGTTTCATCCTTTTATTCAGAGTATAGACGCACATCTTCCCCTCTCTTTTCGTTTCAGAATTAGTTGAAGCGAAATCAGCATTTATCCACCACATTAATTGGAAAACAAACAAACATATTGTATATAATATACTGAGGGTCTCGGGACTTGCGGGAGTACCTTCTGTAATTAGATCGTAATACTTGACCGGATTAGCCCATGATATTTTGAGAAAGAGCTGGGGAACGCCTGGAATGGCAACATCTGGAGAGACACATTTTGGAAGAAGGTTAATTGCGAATTACAATAGGAAAAATGCAATCAGTTTTAGGTATGATGATCAAAAACTACTGACCGCTAACAAGTCTAGGTAGTGCCAAAAATAGTGGAAACCTAATCCGTCTCTCGGTGAACATTTAAGTATTTTGAAATCGCTGGTGAAGTGTGAGTAAGCCGTTAAGATTAAAGGCATCCAGTTCGTCCATTAGTGATGTTTTGTGGATCATGAACCTCATTCGCTCAGTATGATTTTAACATCGAACTGTCTTCATGAATTGACTGGGATGTCAGTTAAAACTGATGTGAAGATCGATTATATTTCAATGAACTATTAAAGATTGGTAGCACTAGAATTCTGACTTAAGCGAGGACTAAATTAAAGTTAGGGTACCACTACCAAGTGACATTTATGCTCTCGAAGTAAACTGTTGCAGGTTACCTACGTTGAGTTTGATTATATTATTTGGTAACATGGCATGCAGCTGAGCGGGACACGATGTTTCGAAACATATGGTACAAAGTGCCAATCAAGCTTGTCAAGGGCAGTGCCACTCAGCCATGTGAATTAAAGCTATGTTAGCAGAACGAGACACATCTGCTTGTGTTCTCCTGGCATTCTAAAAAGCAGCTTCTAGTAGTTCACCGTGGTTTCACCAGCTTTGAAAATAGACATAACCCAGAAGTTTTGGAATCGTATTACTGTCGCGGAATCCCCATGTGAAGAACAGCAAAATGCATCATGAAAGTGTTCACTCGGTAGAATTTAACAAACATGCGACGGCCACATGCAATTGTACCGGTTATGTTCTATGAACTGTTTTACAGGGCCAAACTGACTTAAACCTGTAAATAATTTATGGGTTCGCAAAAATATTTTCATATTTCCCGTCTTCAGCAGAAATTCTCCAGTAGATTGACCGTTGTCCAGTTCACTGAAGAAAGTTGTTAGTTATCTGTTCAACTTAAGTGGGTCAGCCACAATGAACATTTCGTGATCTGACAATCCGGGTTTGGTAAGGTTCACTTTTCTAACCGAATGATTTAGAACTTTGAAAGGATGGGAAATCACTGTTTTCCCGCGGAGATGCTCAAATAAATCGAAGCGAGAAGAGTATGCATATTGAAGATGTCTTCAAAACCACCGTTCTCAATGAAAGTGAGCTGCGAAATTTACTGTTACCAAGACCAACCTTTGCCTTCGGCATAGTGAAATATCGTCCCATTGTCGCTTTCACAGACAAGTTTTTTCGTCAAATTGGGTTGGCAGATGTTTTGAAAAACGTGGAATTTACCCAGCTCCGAAATGTCTTCTACCTTGGCAAGATTCGTAGTGACCAATGGAGGCAACTCAGGCATTTGTATTGCGTGTGCTCAACCGGCTGAGCTGCTAGGCCACTCCTTTATAGCGCCGGGATATTTTTCCACTAAGGATCAGCGGTTACCGCCTAAAATGTCCAAGCACATGGGAACGACCACAGTGACCATTTAGCAATCTGACTACCAAAGTAAGATTTCCCAATGAATCAGACAGCAGCCACCAGTTAGATTTCAAGACCACAATAGATTAGGAAGTTTGCTTCCATCCTGGGGCGTGGCCTCGTAGCTCAGCTTCTGGAGCACCCGTGGTTTAATTATGTGGCTTGCTTCGAGTCGCGGCTTCTGATTTCACCGAGGTCTAAGAACTGTCACAATTGAATCAAATCTACAAATGTTTTCAATAATAAACGCATTGTACGTCGTATGGTGTAACATTCATTTCATTCACACCCTACTTCAGACAGATTTGACACTTTAAGCGGGGGATGTATTTTGTGGTGATCCATCATGCATTATCCATGCAAATTTACCACTAAAATTAAAGATTCATTGGAATAACCGTTTTGTCTGACTTGCTGAGAGTCACTGACAGTCACTGCTTCCCATGGCACAGTAGAACTGCAACACAACATGACTTCTTGTGGATTGAACTTCTTAGTCAGCAGGGTTATAGCAGCCATCGTTCCGTCAATTAGTTACCATCAGCACCTGGTAGCACACTGTCGCTTAGTTGTCACTTTTGTAGAGTTTGGGGATTATTTCCTGGATTATGATTGATTTAAACACAAGTAGACGGCTGCTTTTTATTCGTAGAGGTCCGCTGTATGGTCTATTACAGCAGATAATTGCATTTTATATATTGCCGATAATGCCAGACAAGCACAAATTACTAGAAAAATACTAACCAGTGACCACTCTCCAGCCAAATGGAACAAAGTTAAAGCTGTGGTGAAAAATATTGTGAAATCAAATGAAAAAATTAAAATAAACGAACCATTCTGTAAGAACAACAGAGATGACCGGCTTAAAATGAGTTACTAATCATCCGAAGAGAACAAGGGACCATAAAGTCTGCGCATCATGAGGGGAGATTTTTAAAATTCTGTTTGGGAAATTGACTGATTATCAAAGCGACTGTCTTCTTCCCTACGGGTTTCTGACCACTGTTTTATTGAGTTTACATTTTCTATCTAGTTCGACTTACAGTCTTCCGGATCCTCAGTAGCGTCACATCGAACTGGAAGAAATCCTTCGGTAACGTCAACTAAAAAAGCAAAAATTTATCATGTGACATTGTGGGTGATTGAAGTTTACCAGTGTCTTCCCTAGGTACACAGCAACAAATTCGATCCTCAAAATGCAGGATTATCGGCCTCACTGAATTCGCAATAAGAAGCTTGGGAAAACTTAGCAATTCGTGTAACTGTTTGCTGTGGATTGCTTTCCAAAACTTTCCAGAGCTCAATGTGATGCAAATCGTTGAGAATCGTTCTTGCTCCGTTACATTTACTCTAGTACCAGGCAATCACCTTTTGCAAATTACCTTAAAACTAATAAAGCAAGTCAACCAAAAACCTTCCGTGTTTCGTCGGCGTCTTATTGGTTTAAAATGGAGATGCAATTTGGCAGTGAGTTCTCAGTCTTGATTAGCTTAGTAATGACCATCAAATGTGACTTTTTATCACCAACAAGATGACAATGGGTGAACACTTCAGGATGGACTATTGAAATGTACATGTCCTTATATTTCTTATTATGAATAATTACGCGTGGATTTAAAAAATACTCGATCACTGTGCGCTTGATTAAAGCTCATCCGTTCCGACCAGCTTTTGTCTGCTTTTGTGTGTGACCAAAGAAAAGCGCATTTTTAATTTTTTTTACTGCCGATGATTGGCCATTTTTTACCGCTTAGTTCCACATCTGCAATTGTCTAAAATGAATCCCATCGGTTGAAAGTCACAAAATGAGGTGAGAATGAGAGATGGTTAGGGGGCTTAGAGAAGTATGGCAATAGGATTTAAACCGTGGTTTATTCATGCGGAGGACCTTAGAACCTTTTCCAGTTAAATTTTCAGTCACTAGCCACGGAGGTTATTTTTCTAACTTAGACAATTACGTAGGTTGATACCAGCTGGAGACTACAAACATCACAATATGACTGCCCTTTGTTGCGCTAAGGCGGGTTAATCATGTAGGTCTGATCACAGGGGGACATAACTTGCTTTCGTTAAAATAAAAAAATTGGAATGTTTATACTAATCACCACCGCAATCTTAACCATATTGAAAAACACGTCTGCTGCTCACAAGACAACTTAAATTGCTGCAGTTGGACTTTAAGGAAACCAGCATCATAACTAGGTTTTGAAGTTCGATTATTTTCTTGTCAGTTTTGAAAATATATTTCCGGTAGAAAATCCTGGAACAGGTTCTTAAATATGCTACTATCCCTTAGATTTTGCGCGATGAGGGGTGGTGGTGCAGGATTGCTTACCATTTTGCACGACCAATTGAAATTCAGCATATGAAACTCGCTGATTGGAAAACGTTATTGTCCAGTCAATTGCTTTGTTTTCTATGGTGTATGGAATGTTATGAACTTTCATATAATTGAACGCCAACAGAAAATGTGCTTTTGCTTTTCCGAAATGACTGTCGAACACCTCAAGTCTGGTGGCCACATGAAGTTCAGAAAGATTCAGATTCCATATCATCTTGCTGATCTGAGGAAGTCGGGACGCATAAACACAGTGGTAAAAGTCATTTCCAAGTATTTATAAACAAAGACAATTTGAGAGGAGCCAAGTTTGCAAAAAAATTCAAAACTTGGAGGAGAGTGAATGACAGAGAAAGACCCTAACAGCTTGCTAACGAGGTGAAATAAACAGTCTGGTTGCTTTCCCCTTGTTGTACATCGACAATGCCTTTGCGAAAAAACAAAATTATAGATAAGCTAGCCATTCATCTAAAGATTTTCAGGTAAAATGATCTAAATTCATCATGGACAATCTGGCAATATCAAATCGCCAGCCTCCTGAGCATCGTCAATGGGTTACAAGTGGATAAATATGTCAAGTAAATTAATCAAAGCTGTCATCATCACCTGGTAATTGCATTTTTCTCGAACTGCAGTTGAAACCTTATATGATACGCGACATCATTTTTGAATATATGAAACTAACTTCTATTTGCAACCAGACTTGCATTTCGGTTGTCCGACGTGCTTTGGCTTAGGAAAACCTAAGAATCTCCCACTGGATTTTGCTAATCTAATATGAATTAGACGTACAGCAGAATTTATATTAACCACAGTGCTGACCACTCTTAGAATGTCAGAATTTGATGCTCTTATATATATATATATTCATGATGTCACATGCACCATACTCTGTATTGATTTGAAACGAGAACGGTTATTGATTTCTATCTAATGTTAAAAATTTCGATAGTCTTTTGTTAAACCGAACGAATTAATTACCCCGATATTCGTTGCTTTTGTACTTCTCCGGTATTGTTTTTTTCCTTGACATTTTGTGTTAACAACTGATTTGCATTTTGGGTTGCATGATGCATATTTAAATACACGTGTTTTTATGTTAGCCCATTATTCCCGGAAACCCATTGAAGTCGACAAGCTTACACTAGACCCATGATGTGGTTGCGCAGACATATTAGTTCCATGCGTATACCCGTTTCCTGTTTTCAACCAAACTCTAATAAAGTATCTTTAGGCTGTTGGAGACGATGGATCACATCACCGATCAAGTATTTCATAACGAAAAAAGAAAAAAATTACAATCAGTTTCCTGAAAAACTATTACTACATATACCTTAAAACAGCTACGTTTATCAGAATACATTTAGACGTACTCATTTACTAGTCTCCTTAGGAGCTGAGGCACGTTTTGTAAAATACTGACTCTGTGACCAGTTTATGATTACTTTCGATCAACAGCATGCATATATCAGCCTATTGCTTGTTGGTTAATCTGAAAATTTTCATATAAATAGCATTTCCAACAACTTTTGTACACGAACTGTCTGACATCCGTCATGCTGTTTCGGATCATTTCGTACACTGTTAGGAGTTCACGGGCACAGTAGCGATAAAATGTCAATCAAACACGTTTGGATTTATCACGTCCCGTCTGTTGTTTATCCAGGTCGACACAGAGGCAAGTCGACAAGTGAATTCCGTAATCACAAAGGTACTAACAGTCGCTGAAAGTCAAAAGTTGATTGCTGCGACCAAAAGTGTTGTTCAGTTTGACCTATTTGTATCGAATGAGTAAACCACTTTGTGCCTGTCAAACTCGGCCGGTCACTTCGGATATCCTGAAAAAGAACGACAAGGTCCGGGAGATCGGGAAACCAGAAAAGACACCTACGTATTGTAGCAGTCGACGGTTCTGCATATGCACATGATAAATTTTGGTGTACAGTTGCGCTAGTCCCTCTAATGATCAAGGTATTATTCATAGAGTTGTTTTCAGGCCAAGGAATTAGGTTCATATTCATTGAAAGGACATCAAACAATCCGTTGTGCATGAATATTAGGCCGAATGCCTCAGTTTACAGGACTAAGAAAGACCTCAGTGAACGGCACAGGAAGATGTGACTAGGGCTTAGGGCTCCTGCCGATTGATGTTTTCAGTTTTGGACCGAGAATCTCTCACCATGGAGTTGGACCCTGCAGTACTACAAGCGATTCCTTTGCTGCGACAAAGAGGTCTCCCGTTGAAGTGCGTCTCTATTAAGTGCTGCACAACGGTGTGAAACGATGTGATGTTCCTAATCAGTGGAACAAAGTTATTCATCGACGATGCAGTTGTCTGGAACTGCAGCTTAACGTTCAAAAGCATTAGCGCATGTCTGAGAGCCCATGAATACCACTATTTTCGGTGACAGTCCGATTTATCGGAATGTGCAATGACTACCGTTACGCCGTAGACTGAAGATTTCGTGACGACGAGCTACAAGAAATAATGCACAAGTGTGCTATCCCTGATGCCCATCGGCCGAGGTGAAATATATAAACTGCGACATAAGTGAACAAGCAGTAAATGGATACTATATTCATATTTGGGGGAATTTTCAGGCGAAAAGTTTAGTTGTGAAAATCAGTGGTTAACATAAAATGGAGTTGAAAAAATGACCATGATAACAGAAAAATCACTCAGTGTTTCTAGATTGGCCATTTCTGATCTCACTGAACCGTCCCTTCCAATTGAAACACTTCGTAAACTCACGATTTTCTCACAGGCCACCTGAGCATCTTTATGCGTCTGACGATCGGTGTCCATGATTTCATTCCACTCAATTTCTTCGCCATTGTGTTCAATCTTTGCGTTCAGTTTGACAACTAGAATTTTGTAAACATTTGAATTAGTGATATATACCTCCAAACAAAGTGTCAGACACCACGAATGCATAGTCAAACCGGACAGAACAAATTTAGCGGTTTTTAGGTTACCGCGGAACAAAAATCGGGACACAGTGTCCTCTATCATTTAATCTTAAAATGAAGTCTGTAGATTTTCTAAGAATGAGATTAGACCTAAACACTCATAAGGCTAGGATATGTCTGCCACCGAACTTGTCCAAATATGCTGTAATTTAATCCACCGACTATTTGCTGCCTAAAGATGTATGATTTTAAACATATGGGGTCAATGTAAATGATATCTCATGATGTGCTGATGAAGGAGAAGAGGCAGCAAAAGGCATTATGTTTAGTTTAACAGTTGTTTTATTTAGCTGACGTATTCCTCTCTCATGTGGACGATCTATTTCTGGTCAAGTGAATACCCAAAGACAATTACCTCCAAGAGGAATACAGATGTAGAATGTAATCACCAATTAAAATTTCCTTTCTCATACAATGGATGCTGTCGTTTGCTGAAAGTTGGTGGAATGCTCCGTTAGCCAAAAGTGACAAATTCTAGGTTGACCACAAATTGGACAAGCCGATGCACACAGTTACTCAAAAGTTATTCCAAGGAAATCAGCGTAAACGCAGTTAATACATAACAAGCGATACAATACATAATGCTGCAATCAAGCAGCATAAGCATACAAGATCGCAGTCACGTTTAAGATGGGATAACAAACCTTTAACGAAAATCCGGTTCTGCTACCCAAAAACACGTAGGTAGTGCCGTATGTGTTTGCAGTGACCGAATAAAGATGCGTAATTACCATTTGGGAAGCACGATAATTGCAAACTTTCGGACCATTATCGGAAGCATTGTTCTTAGATTACTACCTCGCTAACTTGGCACTTCAATGTGCACATAATCAACGATGGGATTGAAAAACAAATCTGACAACTTGTGTGCATTTTTTGCGTAACTGCCTCGGAACTGCATCCAATCCATGGCATCTTGCCCTCAACAAACCCGTGGGATGATGCGATTTGTTGGACCGCATTCTCATGAACCCGATCTGTTATGTTAAAGCACCCATTCTAATGTCCGTGACCTATCAGTCCCTAATAATCTGATCTCCTTTGAATATCTCAATGGAAGGCGTAGTATTTCGTCGAGGCCATTCACTTGGCCGTAAGACACTTGGCAAACTCATCCCAAGAAGTTTTGCCTGGCACACACTCGACAAAATCATACGTGGTAGTAATTATTAAACCCATTAGGATTGCTCCCGCCTAATGGGTTAATGTCTTCTTGCCTTTCGTCCAGATGAAGTATCCGAATAGTGTTCCCGAAAAATACCTATTTTCAAAAGGCTGTAAAGCTTCATTACCCAAGAGTAGCTCCAGGAAACTTTTCAGGCCAACTTTCCTTAACTTTTGACTTTCAGATAGTGGCATCAGGTAATTTGCAACCAACACCTGTAAATCGGTCGACTTATACAAAAGTACCATTAGTGGAAATCTAGGGCGAGGTCACACTGGCAATGAGATCCCCTGGTCACGGGATCTCAGCCTTCGTCGATAGACTAGACCCGCCTAATATTCGTTGATAAGCTGCTCGGGTAAACAATTCCGTGAATGATAATAACGACGGGACAAAATACTTCTGACCATTTGCTGTGTTGGCGTGGGTCAAGCTGAGTCTCAGAGCAGGTTGCATAAGAAGCGTGTGTTTCAGAGATGAGGCAGTCACTGTAATTTTATTTCTCAAATCGATCTTTTAGAATAAACGGGGCGAGGGAAGGCACGAAAGACTTATTTGCCACTCCAGCCAACCGAATAAATGACAATGGTTGTCATATTTGTTCACATTCTGACCATAAAATGCTCCCGGTAAATGCGAACGTTTTTGCGAAAGGTAGCATCAGTTCATCTGCTGTTCTGACAATTTTCAAAAGGAGTGAACTGAAGATGGTCACGCCGGATCATTGTGTTCCACTCCTGTGTGTTGAATTTAGGCTTTTTTGCTCAGGAAGACCTTGTGTTTGACTAGTAGTTAATCACATCAAGAAGGAAATCAATAAATGGGTTTCTATAAAGGCAAGCGTTGGAGTGTTATGTTGTTCAATTATTACGAAGCATGATTTTGTTTCACATTATTTTGGCATTAAAATTCCTGAATCCCTATGAAGGACAGAAAGTCTAGTTTTGGATCGTTCACTAAGTGATCAACTTTTGCAGGATTCCAGCACTGCATGGTTCTCCCGAAGGGCCACCGGCGGACAGTTTGAAATTCGACTCAAAACTTTAATTTAAATAGATGAAACATGTCATTACCCTGTCTTCTTTCCAGCAACTCACTTAACACCAATGCAACGACACAAGGTGTCACTATCCAGACACTAATTTACACAATAATTTATTATTTTCCGTCTAATGGATGGCGGCTAAGGTGATGAGTTTGTGTGATAACATATTTCGAGTTATCACATTTTAATTAGTCAAACCGCAGCTGAGGCCACTAACGTCATCAGCAGCCACGAAATTTGCAAATTCTGGCACTATTGTAAATGGTTCATTTTGCAGATGGTTCGTTTACTGTTAGGTTCAATTGGAGAACATGATAGCAAACAAGCCTGTCTTTGGTGCCTCACAACTGGTTAAATACAGCACTTTTTGTGGGCATTAGGATAGGATGGTCGAAAAACAATATTAAAAGCAAATAACCGGAGTTCGGAATGGTGTATGCATCGGAGTTGTGTAATCGGTATCGTGATAGATAATATGTTGATTATTCTCGGTTTCACTGGGTCACTCGTTACTTAACTCTATCTTGCCAGGGAAGACTGGGAGATCTTAAGTGTTGTTTTGGGGCCCTTAGACGGGGATGATCCAGGTGTATCGCAAACGATTGGGCTGTGGACAGGATTTGACTTTTGGCATTCTTCGCTAGTCTTCCTTTGACGATGTAGACAAAAGGAAAAGCTACGCCTATGTTTATTGGGTGATCCGATTCTATCAGTCATTTGGAGATTGCCGTTTGTCTTTTCTTTATCGCTCCTTTGTTTAGTCACCTCGGATGACCTTCCTTTATGCGTTCAGGTAATAGTCCTGTGATACAATTTGCATAACTTGCACCCCAGGTGCAAGTGAACTGCTACAAAGGCACACACAACATAGGCTGTATATAGCAGGTTGTGAAGCACCGAACAAAAGCTTGTTTGGTACCATGTTAATTACAATCCAAGAGAATCAAATTAGACGATAAAGTGAAAATAGGCTAAATCCGAAGTTTGTGAAATGGACTTACAGATCACGGGCATTGGAGCTTCGTAAATATCGCACCTCTTCAATTCGCCTAGGAGAATGAATAAGTGCATAGCTTTAAACTTTTTGCTTTTGTATAGACGTTTCAGACTGGATGTCCTTAGGGAGATTACTACAATGTACATTACATTTATATCCCGGTTAAATCTTTTGGTTACATAGTTATAATTTTACACGCAACACATAATAAGGTGGATAAAAAGAAGAGTCAGTGAATCTGCGTTTGCAACCTGTTTATTGCTTTGCTTTTTAGATATTAAATAAGACAATAAAATCGACTTGGGATTTCGTTAATCTCGGCCAACTTCGAGATTGTACGGATCTGTTTTTGTGGTCTATGCACACCATTTTTTGTTCCAGCCTTCCTTTTACGCGCATGTTGTTAACCGCCACAAGGGTTTGGCTTAGCAAGTGCTATAGCCAGATGATATTTTATTCAGCTCCCACTCAAGATGTTTTCATATCTTGTGTACTTCACGCGAGGAGAGGGTCCCTCATACGTTACTGCCTCGGCGCATACCACTTATCTTCTCAGTTTAAACAGGAATATGCAAAGAATTTAATCATATGGCTGCAGTTTGTTTCTTCACCTAGGTACATCTACACACATGTCATCTCGCGAATGTAGAATAATTTTGTTCGTAAGTGGTTTAATTAAGATGAATAAATACGATGTACTTTCTTGCCATCGGCCTCACCTACACCTGGTGTTCTGGTTGTTCTCTTATCAGACAATATCCGTTCCAGAATTAAAGGAATGCCATCAAAGCAGCTTCTGCTTCACACTGAGACGAATTCCGCACAGAAAATTATGACTGATGAGATCAAAGCGAGTTTTATTCAGGAGTATCGTCAAATAGATCAACTGAAACTATGTATGTCAATCTGAGCGAAATTTAATTTCCAACTGTAAGTTCGATTAGGATGGGACTGTCATATTCAGCACGCAAAAACACTGACTAATGGGATCTGTCTGAAATCTATAAAACTTTTAGAAAAGTATCTGGTTCAATACAACAAACGAAATTGTTAAAAAATTGAAGGATGAAAAATTATAGTCTGCATAAGCGAATCAATAGGCATTCACAAAATGTTTTAAACTGTAACGACTTAAATTCAATAAATTTAAGTTGCCGATTCAGTTTTGGTTTCAGTTTAGCTTTTATAATCAGTGACATTTCTGGTTTCAGTTACTGCCTCACAATGTCCTCTATCCAAGGGAGAAAAGACAACAACCAATGTGGAGAAGCACTGCTTGACTTGGCTTGAACTGCAAGACATGAAGTTAAAAAACCAAAAAACAGAGAATACTTTCAAAGTGGAACAACGACTGTGACGGTGATATCGAGTCCCATTACTTGTTCTTTTCGACTATCACTTAGGCTAACCTCGTAGACTTCAATCCAGTAGTCTAGAGGGATCTACACGGGGCAATTCACTGGTTAAGATTTTCAAACCTTTTCCCATTTCATCAAACGGCCGCCTCGAACAATCTTCCAGCTAATATCTACCTCGGGGAGCAGCGCGCGGAGTGTCGCGTTCTGTAGGCATGGCCAAAATATGTCGCAAATATCCAAATCTATTCAGATTTGGTCTCTTCTAAGGTTTGGTTCCTAAGGCCCACTGGCTTAGGCCTAACTTATGAGTTGCCGAGACAATCCTCTTGAACTATTTCGCCACTGCGACGAAGTCAACGTGGTCCAGGCACGAAATGATATCCCACGTCCACTTTCTGCAAGGGCCGTGCTTTGAAACTATGTATTAGGGTGGACCTCATGCCGCTTTGTGAACTCGACTTTTGATAGACAGGCAGCTATCGCGCCGACAGCGCAGATGCTTTAGCTTCGTGAATCCTTATTAGGCTTTTGAATTATACGAGAATGCTTCATACAACGTAGGGCCACCAGGTAAGAAGTAGCTGCAGAAATGACATGACATGCACTTTGTCCAACTAATCTATCAAACAACAAGGGCGTCTTAAAACCAATCCGATCGCAAAACAATCTTTTACATTTCGGAAATGCAAAACGTATCCCAAACGTACCCAAACTATCGTGCAGATAATGGAGAAACACTTGAAGATTAATTTGGTCTTCACTCATGAAAGCAAAACGGTCTGGACATTCCTTCCTAGTTAATTCATTGGCCACTATTTTCAAGTCAAGATGGACCAAATTAAATAACCGTCCCGAGAATGAAAAGAAAGGATGAAATTAGAAAAATCTGATGTTTGCCGCAATTTTGATTGATTCACTCCGGTGGAACAGCGCCGCAAAAAAGAGCTCAGCTTCAGCTGTTCACGCACAGGGAAAACAAAATCAAAATGATTTTTCTCGGGTACACCATTCAGTGGAGTATGGCACAAAGTACCTTCACAACCAACTTAACGGACTGTATCAGGGCAGAATCTTTTGGATTTTATGGCATTATAACAATCTTTCCTTTACTAAAAGTTCTTCTTTGGTGTTATGTTTATTCCTGAAGCTTATGACTGTTTGAAGACACAAATATCTGAATTGTGCTCAAAGAATATTTGCATTTTCTTACAATTATTTTCAGTTCGTACACCAAAGAGTCAGACTATCTGGAGACATTTATAGACAACTTCAAGCATGTAATATATTAAGCTAGTGCACAACTGCAGGAACTTCGGAAAACTAAATTGTCTGGGGGAAATTGAATTGAAACAAATTTCTGGTTTTATTCTCAGTCCAAATTATTGCACCTGAATTTTAAACGACAAGAAACTGACGTGGAATTACGCGTTTATCTTAAATCTGCTTGTTTCTCATTTTTCTTTACTGAAACAATACGCGTCATTTTAAAAACGGGTCTAGGCCAGCTGGTGCCCAACGAATGGGAAAGTTTGGACGCGGTTGACAGATTCGAACCAGCTACAGCCTGGTTGGACTGACATTGATGACTGCCGTCTCAGTTACATGGCAAATAAAGCAATTTTACAAAGATTAACATTCATGGTTGTTTTGATAATTTTGATATGAATACCGATTTTTTCTTCCAGGAACCCACCCGAAACAAGACATCCATCGGGGTAAATTGAACGATGATTACCAGGAGGTTTGCAAAGCTCATCATTCACCATTGTCGCCTTTTCCAAAGGCGAGTTCGTTGTCCAGTCTGTTGTATAAAAATACAAACTTAGACGAAACAAGTTTGAGGTCGCAGTTTTCATCAGAATGGCTCCCTCTATTGCCAGGGGTCTCGTAGACTTATTGGTTTTTTCCCATGCCAGTGCAATCTAGATGATGGTGGGAAGTGTTGAGTTATAATATGATATCAATTGCACAAAAAGACCATTATGTCTAAATGCCTGTTGATCGGAGACACCAAAATCCGTGAAGGTCCAACAATTCCCTGTTATTTTGTTGTTCGGTTTGGAACAACTGGTTAGACAAGAACCCCAAATACACTTGAATCACTGGCTACCACTTTATCAATAGTAATAATGAAAATAATAATTTCCTCAAATTCTTGCTTCCTCTAATAAAACCATTCACCTCGATGTGCTCTGGGTTTACTAAAAGTTACCAGGTATTTTCTGATTCTTTCTGGTATCTGGGGTCGTGCGTTTTCATGATCTGACATGTTAGAAGATATAAAACCGTAGCTGGCAACTGATCAATGTTCTAGAACTCCGCAGCTCTTTCGATCTTGTTAGAAATTATCAAAAGTGCTTAGCTATCAAATCCAATTGGATGAGTAAATAGTGAACAAATGACTGCCATTTGAATGTCGCAGACAGCGATGATTCTGAAAAAAGTCGACGCGATGGGTTTATGGTCCTCGATGGCGAACTGGAAGCCAATTAACCATGAAAAAGCGACGCTTTGCCATGGAATACTCAACAATTTTCCAGTAATTTAGGAACCGATCGATGCTGGTTATAACCACTCGGATGGGAAAACAAGCGACGACGTGCAGACTTTGGTTTGTGGCTATTATGCCTAATTGGCCAGAAAAGTCCATTTAGGTGTGTTTTAAGTAGAATTATCACTCGAATTAGCGACACAGTATGGAGAATGGTTGTCTCTTTTGCTTCTTAGAATAATCTACATTAGGAAAAGAAATCATTGGCTACAGCCCAATTTTACCGCATCGTTTTCATTTTCTTCCACGCTTTTAGTCGTTTTCCTTCCCAATACTCCCACTGTTCGCACCTCTGTAAGAATAAAGAAAATAAAATTTTGCTTTAGCCTGAATAGTGTCCATGAACGGATGTTTAATGCACATCAATACACAATATGATTTAGAACAAGACAATAATCTAGTGGTTTCGGACGGCTGTCTAACACAGTGAACTACACAGAGTGCACTTATTCAACAACCCCAGCTATATATTTTACTTATGGATAGCCTGCAAATTCGATCGTTGTCACTGACCATCAAGTAATTTTCTTGTTCATTTACATGCATCGAATACATGATTGTCTACTCATTGAACAAATCATCAAATTTTGAGCTAATTACGCAATGGGTTTGGGGATCAAAGAGTAACTGCAATAGATCACAATCATACATTATCACTACTAGATTCACCACCCTTGCTAGGAATTTTGTATCGCACCGAAACAAGACCTGAAACTGTAAATGAAGCAAGAATTGTGAGTTAGGCATTGACCATTGCTCTACCCCAACTGGCTACAAGGCTAACTTTTTGAGCTCCCCTACGGTATCGTATCTCACTCTGGCTTTTACCCGTAGTCTTCTCTGACTGCGTAGCGATCAACGTCTGTGGTGTGTGGCTCTTCAATAAGAAATGAAAACATGTAAACTGCTCCAAAAACAACGCAGCTTAAAAATATCTAAGACGGCGCACAGCACTAATATACAAGCAATGTGCTCCGAGAAAGTCCGTTTTGTTTACTGATAAATATATGTTTAATAAAAACATTGAACATAATGTTTCGAATCAGTGCAACAGGGGTGTGTCCACTTCGAACCCTCAAATACAAAATGTTGTGGCATGATTTTATTTGATATCTGGTAACTATTAAATATGACACAGCTACAGCTTTTCAAGAGGCAAAATTACTGAAGAGGGTCGAGTTCCTTGAAATTGCGATGTTAATATTTATCTGCTTTCTGGTCTCTCGTGTTAATTAATGTAAATAACCGTACACAAACGTTGGAACCACTGTGAGAACAACGATAATGGGGCATTGTCATCGGTATCGCTAGTGTGTACGAGTTTACACTTGAGGAAATTTTTCCAATTGTGCCGACTAAGAAATTATGGATTAAAGTAGTGTTTCACGGAGATTCTAGAGCAGTTTAACTTGCTTGGATTACGGAAACCGCACACATTCCAAAAGATCAAAAATATGGCTGAGTACCGACAACTCTAAAGATTTCCTGGGCGAGAAGCTAGATTTTCCTAATGCTAAATGGTAATGTTGTTAAGGGGAGTCGGGCATATTTGGAGAGTGGCGGGAAAGCATTTAACTGACATCATGTTAGTGAACTCCGCTAATTCACAATACTCACCGATTAAGGGCAGATGAGTTAGTTTTTGACATTCAGTTGAAAAAGGCATAATCAACTCTGTTGCAGATGCACGTACGCAGAAAATCCGTGGTTATCCGTTGATGTCGTTCGAAGGGGAGAATTGTTGTAGCCGTAATGTAGGAGTTTTGGATGTTATAGGCATAAATAATAACAGTTATATCACAAAACACAATGCGGAATTTAAGAGGACTACAATTTCTTCTGCGTGCCGCGATTCAAGTAGAGAATAACACGAATTGGCGAAATGAGAAAAACTCTCCCACAAGAATCACTGAAATCTTGAAAATGGCAAAAAATAACTTAATGAACAAAAAAGACAAACATGAAGCAGTTCCGTATGAAAATATTGCAAACCCCTAAAAAAGTGTAGTTAGTTTTAAAACTACTCCTTAAAAATGCATCGTCCTCACTGGTAGCGTCGGCTCATTGCTAACTCCACCAGCATAATCTTCACAAAAACCTGAGCTGGAGCACAGCCTGTAGAGCATGCTTGATTCTGAAAAGTCAGTAATGTTCTCTGATCTATACTAATTCCTCCGACGTTTGAAATTTAAGCTTATTCTTCAGGTAAACGATCCCATCCAAAATGCAATTTGAAGCATAATCTTAGTTTGGTTCACTCTGATGATCGTCTGTGACTCCCTTGCTCAAACCGTTAGCGCCTGATACAAATGTTTAAATGCTGAGCTCAAAAACTGGCAGTAGTGAATTGACTTATCTGCCAGTCCAGTTAATTAATTCGTAGCGGTTACATTACCTTTATTTCATTCGTTCTTTAAGTATTTCATGGTTGCTGCTTGTTTTCTGTTGTTTAAAACTAGCGGTCAAAGCAAGTGGCTCTGCTACTTATATTCCACTAGTTAACATAGCCCAGTTCAGTTTGCACATCTGCTTTTCCTTCACAAAGTTGTTCTGGATTTAGTTGTCATCCGGGAGCAGAATTTAGTTTGAAAATAAAGTCTCCCAGATCATAGATTATCATGACTGAATTAGAACATAGGAATCTCGAATGCATGAGCATCACTTAATGCGGTATTAATGCCTAAGACCCTAATCGTTGTATTAAGGAATCTAGCTGTCTACCGTAGTGTCAACTGACTTACTCGATGCACTCCGGCTCTTAAGTGTTCCACTGAATTTTACTGCATTCGTAAACACAGATTGATTCTTCTGTATAGTTTGGAACAATCCGTCTGATAGCCAGCAATCAGGTGAGATGAAACAAGTGAAATAATCAAACCTACCTGCTTCAACTAGTTCATCCATTGTAAAAACGTTTTCGTTTTGAACCCATCCAGTGGTGCAACAGCGTTTTACTTTTCAATGACGCAAAGCGCATCGTAAACATACCTAACTTATCTTGCAGACGATCAAGAACCGTTTCAGACTCAATTGGGTATCCACTCAAAAAGCAATGACATCTGTAAATTCCATCTCAGCAACTTCATGCTTGAGGAAGTGTGAACGCCACCGTTTTCACATGGAAATGAAGCGAATTACACATTCGCCTCAAGGATGCAAAGAAAGAGTGGAATTAAGCAATTCTAAAGGGCAGCACACTTCTGGTGGTGAACTTGATTGAAATGTTGCCTTAACCACGAAATCGGCTCCGATTATTCCCTTAGAGGGTACGTAAAATTACAGTGAATTTGTCTGGAACACTCATTAGTACGAGATGGCCTTTACGAACTGCAGGTCAGCTGAAGTACGTACAGCTTTCAATCAAACAGCCAGAGGGGGTGTGTCTGAAGAAGGCGTGTTTTGTTATAACACCTGTCGTATAGGGAAAATGCGACCAGTTCAGCTCCGACCAAGTCGGAAACCAGAGTGACTCTCATGTGTACATCCTTTGTTGCACTAGACAGTCGACGGATGACAAAGCCCGCGGGTAGTCTGGATGCAATATTTCAGTTTCAGTTATCCTATGCATTGGTTTAATTGCCAATCAATTCCCGTCTTCATAAAAGTACTCTTTTCCCAGAACAAACAAAACGTTTTCATAAAAAAAGTATTGTTTTCACCAAGCATTACTTCATTTCAAGGCATTAATCGAAGGTCCATATAGGACTTAGCCAGCCAAGGTGTTTCCAAAGACGCTGCCTTCAAAGCTCTAGCCGACATTTCTGAGAATGGATCTACGAACCGGCGTATTTCTTTATCACCTTATTTAACACCGCTTTTCTTGGGCCAGCACTCCTAAACACTTGGTAAAAATGCAAGCATTTGCTGGTGAAATGTCTTTTTCACTGCACTGTATTTCCTAACTAACTAATGCTCAAAGTCATTTCTGAGGAATCTGGTCAGTTGACGCCTCAGAGACTGGCGCCTGTCGTTGATTGTGGAATTCATAGAAACGGATCGGCGAGTATTGTGGAACACATTTAGAGAAGATGATATCCAATTTTTGTGGAAACCAGCTGACTTGAAGCCCTGTATGGCGTTTGTCACTGCATGCAATACATCTTTATTTTACTCCCAGCAATTGCTCAAATCCTGAGCATTAGTTTGCAGCACTCTTGTCATAGAAAACCCCAAAGAATTCAAAGTTACTGTTACTGTCCAATAGCAGGTGTACCGGATGGGTGGTTTCGTACTGGCAGCACCATAAACTAGTCCTAAACAGATGCGAGCGTCGATCAAGATGCCATCTTAGTCCAGAAATTTGAATCAGATCACGGGAATTTATTCGTCTTATTCACACTAACGACGGCCGATAGGATTTTGATCCACCTGAATTCAACTCTTTGGAGGCGCAGGTGGCCAAGTGAACAGGGACCGTTATCATCAGAAAAGATGGTGCATGCCAGAACAAACCAGAAATAGGTGACTAACAGTGGTTTTTCGGGAGATGTCTTTCCATTCGCTATTTTGTCTTCCTAAAAGCGTTTAGTTTTTCTTTTTAATCATCAACAAACACCATATTTTTTGCTGAAGGCACACTTCAAAGTAATGCAAGCAGGTCTCAGCAGGACTCCTGATTGGCTTCAGGAGTACAGTTGTCGAAGAAGGATACTGAAGACCAGCTACTGAAAAACAAAAATGAAATGCCACAACGCAGTGGTTTCTTAAAGGTTACTTGTGCCTCTTATCTAAAAACATCAGATGACAGGCGTCAACTCTAAATTTGGAATTACCTTTCCCCGCTGGATCTGAAGAGAACACCGAAGTCAGGCTAACTTAATTGGCGAAAAAACAACAAACCTACATTTACGGTTGTGTGTTAGTGGTATACTTCATAGTCATGCCTAGTCATCGCATGCTTGTTCCAACTTGTTCACTGGTTTTGGACGCCATACAGTGAAAGTCCCTCCGTAGTGTAGGACGGCCATTTCATGTTGATTCGTTGGCATGGACCATTAACTGACTGAGCCGTTTTGAACTTCTGCGGTCCGGTCGCAATTCTGTGCCACCTAATGGGTGGCAGCCAGTGAAAGGAGTATGTTTCATTTTGCTTGTGCCGTTGAAATTAGCACGCAAGTGGGTCTAATTGGATTGCATCAATTTAAGCGAATTGATCACGGATCACAGCTCATCGTCGCGAGACCACCGGTAACTAGGGGAATAGCCCCAATAACCTTAGGCTCAGTGAAGAAACTAGCATTTGTCAAAACTAGTTACGTTGAAGCTGTTTCAGTCGGCGTTTTTGGCACGAATAGAAACGTCACATATACAAAGCAAGACCATCTTTTTTGATTGAAAAGATCCTGGTGAATGGATGATCAGAAGAACTCAAAACCTGAACCACCTGAGAGGCTAAGACGGAATTGAGAGATAGGGATTGTATCCGGGCTTCGAAGAATGATCACTGAAGTGACGTTCATTTTTAGCATTTAGGTTACAAAGAACGCATTAATTTTAGGATTTTAAAGCATCCTTTCGGCTGCAAATATTCTCCCTATTGGCGAAATGTACACAAACTGAAGTGAAGTAAACATTCAGACCCAAGAAATCCACCACTTTTTCCACGTTCTACCATTAACGTTCCAATTGGACAAACCTAAGAAGCTGCACTCGTTTGCGGCACTCTGCATGTTTCCTATGAAGGAATAGCAAATTCTGGTAAGGTTTCCCTTGAAATTAGTCGTGGAATCATGCGGATGAGCTTTGCTTTAGGAATTTAATGACCAAAAAGTGTGAACCAGGACAAAATGAGCTGTTAATCTAGCGATGTTACGTGGCCGAAGCACCTATGAGAACGGCCTTCAGATCTATATTGTCAGAACCCAGCAATTTATATAGACAGGATTGAGTCCAGAGAGCATGACTCAGGGAAAGGGAGAGCCACGATTATTAGCCCAAAAATCAAATCGATCCTCTTCAACGCCACTGGAAAATGGGATTCTGATTATCCTGCGCAATAGTGAGTGTCCGACCGGATTAGCTGTAACTGTGTACTTCATAAAAGATCATTGGTGAAGTCCAGACCTTCAGTGGCAGAACGATTACGATTTACAGTCGAAGGCTTTTATTCTACTTTTTTCTGATTACATTATGTTTGCAAAGCAGCGCTGAGCTATGACTTGGAAGCCCCTCTGCTTGGGTCAATTATTATTCCACTGATTTTTCCTACTGACTTCCAACATGAAAGTCCAGGAAATTAATTAATCAATTTCTATGAGCTGATTGAATCTTTGATCCAAGACGAGCAACTGCGTGCAGCCAACTGGTCCACGAAAGTGTTATACCTGTAAGGCCACATCAAAGTGCGTCTCTTTGTGACCCCAAACCATTTCAGTGATCCGTTGAATTCAATATTTTATGACATATTTTAAAGTGCTAGTGCAACAGAAGTTTATGCGCCGTAGCTGTTAGGTTTCACTAAACTGACGAAGACCGACAACCGTAGCCTTTAAACTTGGGCTGACAGAGAACAGAACGAAATTTAAATCAGTTAATTATGATAATGAGCCAAAAGACAGCATGTTTTTGTCTACCGCCGACGGATGTTAGATTCGAAAGTCTGCTCCGCTTGGCAGAAGGATGCTCAACTCACTCAACCGCGTGGGCTAATTAAGATTGATAAAATATTTTTTCAATGAATCCAGAATTCAATCCGATTCCATCATGCAGCAGCAGGTAGTAAATCTAGCTCCGAGACCTACGGGGGTTCTCAGAAACGATAAATGCTACAAAATATTCTAGGGCAGATATGCATAGCACTTCTAATAAAGCTGAAGATTTGCATCATTTGATAATATCGAATAACATCAGCCGCATTGAGAGTTTTGTTATCAAACTTTTGTCTGTAATTAGCATGTAGAAATGTGCTTGATTTCGGGAAATGTGCTTTGGCCGTTGTGTGGCCATCAATCAGGTTAGTAGCCGGCATTAGGATTCTTGGTACCTCGGGTACACAAATTTTCTAGTTCGATGCAACACTCATTTGGTCTGTGTCGATGTTTCAGTAGTCTAAGGCGTGGTTCCAAAACCTGACGGTCTTAACAAAAACTCGTTTGCCCGATCCTAACAAGGTTTGCCGTAAATCATATAATTTGCCAGTGTCGGTAGTCTGACGCGGCAGATCAAAACCAAGGTTTTGGTTAATTTGCATAAGCAAAACTCAGATCATTCTGCCAAACAAACCTGATTTTTTGACTAGCTAAAGCTAAGATAATATGTATGGTTTTGTCCCACCTATCGAGTGGTCAAGAGTTAGAATAAGCAGATTGACTAGTTGATATTTTCGTGTGTCGCTGTTCTTACTGGCGGTTTTGTTGCAATCCGGATTCAATCTAGACTAATCTAGAATAATGCATGAAATATAGTCAGAATAAGACGGTACAGGTGAACAATATGTGTCCGCATCTATCAGCCTTCCACACATGATCAGAGAGCGATGAACCACATCCCAATCACTTGATGAATTGCACAGACTTAAACGTGTGAGGAGTTGCAAGCAGAATGCTGTCAGCTTACTTTTTGAAGTTCTCTCAAATTTGGCGTCCCCTGAAAAGAGAATGGTAACTCATTTTCGTGATTAGTTCCATTTTCACGTGGTTAGAGCATGGAAAATATCTGTTATTTGACCATGACTAGTTTTACTCTTAGTAGTAATCGTAATATTAGAAGTTATAGCAATTTCTTTACAATGGAGACAACAACAGTGGCAGTGACAACAACAGTAAAATATACGTTCACTCTATGGAGGTGATCGAAGCATGGTGAAAAAAGAGCAAGCAGTTCGCCGTTCTATGAAGGCACACTGGTTCCTTGTATTGTGATAGCGTCAAACAAATGATTTGGTATGGGAAGGACCCAGTCAGCAGATATCACGGTTTTATTTAAAAGGAGTTTTCAGTAGTGCAATATTTCTGATAAATTTATGAAATTCCAACTGCATGTTTAACACGTGCTATAAACTGGAAAAGGTCAATTGAGGAAACAGGTTTTGGTCTCCTCTCCATCGTTTAATTGCTCGTTTGCTTGTTGCATCCACTGACTGATTTGATTACCATCCAGGAAGAAATTCGACAGCTAATATCTGTGGTAGAAATTCACGGGGTTTGATCGTTCACTAAGTCATTATTACCTGTAGTGCGCATCTGCTAATCCATGACTAGGGTTCAAATGCCCCCAGGCAAATTACGAAAACAGATAGAAAATGACCAGATTATCCTAGCTGACTAGAATTGGTTCACTTGGCGTTAGCATTACATAATCCCTTACACTGGTACAATAAGACTGCAGACTGGCTAATAATTTTCAATCTATTCTTTAGTGAACCAAGGTTGAATCACCTGAATGGATTGCAATTATTCAACCAAACGTCTTTTGGAATCATCTGTAGTGATTACAAAAAAGTAGAGTTGGATTTTCATCTTATTTCATCCTAAGAAAACGTTTCTGTCGAAGAAGCATTACTCACGTCTAAGAACTACTTGATAAATGATATGACCCTTGAATGTGAGTGAAAACCGAAATGTTTTTGAGTGCTATCTACCCAGCGTCGACAATTGACATTGAAAGCATTCCTGAAGATTAAAGATGTTTTAGATGCTACAAACATGGCATTTTTGGCAATCATTTGACTGCTCGTTAATAGTCAAAGCAGAGGCATCGGTGATTGCAACTACTAGACTCCGTTACTGGGGTCGATAACCAACGATTATTCTGACTTGAGATTGTTGATTTAATAATACAACCGGTGATAACAAATCATGGGTGGTGTTTTTACATTAATTCTGCTCCGCCAAGATTTCACTGCTCATTTTCATCTAATGTGTAATTCACAGAGCCTTTCTAGAATTGCAGTTTTACTTATCAGGACCAAATGATGTAGGGATTGTATCGAAAAATCAATGCCACATTTATTGTTTTTAATTGTGAATGATATAATGTTAATAACTCAGCTTTGTTGGTAGATGTAATGCGCCAACGTTTCGACTACCGTGGGTAGTCTTTCTCAAGACAAGTTGCTTATATTTCATTTCAACAGTACCATTGATCGTCGTAAAGAAATAACCACCTGTTTGGGTTTCGAAATCCGGAAAAGCGCTGGATGGAAATAATTTCCAAAATCTCTGGCGATCAAGTTCCCAGCAGTTTATTCTCGTCCCTTATGTGCACATGCGTTTACTGACAACGTATATTTGTCCTCTGTAGAGTATTTTTTACAAGCCGGTATTTAAAATATATGACGAACCATAACAGCATGCTATTTGAGTCCTTAGTTGAGGGCCCTATTTGTGGCTAACCTACCGAGTACGCCCGTTTCATGAAGAAAAACATCGAATGATTCCTAAGTCAAACTACACATTTTCAGCTTGGACAGAGGAATTTTCCTCAGGTTGCAATAATAATAAGAGTAAACCAATCCGGGTGAAGTGGGTTTTTATACCGTCTAACAAAATCGTAATAAATTCCCCATGACTCCCCTGTTTGCTGTTACTTTTCAGACACCTGAAATAATTTCCACTTAATAAAAAATAAGATGAAGTTTACTAATGGTAGAAAACATCGTCATAACATGACGATATTGATCATACACACAATGATTATAGTTAAACGACAATAAAACTTAAACAGAATCAGTGCACCATCTGTCTGGGAAGAAATGATGCCTGTGTTAACCTCGTTTGCTTCAGTCGTGTACAGGAACGTGAATGAAGTTTCTCCTCAATAGACTTAGAAAGGGGATCCGAGAGACACGTGTTGAATAGCAGGATCATCGATTTTGCGAGCGCGCTTACAAAGTTCATTCCAGTAAAGCTGAATTTAATGGTGCAAAAATAAAGATAATTATTGAATTAGCACGTTGTTGAAAGTGCACTTGATATTAACTGCCTCTTTATACGTGGTAATGTTTGCGTTCATATAACATCCAGTCCGGGAGTTTGAGTTTTGATTTTTTGGCCTCATTGCTCTGTTTTTTACTAGATCATATGACTATGCCAGCAGGAGGCAGCATAAAGGGTTGGTTTCGGACGTGCATTTTCAGAAACAAGCACTTAAAAGAGTGCGGTCATACTTTTTCCTATCGCTTCCACGGGTTGAGGGAATAAAAATCAAAATAACTTTGCGGGTCTTCCCGAGATTAAAACTTTCATATCCTTTAAGTTCATGGTTATATATCAATGACAAATTTAGTGGATTCGTTAAACCATCTCATTTCAAATGTTTCATCACATTTACGTCACGGGAGTCTGGCGGTCTGGTATAGTTACTCCCTCTGAACATCTCTTATGTAGCAAAGGAGTTTACTGAGCGTTCGCAGTGTATAGGTTTAACCGACGGGAATATACACTAATCACTTAGTACGGGGTAGGGCTTTCTAGGGCAACCTTCTCCTTTGGATTGAACAGCTGATTTTCGACAACCTCATTGTTCAACTTACTGATTTTTGTGAGGTCATTCTCAATAAATATATGCTGACTAGTAATTAACATTACATTACACATTTGTATAGTTATTTCTGAAATACGAATGTGTGCATTACTGTCCAGTATACGTCAAGTAATTCGATTCTGATATCATGCTATCTGTGCCCGCCAAATGTCTGTTATTTTTGGATAACTAAGCTGTCCGATTTTTTGAAACACTCTCCAGTTTTGCCAGTTAGTGAATTCGGAGACAGACAAAATTAGTCCCTCGATAAGTGGAAGCTGGGTTGGATTCATTCTACCGCTTACATACAACCGAGACTCCAGTAAATATCAAACTGCCTTGGAACGATGGTTGGGATATTTGAAGTGGACGCAGCTGTCGTGAATAATTCAAAGCTTCTTCCGGCATGCGACTATCGAAAAGGAGTTCGGCCAACAGGTATTTCCCGGCCCAGAATTCCCGGCGAAAAATGTCGGCACGCATCAAGTAGCTTGGCAGTGAACTGTCACCAAAGACCTAGGGGAAAGGTGAAAAAATTCGCTCAGTTAACTACACCGTTAAATCATATTCCATAGACTTCATGAAAAAGATGACGGTTTTTATCTACCGGGCCGCAAACTTCGTCTTCTTGGATGTCATCCAGAATCCTGATAACGAAAACTTTATGGCAGTTCCCTTTTTAGTAGAAACCACTTTAACTAAAATAACCAACCTCATACTTTGGCATCACTTGTTGGAATCTCTAGATTAGTACAAAGAAAATAGCCTCCAGGGCTTGCGTAATGTGAATAGCGGAAAGGACAGCCAGGCTCCCAAAATATGGAGTGCGACAAGGCCCCAAAATATTTCATTTGGTCAGGAAATTTAAAGTCAGATGATTGTAAGCCATAGCACTCATTCTAGTGACAATTCCGAGGTATCTAAAAAGATTTCTGCCGATATTCGTTGCATTATCCCATTTAAACACTGTACATCTGGTCTAAGTTCGCAGTTTACCCACTTCAATTTCACTTAAAACGTCCGAGGGAGTGTGCATATAGGAGGGTTCACCCAAGCAGTCCGGCAGTAATTGATTACCGTTGTAAAGTAAGGAAATACACTGATGGCTAAATAGCAATAGGTATCAATTCTTATAACCGACAGATGGTAATAGTTGCTTATGTGCTTTCTAAGAATTTCGATCACTTAAATGATATGCAGAAAAACAAGTAAAACTCAGTACAGTACTGTAAGAAGCTGAAATCTATCACATATTGTTTGAGACCACTGGCTGAATTTCCTCGGGAGGCAGATGCTGAAGAGTATCTTGATGCATTTGGCCAGCAACGATTTCAAGACAAATAGAAGAGAGAATTATCAGTTTGCATACAATTTTCCTGAAAAATTTATTGCCCCTTTTGAAAATTGTGTGACTAGGCTATTGTAGTTCTGCCGAAAAATGTTTCCCTTATTTATCTCAATGTGCAATCAATTTTTGGTAAAAATATTAGTCTTCCCGCACTAAGGTTGTTTTAGCACCTGACCTTCTGAAACCCAAGGTGATTCTGTGCCATTCTGGTTTTGAAAGTCACATTTACATGTTACCTCTCCTCCGGGTATTGTAGTGGAACATAGAAGCCAATCCCCGCCAAGTGCCTGCTGCGACTCGACGAAAAAAGAGTATCTAAGAAATTTTTGGTTGAATCGTTTAGATTAAAAAGTGACCAAGTACATCCGAGTAATGTTCCACTCCAAACTCGAGCATTAGCTGTGCGAAAATGTTCTCTAGCTTTGATCCAGAAACAAGTAAATGAGTAAGCTGTACTCGAGTTTCGTCAGACATATCCTCTAAGGTCCCGAAACATGACATTCCTAGAAACAGTGGCGTTGTATGGTCTTAGCCGTAGGCGGGCGGTCGAGGTGTGAAATCCTAATTGAACACGCTAAACTGTACGTAGTATCCCAAAAACAAGAGCTACATAAAAGTGACCAGCACTCAAGATGAATATAGTTGTTAACAGTAGAAAATCAGACAGTTTCTTGATGCCCCGGTTTCTTAAAAAAATGTTTGCATTTTAAGAAAAAATCACTTATTTATGATCTGAACATTTCCACGGTGCTAATAGCCTCTACGCTAATATGTCAGAGAAAGAGAGAACCTAGCATCAACCGAACATGCGATTCCCTGAGGTTACTTAGAAGTTAGTTGACTCACATAGCTGATAATATCAGATGCTAAAGCTGGAGATATTTCTTCGGGGAAATTGGGCGGAAATTCTTCGATATCGATTTCCACATTTGCAGCTGCGTTTGAAGAAAGGGAAGAATAAGATCACTTTCTACGTGGGATTCGGTCGCTTATGCAGGTAGCTGGTATTTCATAGTTAATGAAAAGTGATGACATACGTATTGAAGTCTTTTTCACTTTGATTTGTGCACGGTTTCTTATTCAGATTGATGAAACAATTTAAACAATTAATGTAGCGAATCTCTGTGTTTTATTGACAGCGACACAAGGTTTTAGCTCTTTTAACGCATCTGGGATGACAGACTCAGTTTGTAATCTGTGTTTAAACCGTAAAAGAAAGATCTATTACGCGGGTAGTCAACAGGACCATTTTGAATCTTAGGGCCAGAACCTCTGAGTTCGAGTCAAACGGTTAATTGTCAGCTCTTTACAGACAGTGATTTCTTTGCAAAAGCATGTGGAGGTTGCATAACCAAACAAAAACATAGACATCTGCTTACTACATTTAACTTTACCAATTAATTGATTGAAAGTTTTCGTATTTGACTTGCTGTGCATCAGTGACACCGGATTTAGCAACATTCTGATTCTTTGCGCAATTTAGCCATCAAATGTTTTGCCTCGGAACAAGGAAGAAACATATCAAGGTTTGTTTCTCCAGATAGGGACCAACTTTACTGCAGGTTATTCGTGACCGGATGCCCATTATCCATCATTTTCTCATCTGTTGTATGGCTCCAGTACATAGATGACGGACGCCACCAATGATATTGTCAGCGAAGAGGAAACTATTGCTCAGTAATGGCTTTATATTTTTCACCGGTTAATTATATTTGATTCCTGCATAATGAATTAACCCGCTGATGCAATCAATAAGTAACTAATTAAACCAGCTGTTAATGGGCACGATAGCTCCACAAAACCGACACGATAATTCTGATTACCGTAAACGAGAGCCGCTGACGCAGTAGAAACTCGTGCGTCTCCCAGTAGGAGGACCTCGGTTCAAAAGCTAGGTACAATGTAAGATATGCCCCACTGATGATCTCGATGAGAGGGGATATCGACTTTAAGGTTGACCGAATGACCTGACGTTTGCACGTGAAAGATGGAGTTCGAAGGAAAGTCAGCCAAGTAAGGTAATGTCAGTCTCGTAAGCTAATTGCAGTTAGTTTTGAGATCTATACAAATTTGAACATGTCATCAGTTTCCAGTTCCTGAAAACCGTAACTATATTCCATTCCTCTTAAGGAGTCGGGCACAGTTGGTATACTTATTTGCTGACCAACAGAGTGCGATCTACGTAATCCCTAATTAGTAGACATTTCGGTTACCACTACAGAATGAGCATAATCACGATATCTGGAAGTTCGTTAATGAAGAATGAGAAGAATAATTTAAGTTAGTTTGTCGAGGTAGTTAAAGTTGTTTTGCAGAATAAACTACTCATCCTTTGAAATTAAGCATCGTTATTTTGGTTTTGGTCAAATCAATCAACCTCCGACGAACGCATACTCAGATTTGTTAAATCAACCAAAACGGCAACTTACTCCTTGCCCTTATGTTCTCCATAATTATTCCCTTTTCTATAAGGAAAATAAAAGATTACCAAGTACATTCAAATGCTTCCATAATGCCTTTAAGTAAGAAGCAGGTGTGATGTTATTCCTGTGCAATTTGTTGATCAAAATTCATTCAGCAAAATTTCACTCATTACCGTTCACCTTCTTTAGTCCGCTTATAGTTCAGATTTGTCACAAACTGTGCAACTGTGCACCTGTTGCACTGACGCAGCGCGGTGATTCCCTGGTACGGTACTCGTACAATGGACGACTTCCACGTCGACCATATATCTTCTCTATGCAGGGCCATGTTTGCAGTTGAATAAGTGCTTTAAACAGTGATGTCTTTATCGAGAATGAGGAAGCATGCTTGTTTGACACAATTCACCACTCTTAAAAACAGCCCGTTGGGGGACCAGGTTGTCTAGTGTGTGGAAACTGAAAGGTAGCTATGTAGAACTTTTTATGTTGTTTCCAGCGTAACTAAAATCTTGATAACATGCATATCAAACTAAAGAAACCAAAACTGACCCTCATTTGACAGCGAGTGCTACGGCATTTTTTCCGGAGGACTATTTTGACATTTTCCACAAAATAAACCCTTCACTGCAAAATTCAAAGCGGCAAATCTATAGTGGGTCGGATAGCAGGAAAGCTTATCAGGAGTGACCTACACGTGGATGCACGACGAAATGAAGAACGAAAACGTGCACTTTCAGACCAGATTGAAACACGGAGTGAAGCGAAAAATCTTGTGCCTTGTGAAATATCACGTAGAAACATGATGTCAACAAATTAAGACCTTTTGCCTGGAAGTGGTAAGACATCGAAGTTTCTTTTCAATATGGGCAACCTTTAGCAGAGCACTTTGAGTGCGAGGAGTTTCTAAGGAATTTCAAAGGACCGCACCAATGTGGACGTTAGCAGAGGTCCTCACTGAAATCAAATTTGGAAAAAATAGAATGAGACTGACGGGTCACTTAGCCATCAGCTTTTGATTGGTAAAATGTTTGCAAATTGGAATAAAGCTTTCGAAGGTCAAAAAGATGTATAAACTTTCAGAGCAACCTTGTTTTGGGGGTCATCCATCAGGTCTGTAAAAGTAGTGAATGTTGATTCGGCATACTCATTATCCGCGCCAAAGAACAGCCCATTTAGGGAAATATCACACCGGAAATGCTGCACGAGAAAGTTTATTAGTAAAGTTGGACCAAATGAGCCATTAAAATAATCGGTCAGGGCTTGGCAACCATGGAGGACCAATTTAAGCGGTTTAATATTAGCTAACGAAGTATTGTGTGTTTGTTCAATTTGGCTGTTCCCTTCAGAAATAGTTGAAATAGGAGATGAAAGAGACCGTCAACCGGCTAGTCAAAGGTAGATCAAACGCCCCGTTCTTTGTTTGGATTCTAAAACAGGACTCATTGTGGCGCCATATTTTACCCGGAAATCGGGTTGAAACTCAAAAGACTGGATGCTGCTACCAATTGAGAAAAACGAATCATCAACGCTTGCCTAAAGCTTTGCTTACCGTCAGTTCAGAACAGACGAGTGGACTACGTCGACCGTGCAATTGCATGCCGCGTAACTTTGAAGGGCACGAGATTTCGGACTGGTATTCCGGAAACCGCAATAAGTATTCTTTCAAATGACATCCGTCGCCCTAATCTGATTCCTTGAAACGAATCAAATCTGCGAAGTCAAAATTTAACTGAAAACATTGTCCAGGTGCGGTAACTGAACAACGGCAATTTCTTGCATGGAATGTGCCGCCCGTTTATGCTCACTCCAATAGCAGTAGTTGTAATAGTAGTAGTCATATTGGTAGCGGAATTGCAGTATTAGTAATGCGATTAATATTACAAATATACATGGATGTGACTTTAGGTTATCAGCTCAAACCGAGAAGAGTTCTTTTTTTCTTACCTTCAGTTATAAAATTGGAATCTCTTAAGGACTATAAAAATTCAACTCTTAAAAGAAAATCAATCAGTTCTCGGTTGAATTAAAATGTTTAAAGCTTGATTTCTGACGTTTAAACCCACAGTAGCCTCGTAAGGACTTGGTTTCACACTTTATATTAAAACCCTATTGCAACCAGAAGAACGTGTGTGAAGGAGTAATACCGACAATGTCGTGCTCTTCCACGCAAGCAAAAAACAAATAATATTCTGACATTTAGTTCTGAATAGCTTTTTGCAGTAATCATTTGTACATTATAGTCCGATTTCATCCAGTAGGTTACAAGTTTGAATCCTTCCGAAGCCGGGACCTTTCACAATTGAAAACCGTCGGTCTGCCACCACCACTTGCTGAAAATAAAATATACTCTTTCGCATTATCACATATGAAGCATAAATGTACCAGATAAAGACAGTACTCTGGATGCTGTTCGGGATATTATTCGAACTAAACGCCATTTTGAAAATTAAAGCAGAGTAATCTAAGATGTTCAACTGAGACTCACCAAACGACGAATCGTGTTGAGAAACTTCAAATAACTTATAAAACCAGGCAATTATCCGTGTATTTAATTGCACCTTCACACATTCTTCCTGAGAAGAAAGCCACGTTTTGGCAATATATATCCTCAACTCAGCCGTAATTCCTCGCATATCACTCATTTGGCACCCAAACCATCCAAGATAAAGGACAGGATCCTGTTCGCGTGTGACTTTCTCCAGCTAACCGAAACATTAGAAACCGTAGGGAACAGAATATGTCAGATGTGTCCTACTGTGAAATTATTCGAACATGCGCTTGGATAAGGTCTTTCCAATAAATGGTTACATTTGTCATTTTCAATCGCAGTAATTAAAAGAAAGACTCACAGAATCAATGATCCACTCTCCCCGTGACCCTCCTAGGGAGAGTGACATTTTCAGATTGTTCGAAGGATGTTTAGTTTACAACCGTAATAAAGAGATTTTAAGAACTCCTTATATCATGGAATTGGCAGTATGCAATACTTCATACCAACTGAGAACTGGGACCGTCAAACAAATAAATAGGAGATTTTCGTAATTTTTGCTGTTTTAAAATGATGGTGTTTTTCAATATCAAATATCAAATGGACTGATCTCTAGGCGTTCTTTACCAAATCACTTCAGATTTATAAAGCAATATCCGTTTGTCTTTTTAAGGATCAGCTAGAACTAATAGAGACTCACCGACTGGCACATTGAAGGCCATAACTCTTTGAAGGAATCCTTAGCTTGATGTTTAAGATTCGAAATGTCTAGTTGAATTCCTAAAAGATTAAAAACAGTCCTTTTAATATCGCGACTAATTTTCAGGTATTTTAATACAAAAACGTTCCCAATAGCATATATATATCACCTCATCATCCCGTCAAAGACCCACATGGTTCTACTACTGTGACAGAATCCAGACAAAATGCGATGTTTATTTTGGCTGTCACAATGCTAAGCGTCTCTTGGAGATATGGAGTAAAGTTCTGGGCAACAAACTGAAGTCTAGGACGACAACGCGAAAATACAGCAAAAAGAAACTCGTATAGGTTGATACGAATGTAAAAAATGATCTTTGGGGGAAAACAAGAAAACAGTAATTTGTAATTTTGCAATTTTCCAAATGAATTTATATATTGCAAAAGGACTATTCTTTATTACATTGATCCAAGACACATTTTACACCTCACCTAGAAAAGTGGTGATGATTTACTGATTTTTGTTTTTAACTTATAGTGCTGACTTTTTATGGTCGTATTTTCTTCCAGTGATATTTAATGAGAGTGGATAGCATGGTGGTTAGAAGATTGATCGGAATGTACGGGACATTTCTATTTGACCATATCGATTTTTGAAGTGTCCAAAGATATCATGCATGTAAGAAATCACAGAATATGAAGAGGGTAAAGTAGCAGTTGATTTTGTTTATTCATTTATCGAACTCTAAAGGCCTTCCGTGTATACTGTGCCATTTGATCACGTGGTTCCTCCTACGAGACCAAGCTGTGGGAAATTAGGTTATTAGTATAATTAAGATTACATTGTATGATAATATTCTATATGATCTATTTAGAATCATTAGGTTATTCAGAGTGTGATAGTACTTACGCCTCACTTTGAAATTGTTGTTAACTATTGCCATTTGTTCTGTTGAGCCTGAAATGCAAGTGTTCACAAGTGTTCAACAATACCACATTAGATTTCTTTGGAGCCTGCTCATTTGGTTACTGTCCCAAGTGCAAAGACAACTATTTTCTTAAAGAATTATCTGCAATTACATTTGTGATATTTTTGTTTTCATTAGTCACTCACATAAGTAGTGCAAATGGTGAGTTATTGTCAGAACCCTAATAGGAAAAATTCAGAACGGAGGCAACCACGTTGTCCAGAGGTCCAGGAGTTCAAAATTTGTTTCCTATTATTCCAAAATATCGTCTATTCATAAAACGTGCTTTGAGCGACAGAGTTTGGAGCTGGTAATCTGACTGATATTTTTTATGGCACTGCCGGTAACACTGTCGTTCGCAAGAGTGAGACGTTTTGTTTCCGATCAAGCGGTGCACTCATTTCTGTAATCACAACAGGGGTTGCAAGCAAATGCTTACTACCAGCAGTTTCATTTTACTGTTCCCACAGACACTTCTATCTGGGAGTATAGTCAATGGGAGGGCTAGTCAACAAATTAAATTATTTTCGCATATTCAGACGGCATTTGGTAGGAGCAAAGGTTTGGGAAGCATAGGTAATCGCGTTGCACAAGAAGTGGTTACCAGTTTAGATCACCGTCACTTCCGTGGTTAGTATCGGTTGCGCACATATTGCCCGCTTCGAAAACCAGTGGCAGCGAACTGAAGAGATTCCATTCTCTACAGTCCAGCTGCACTCCATGCCGGTTTGATGGACATGGTAGGCAAGGCTGACCGCAAGTCAATCAAGTGAGTTACAGCAGAGTTTAATACGGTTCAGTTTATTCCATGCATAACTCAGTTATGATGAAGATTTGATGTTTCTTACTAGTTGCTGAATTGTTCTTGCTAACTAGATAGCAACTAGTGCACTTGTATTTACAAATAACCACCACTTATTTGAAAGGTGAGACATTAATCTACCAGCGTCGCACAGCGGGCTTTAAAAATACGCATCTGATTCCTGTGAGGTTCACATTTGTCTTTACCGCGATGCTTATTTTAGCCTCATTGCGTCCACTGTAGGGATGAGGTTTCAGTGAAAGAACATCCTTAACATTTGGCGCTTACCTGAAGCCTGTCCATTTATTGCAATGAACAAATACAATTATTTCGCCTAGTACTCACCAGTTAACTGCCAGCTTACTGATTATTTTTAATAAATGGGCCATTACAAATTGAGGAAGCAGTAAGCAACTTTTGAACACATCATTGGAAAATTCAGCTAATATCCCGAACGCATTCGAAATGGATGTTTTTATACTCTATGAAATCTAAAGAATTCCCAAAGTGTTGTGAATAGTAGCTTTGATTTCGTAGTTTTAGGTGACCGAAAGCTGGGTAAATTCCGGACCGGTTTACCGCCGATAAAGCTGGCCATAGTAAGATGAGTTAAAATGCTAAAATAGTGATTTTCCAAAATCTTTGGTGAACCAACGCAGTTATATACAAATATATGTGTATACCTATTATGAATACATGAGCCGCTTCCCTCTAGTCAGCGCAGACAGTAATTTTGAAAAAAATAATATAAAACTTAAATACAAGCATTTTCTAGCTAACTTCCGGTTAGAGCATTAAATATCTGAGTTCCTTGCAGTAAGATTTATTGTCCTATTAATGAACATTCCGAAGCATACTTCTCTTGTTTAGGTATCCACCTAGGAGGCCAAACTGTCAAGGATTACTTATTTGAATTAAACTGGAATTTGGCTATTTTATATTCTCACTTGATTTCGTCTACCTTAAGCATTATGCCGGCCGGTCTCCTGTGAGGTTGAACACGGTATTTCACAAGTGATTTTGACCTATTTCACATAATGCAGGCTGAACTGGAAACGAAAGCCGAACAAGTACACTTGTCCTTGGCAGCTCACAGGACGAATTTAGCAAAAGCAAACATGATTTCATTTGAGCAATGTGGTCTGTCAGACAGAGTGATCAGAGATATGACATATTTAAATTAAATTCGGAGAGTTGACGCATATCGGGTAGAAATGAGTTGCTTTAAACCCGATGAATAGGCAAACGTTACACAGGCCCCGATTTCCGACACAACATGTGTTCACCGCAACTGTTCACTCAAACGTATTTGCCTGCATAGCTGGCATAGTGTTGACGATCATAGTAAATGCCAATGAGAGCACGGCTGCATTCATGTGCTTATTGTCTCAGAAGTCATGAGATCAAATAATATTTTACTTGATAAATTGGACAATAGCCCATCGCTGAGGAAAACATCTGATTCGCTGAGAGGCATTCGAAAGGGGCTAACGGGCACTAATCGCGTCTCTCTTCGGAGCTGTCAGGGGTCGTTCACTATCACTGAGGACGAGAGCTTGACAAACTTGATCCAGTGACGCCGATCAGCCCGAAGAAGCTGGGGAAAGCAGTGGCAACACATGCCTTCCATGCAAAGTAGGCTGAGTTCAGATCCTGGGTGACATGATGGATATACATCAGCGACGAGTTCTGATGAGAGCAAACTTCGAGTATGGTACTTCCCGAGTGTAAGTATGACCAGAAGCACTGCGGCTTAGTCGATGAATCTGAAATCTATTCATCTTTTATCAGTTGCTGAAGTTAGCAACCATAGATTTGGTTTTGTGTTTTCGTCTTCGACGATCATATCAAGAGAACGCAAAGCTATTTGATGAGAAAGGATAGAGCTACCACTTCTTTATTCTAATATGAGTTCTCACGATCCACTTATGGAAACGAGCGTCCGTAGTGATCACAAATTATCACCTTTGTTCTGAGTCCACGATGACATATCAAAATAGTTTATAAACTACTAAGAATCGTACTGGACAAATCGGATACTGACTCTTGTTCCCGTATTGTAAGACTCCATTACCAAATGTTAGTCAGTAACTGACAAATATCTAGAGTCGCTAACTCCTTAAAGAAAGAAATGCATTGTAATTCGTTAAATGTTTTCAACTAACTGACTTTAACTCAGCAGTCTAAAACTAAATATCTACTGGAAATCAATTTTTTCATTTCCTTATTGTTCTCATATTGTCATTCCATATTATTACTGATAAAATCACAGTCCAAAATGTCAAATCGAAGGTTATTTAAATTGAGTGTAAGCACATAAAATTAAAAACAAAGATCGATATATCTATGAAAGCATCATGTGAATAAGCGCTAAGTTACCGTAGAACTTTTGTGACTCATAACCATGACTGTACCTGTACCGCCCAGCATCAAAAAACCAACGAAGAAACTAAACAAAGCGTAACTCCATTCCCGTACACCTTTAGCAATTTCATTATCACGGTAGCTCGACGACATGATGGAATGGTGATTTCAGGTGGAACCGTTCAAAACTCGAAGAAGCTAGGGGTTTTGCTTCAAGACTGAAAGCTGAGAATCGCAATATGCTAGCAATTGCAGAATAAGTTCATCAAGCAATCTGGCAGCAGAGAGGAATAGTGGAATTTCCGTGCTTTATAAAGATCATTCGACTGTGAAGTTTTTGACATTCATTGGCCAAGTTTTGTGCACGGTCATGAGACGAAAGTTCTCGCAACTGGAATTTCGGTCAATCTAGCCATTTCAGTTGCTAAGATCATACCATTACGGGCTTTGCTCAGATAGAAAAGAATGCATATAAGGCAGACATCACGATATTTTAGTGCTGTGTGCGTGACTGTCACTTTGTCTGTGCTTGTGTAGAAAAGTCATTAGTAACCCCGTAGTCTGGCCATAGAAATTTTCTTGGTTGATAAAGCAACAAGAAGGAATCCGAGTTAACTTCCGACACATTCTTTTTAATCCGACTATGGGTCTTTTGCTTTAATTTCCAGTGAGCAAACTGAATTAAGCACATCAGATGACATTTGTTGAGTGCAAAACAGTATCGATTTGAAAAGCTTGCGAATACCGCCACAAACAATGTTTGTTAGAAGGTCATTTAAAAAAAACAAAGCACGTTTGCCGCCACCGACTTGTTTTGGAATTTCCACTTTTAGTTTTTTAGCCATTTTGTGGACATCACTATTGCTGGATTTGAAGAACTTCAACTTGGCATATCGCTGAATCCGCGGTGCTCTTCGACTGTGGTCCCCGTTGATAATGTTATGGAAGTGACCATTTTTGAAGTTTACTCAGGTGCGGTTTCCGTGCCCGCAACGCATTTGTCCTCCAATATGGACGTAATGCTGCATTTACTACTGAAAGCTAAGAACAAAACTGCAGAGCATTTTTGTTCTCTCTAGAACTAATCAGCAGGATGAATAAACCATCTTCGGTGATCACGTTGTCCAATAATAATGAGTGAATTTCTGTGAGCTGAACATAATACAGACATCTGATGCTATTAGGTTTCTCGGGACCATGAAATGGCGATTATCTGTGGCAATTAAAATTACAGCCCTAGCCGAATTGAACTATGCTGAAATATTTCCTTGACCGGAAGCCTGAACAGATTTGCTGCTTAATTAAATTAGCTGATCGTATTTGCTTCAACTATGGAATCACGTATGATGCGGTCCTGATCCTGAACGCAGCAATAAATCCAAACTGAGTAGTTTTCTTTCTTGATGACAGATCTTATGTCGACATCAACTCGAAAAACAAAGCAAACTATCCGCAATCACTTGCAATTTTGACCCTGTTGACTTGGAATCAGCTTATTCTGTTAAACATCGGTTTCAAAGTAAATGTCCCTGTTATTGAATCACGTCCCTTACTGATCCAAGATGAACTTTGTTTCTAGCTGAAGGTATGCATTAAAGGAAAGTTTAGATAACTACGTTACATAAAAAGTTCGACGCATTACCAGAAGGTTGACCTCTGCTGAAAACACCTGAACACTTGACGAGCATAGGACTTTGTCTCGGTTGAACAAAATGTGCAATATGACGTGGTTTGTACATACGAATGATGTGACCTCCATGCTGTCCTCCACGGTTGCAAATTTCCTTTTTAATCCCACATAGCCTAAGATGCAAATAAACCCAATAATGTCGTTGTTTGTACGTCCAGTATTTCTAAGATTCAACTATCATTATAATTTCTAAGCAAAACACAGCTTCCTTCATTGTCTCAAAATACAAAGCAGTTCTGTTGACTCTGGAGAGAAGAGAGTGTTTACGTTGGACAGTTTCTTAGAATGTAGTATAAAAGTCAGTAACTCAATCCAGCAGTAGTCCTTAAAGGTGAAAAGAAATTCGCATTATATTCATCTCATCTGTCATGTGTGAAATAGCTGCACAGTGTAGCACTTAATAACAGGATTGAAAAATTCTTATATGATATCATAAGATAGACTTGGGGAACCTGAATAACTAGCTACTATGTTGTCAATAACTGCCATGCCTTACAGAGGGAGGGACGAAAATTACCGGACCAAAATCACAAGTTACGAAAGAAACCGAATTACTTACCACAATCCGAATTTCGCATAAATCAGGCGCTCTTCTGGTATCAAGAAAAGTTTTTTGTGACTTCAGTACTCATGCATTCGTTTGACTAGCTAACACTTTAAACCTCCATCTCACGAGGAATAAAAGTCTAATTCGTTTGCAAGCTTAAAAATAACTTTATCCACAATGTCTCCCATTAAGTATGCACGGGGGAATATATTAGACTAGCCGGTGCATAGCTGAAGAAAGGTTTATTAGAACATGCAATTTAGACAATATCAGGACTGTCAAACATGGAGGCCTTAGTGAAACTGGTTCAAGACTCAGAGCTTATTCTATGTACCATAGCAGATGGTGTAATGCCGACTGGGAAGATAATAAAATATTTCACCTCTGTTTCAGAACTTGGTACTGGTTTAAGTACGTTCAGGCTGAAACCGTACTCACCCGTTCGCATGTGCCACCCAAAATGACATGGTAAGGACTGCCGAAATTTTGATTGGATCAACCTCACGGACTCAAATGTCTCGGAGGGAGTTGGCCTCTTCACCACCAAGGCGCCCATGTGAAAAGCACCGAACCATTTATTCAGTGTACCATTCAGCATAGGCACAAGAGAAGAAGCACTCAACTAACTGTCCGCTGTTAAACTAATATTCCTTCAGGGTCACTTCTTTGTGAATTCGATTCGAGAAAGGTTGTCCAAGATAATCAAAATTTCGCGAGTCACGTCACCCAATAATGCACTGTTATTATTGACGTGGGACGCAAGAAATCTTTCAAGTTCTCACAGCAAGCACCCAAGAAATAACGTTAAAAGAACCCAAACGAACGATTTAATGTCCGTTGAATGCACCCTACTTCTTTCTTACATCCCACTGCCAACAGCAATTCAGGGGTCAGAAACTAAAATAAAAACAATTTAGTTTCAACAGTACTCTCAAGTAGTGCAAGTTTACAAATTTCGAAACCGACCGTGACTCAGAACTGAGCACATTTCATACTAGTTCCGTTTTCCATACTTGATGTTATGTTGAGAATCTCACGAGATCAACAGACGTGACTGTATGCTTGATGGCACTAAGTCGTCTTGGGAATCTACCTGAAAGTCGATTGTTTGGAATACGGCAAGTCTATTTTACTTAACTGATTATACGTATCACGCTGCAGCTTCAGTTCAGGCGAGAACCTACGTAAATGTTGTTTGCGTTGATACAATCTAGCTTTCTCTGCTGTAGGCGATAGTGATTCTTTTGCATCAAGCACTCGCGAACGAGTAAACTGATATTTTTCTCGTTGTCCTGCAAATTGTTAGATTTCGTCATTCACACCGTGAATCTGGAGGATGTTTCGGAACTACTGAGAAGTTAACCGGTTTTCAAAACGCTCAGTACATTTATCACAGCAAACTTGAAAATATCCGCTCACGAGCTCAGCAAAAACCTTGAGATAATTCACACTGAACTGGGGATAGCTCCGCTGTTTTGAAAACAGAAGAGAAGGGAGAAAAGTAACAGATCGCTGCGAAGTAGACAAAATTTCAGAAAAGCATTCAAAATGTTAGGAAGTTTAAATTTTTGTTTGAAGAATAAAAGTGTTGTGGAACAATAGCGAATGACAGAACTCCGACAAGATATCACAGGTTCTTAGTAGTGCGTTAGTCCAAAAACTTCTGTTCCAGTACTTGAAACCCTTGATAATCATATGATGCCCAAATATCGTCGACGAAGTCAAATGTAAAAGACTGGTTGTATTTGTGCACAAAGCACCCACCAATGAATCGGAGATTTTAGCTCGTTTATGATACCTGAAGATCGCTGAGAGATAATATTTCGAGGCTTGCACTTCAACTTCCTCATTTTCTGATATAACCAGCTGCTTTAGATTTTCACGTCATCAGTTGAAAAAGTGTCAACAAGTCAAATGTTTGACAACACAATAAAACGGTCTCATTAGTTCTTCTTAACTAAGCTAGGTTAGCGAACACTAGCAGAAAATTTGAATTAAGCCACGTGACGAATTGGTTTGTACTTCGAAGAGGCATCCTTTCTCTCACTTAGAAGGAGGACTTAATGACCAATTTTTATGCTGTGCTTGCGTCACGTCGATTGCTACAGTATTTACGTTTTGGCTGATAGGTTTTTCATATTAGATCGGGAATTCGTGCCATCTTTCAGAGGATCTCTTACCCAGTAAACCACAGAACGCCCTGGAAAAGGTTTTATACGGCTAATTTTCTGCCTACCGAACTGAGTAGACACAACATTTTGCAACTGTCTGCCTGTTTAGCTGGATGTATGACCTCAGTAGCAGAAACAACCAGAATGAACTTTCGCGATGAGGTTAGAATTTAGCTCAAAACAACATTAGGTCACTACCAAAACAACCAGAACATTTGCTTTTCTGCCGTTTCATTTTCTACACTTCACTCACCGAAATATTGGATGTTTCGTGATGTGCTTAATGGTTTAACTGTGTTTAACGTAGTTTTGGGAAGCCCAAACTAACCGGAAATTTCGCAGGCCTACTTTGTTGTGCGCACTACAGTCGAGTAACGTACGAAGGTACCAAAAGTTTCATCTCCTCACTTCCATCTGCTTGCTGCGACAGCTACCGTTCGTTTATTCAGTGGTCCGTTTCTCGCTGTTGGATGGGTGTTTCAACGTGCTTTTTAATAAACGATATATGAAGGAGATAACTAAATAACTTACCAAAGACTACATCTTATGGGCGCATCTCATAAGCAAGTGGTCGCTGCAAGTTGATTAAAAATTTAGTGTGCGCTGTACCGGATTCTCAAGTCAAACAAACCGAGCGGGGATTATATCTGCTACTGAGACAAAAGCTACATCAAAATGCACGGTACACACATCAGTTTTGTGGGTCAAACCAGTTCCAAGAGGCCGTGAATCAAAACCAATTTGTTCAAACATGTAAAGAGCAATTGCAACGAGCGACACGAGGCCGAGCCAGGAGCACAGATGGAGATTCGATGTTTGTACTAGGGCATGTTGGGTAACCAGGAAAAGGCGCATCCAGCGTCGCTATAGTGGCCGGATCGTGTTTGAAGATCTGCTGACTACAGTCGGCTGCAATCGTTCGTCTCTATCCTTGTTCAATCCCACGCCAATTAATCTTTGGTCTTCATTCTGAGCAGGGTCTCCATCCTCTTCTAAGCCTGTCACAAAATCAGACCTCTTTATTCTTGTTCCAGATTTAGGATCAAATGCTGTTTCCCTACCATAATTCCTGGTTTCTATTAGATGAAGTCTTTAGCCGTTGCATTACTCACCTGATTGAAGTCTGGCTTGTCGACATGATCTATCCTCATTGTCACGACCCATCGTACCCAAACAAGGAAGCGTTGCATCTTTGATTCCAGCTCGCAGCCTTAACGACCTTTAGAGATTACAAGAAGCAGCCGCCGCTATTGCAAGTATGCTTGACTAGTCAGCGTTATCAATGTGGCTTAATGTCTGCTGAATCAAGAAGCCCAAAGTTCAAGAGAGAAGAACATTCCAACCGACTCCATCTATAAAACGAAGTTTACATTCAACCTGGTAGTCACGAGACTTAGCACGCATGTTGGATGAGAACTCAAGTCAAACAGATAGAAATGTGAACAGATGAACTGATGGTCATTGGCTCCTGAATCATCGTAAACGTAAATGTGATCTAGAATAGAAGTAGGCCGATGAATGCGTATTAGCAAACGGGGAGATTCAACAAAAAGAACTATAACAAAGAAGGCAAGCGAGGTATAATCGGTAAGGATAAAACAGAACACCGTTTAGTGAAGGTACAATTAATGTTCAGCACGATCATTTTCAAAGAAATGATGCACAACCGTCCAATAAAAGCATCTGCAGAAAATCCACGTATTTACACAAGTATCTAAGCTTTCACTAGATTCACCCAAAATGCATTACACAGGCACTCATTTCGCAGATAACCAACAGAATTAACGGACACGACCAAGGTACCCGACGAATAAGCAACGCAATTTAGGATGACGATTACCTGTCTCGGCTGGTACCACATGAGTCGATCAAAGAAAAATCAGAATGAGACAGGAAAACAAGCAAAGAAAAACTGGCTTTTCGGCGCACTATATGCTCATCGGCTACATCAGTGGCCATCCGGAAAGTTTTTAACATGCACACAATTAGGGATTTTCCGCACCGATAAATCATTACAACAAAAATCGGCTAAAACAAGAGGCACCGTGCACCAATCGGACCACAGTAACTGCATTTGCAAGATCAGCTGCAAGGTGAGCCGGACTGACCAATGGGCAGATACAGTTTAAGAACTAGGAGCAAACAGGAATAGAACTCCTGGCCAATAAACGGAAAGGCTTTGCCAAAGCTGGGCATGGCTCAATGATTGCAATTTACCCTATAGGTAAAAGACACTGGACCCTGACCACACCAAAATTCTCCACCGCCGATTCCCAACGAACTTTGGATACTTGTGAGCAGAAGCTCTGTAACTCGGCGGCCATCAACCAAGCCTCACTCAGAATGACGGGGTAGAAACTTCCATCAATAGAACGGGGAAACCGTCGTTTTTGAAAGAGCAAAATGACAATCGCCGTAATTTGTTAGTCTCAGTTAACGCAGTCTCGTGTTCTTATGCTTCAATGAAACGGACATCATGTAGACGAGTATGTGCATGCACAAACACGTACAACATATAAACGGAAGAACATTCTACACTCTTTCACACACACACACACACACACACAAAGTTTTGATACGAGTCAGATTACTACGATCACACCGAATAATTTGTCTAAAATGTCTGCTTTGAGAAATGCTACCCATGATGGTTGAAAAGACAATGATTTACACTTCCTACCAACAAAGCCACGTGACTGATGTCCGAATAATTACATACATAAAAGCCTCACATAGCGCACCAAGCTGTGCCTCTTCCGGTCCAAATCTAGCACTACTCAATGTTCAGTAGTATCCTTTTAGATAACCATTTTATTTACGATAGGTAATTTCCTAAAATATCCTTTGACTAATTCCATTAAGGCAAAATCTTCTGAGAGAAGGTCAAAAACTAAACTATCGGTTCAGAGTTTATAAAAGGAGCAATTGTGAGTAACCGACTGTTGGCGTTCGAGAAATACTCATACCAACAAAATGGTCTTTTGATTAATTTTGTTCTAGGCAAACCACCCAAAATCACCAATGAGTCCTGTGCATTTCTGAGATGGGATTTCAGAAAAACAACATTTTTTGAGAACGCCTGAAGCATGAGCAGAGATTGACAGTCATAGCCTATAGCCTAGATGCCTCACTACACAGACGGAAGGTAAATAAGCATCTGTGACGCTGAAACTTAGACTGACTGAGAGTTTCATTAGGTTATGGCGTGATAACAAGCCGGACAACAGGGAATTAGCGTGTATCAACAAACCAACCTGCTGATCGAACCTCTTATTCTTTTGATGATAGAAGTTGGTGCACTTCACCACAGCCGGTAGACGTTGGTTGTCGTGGGCCGGAATCGAACAAGAGAAACTTAAATCTTCAGTCCCCGATTCTTCCTACTGAGTTACCACAGCACTGTTAGTATAAAGGAGCTACTCAATGCACTGAGTGAACCGGAATCAAAGCGCTCCTCTGTTACACCGCAATTTGCAATTGGCGAAATTTACTTTTTCCGAAACGTCGTGTTCTCGACTAGTGGATACCTTAAACTAATTAGAATACTGACAAATTTCACACTGTTTGCACAATTTCAGTTAGAATAAGCTCTTAATGTGTCCAGAAAGAAAGTTATTAGGGCACAATAAGTCGGATTTTCAGTGCGTGCATTTGCCTGGATGTTGAAAATTCATAGGCGACGGTTGCATGCTAGGATGACTATTACAAGTTAACTGTTTTTGTGTTTCGGTTACCAGTAAGAATGGGTTCTTGAACTTTACTGTTGACAGACAGTGCATGGTGTATCATAAAATTTCACACTTCCGGAAGACTAGCTTTTGCTTTATACGTATTCCTGCTGCACATTACTCTTATAAGTGATCGGAAGCAACTCGAGAACTCGCTGATTGGAATTCAGTGTTTTGTTAAAGTTGAAGAGACCGGACAGTTTTTGGGTTACCAAAATTCTCTCATGCAAAACCACTTGTGTTGAATAAACCTGGAGCAAAGAATGATTCGAAGCTTTGACGTACTAAGTATGATGTTCTACGAAGCCAACGAACACAAATTTCTCAGACCAATATTTAGGTATGGTTACTGCATACATGTGGACATTGTTCGCGATGAGACTGAAACATCGAGTCCTAAATAATAGAAAATTTACTAAGTCCTTTAGATTGTTCACGGAACTAGAGGGAGCTTATCCTTAAGTCAGCAGGTTTCCAGAATTGTTCGTCATCACAAATTTCATTGAAAATTGACTGGCAGATTTTTAGTTCTGATTTACCCACTGACTATTGTTAAAATTGAGACAAAGTTTATCCGCTGTGTTTCGTCATGAATTTTATCCATGTATTCGACTGAATTAAATCACGTGTGAATAACGACGTTGTACTAAACGTTAACGACTTTTTGCAAAATGTTTCATGAGGAATACCAGAGTGTTTTAGACTACAAACCATATTCACCTCAAAATGGTAATTCTGTGTACTGTGTTTGTGATAAATGTTTGGTAGTAGTGAGGCTGAACAAGAACCAAGCGTAGTTTTAGCCCCGTACTGGCAGCGAACTAAACTTTGTGCGTGCGCTCTTAATTTCGTCTGCTAGCCAAATTGAAATCTAATCAAGTGATCATATTAACTAATTAGCATTCGTTTCATTTTTGAATTTGAAACGCAAAGTTCTCATTCAAATGGGATAATGATGAAAAATCCTAAATGCAACTCAAATGCCAGTAAAACAGCGGACAAATCATAAAATATGGCCATAACAGAGCTACGCCCTCGTTATTTAAAAACACTTCGTGCGCAATCTGTATTGACAGCCTTTTCTGCCAAAAAATACCTAATCAGTAACATTTCCTAATTTACTTGGGTTTGCACCCCAAAAAAATTTCAGGTTGGTGTTCCTCCTCCAAAGTGCATTTTTCTTTCGTATTCACTGCCATATAATATCACTAAAAAGCTGTAAACACTTAAAACGAGCGCATAACCAAATAACGACCCGAGACCTAGGCGCAATCAGGGCCGAACAGTCAGATTTCCTCAAATCAAATTGCTTATTTTGTATTCCGCATTATTTTTCATTGGTTTCAAATACCTTCCTAAAAGTCGTTGGATGAATGGACTCAGTAGTCTCTCCGGTCATGTACGCTTGTACGCACATTGTTCAGACACATAGCACAGCATAATGACAAGTAGAATACTATGAACAATGATGAAGAAGAAGTTCAGCAACATGCAAATAACAAGTTTTCAGTTTTTTGCGGTTCCACAGAATAACCGCATCTAGTAGGATATCATCCAGGTCACCGCGAATGACAACTAACCGTGGAGCACATGGTAAACTGTTGATGCGGAAAGTGGAAATAGACAAAAGAATTTCCTAAGGTTTTGCCAAAAAGAAAACTGTCGTGGCAGCACTCCATTTCTTCGTAGAAGACTGCCTTTCAGTGGTAAAACTAGTCAAGAAAAGTGTATTGGGTAAAATAAATTTGGACAAACATGATAGGTAAGCTGGTGGAAATCATATGGTTCTAATTTATACACGGTATTTATCGAGCGGAATCACATAGCCCCAAGGTTGGCAACTCTTATCACTTCCATCAGATCAGCGTTATTTGGAAAAACAGGATCTTTGAGTTAATTATGACACATTACGCTACGAGCAAGAACCATCCCTATATTTGATGCTAGTGACACATGGTTTGGAATGCGGCTTATGAGGTGAGGTTTCAAGGTCTTCACACGCAATTCTGTCTTTGTTTAGCCCTAGGGTCTACATTGCATTGTCCCCTGTCCATCACATGTTTTCGTCATTCTCTTCGGTTTATTCAAATCGAACAAGAATTCTAGTTTATATACTCACCATTTACTATCAATGAACATTTTGAAATCTGTTTCAATGTGACTCGTTTGCTTCCTTGTCCCCGTTATGTGAATGTAAGGTATTTTGGTCTTTTCAATCTCTAAATTTTTATGCACCCTTAAGATCTCAAACTGTTTGCCCAACCACGAGGTTTTTAACAAATTCATTTGATTTATTTGATTGATTCACACGGAAACGCAATTGGGCACAACGGGATTCTTGGAGCTTTAGTAATTGCCCTAATGGAACATCAAAAACCAGCTGTGATTGTACAAATCCCCTTCTCGTCGCTTGCATGGGGGACATTAGAGTCTGCCTAATGTCTTACTATAGTACTGGCAACAACTGAATTTAGATAAACATTATTGTTTGTGTCAGAATTCTAAGCCGAAACAAACCAACGGTAGTTGCGAATGAGCCAATAGCACTCTTTCAAAAAAAACCCTTTCATTCTGATTGGCCGATAAGAAAGCACTAAAACTGAATATATACTGGGTAACATCAAATAAAAATGAACAGAGATGATCCGAAAGCAATACGTTTTTCTTCAGACAGTCTGTATTTTTGTCCTTCTGAGTGGCCTGCTGGAAAAAGTCCGTGAGTACAAAAATAAACGCTTTTCATTTGGGTAGAAATAGGCATTGCAGTTATCACCCACAGCAAACTAATGAATAACACTATTGGAAAATTGTCCTTCGGTTTTGATTTCGTTTTTGTCTCCTTGACTTTATTTCGGATTACACAGAAATGTTGGTGTTTATAGCAACTCACGTATACCAAAACCAACAGTTACGTTAACGGAGATGGTATCGCTGTTGTTTCAGGTTCAACTTTTCGTGATTTCCCTTTACCATCTGTTTGCCAAATAAAGCAATTTACGCTGCAGTGCTATAGCAAATTGCTCAATTTTTCTATTGCCTACCGCTTTCTGCAGGTTGCCAGATAAATCGTAAGTTGTATGCCTGTTGCACAGTCAAATGTCCCGTAAACACTGGTTACTATTTCTCCAAACAAAGTGCTTCTGAACTGAAGCACTTAATGAAGTTACCATTGAACGTGTTTCCACTGTTGGCGCAATAATTTCAAAGAAGCATTTTTATTGTATTCTGGACTTCTTCAAATATTCTCAGAAATATACTTTCCTTATTAATTGGTCCAGCCACATTGGTTCAAAGTAAGTTGCGGTCAATAAGGTCCGTTGACCCTGTTTTTAAATGTGCTCAGTGTTCTATCAGTGGTTTGATTAACTGCATTCAGTTGTTCTGAAATCCAAAAGTCAGTCCTGGAAATGTAAGATACAGCTGAACCCCTTTGTCAGTTGTCGCACGCATGATGCATATTTACTGAAGAAACTCATATTAAATATTAATTGACAGTCCACCCAAACTTGAATCAAATTATTCCTTCGCATTTTGAATCATATTCAGCTTCAGTTTGGAAATTGATTCTGTGGGAGAAAACAGTAACATGCACATTTTTAGAAAAACACGACCAACTGTGAACACGTGACAAAATATGCCAGTGTGATCGCGACACAACGCTCTTTTCTACCAGAACTTTGCACTTTTTGAAAATACTATGAGAGAGACATTCTAATGCACGTCAATAAAATTAGCCAAAAGTCTGAATTTCACAGACGATTAGTTGTCCTATTCATGGGTTCTCTATTGGTTCTGATAAACATGTATTCTTCATTGCCACCCTAACCTGACCTTATACCTTGGTAACTCTAATCTGACAGCAAATTCATGAAAACTGACTGCAGATCTACTCTGCGCGCAGTTCGACACACTAAAGAAAATTAGGCCCGTGACCACTGTCCCGAAAAGATATTCCCAGGGTATCTGAAGCTTCGATTTATAAGCATCTATATCGCTATTGTTATTATCTGTGATAAATGCGCGTTTCCATATCAAGCCAGCAGGTTTCTAGTGGTGAAACGTAATTATGTGACCGTTGGATAAATGCACTTTATCAATAATCGCGATGGTTTAACTTTGCACTATTGTAAGATAGAGTAATTGATAAAGTATACTGTAGGCAACTGGAATCCGCATTTTTTCGTAACCATGAGGAAGAATTCAAATCATGTACTTCCTCTTACTGATCAACGAATGCAACCTAAAGAGTAAAATCAATTTCGTACTATTTCAAGCTTGGAAACCAGGTGAGTTTAGTGCTTTTCTGTGGAAGCAAAGTATAAATGTCCAAAACACTTGATGCTTTGTCACGTATAAAGTTTGAAAATAGCCAGTGGCAGTTGACGTTATTTCTACGGCGTAGATTGCTCCACGAAAAGTTTCATCAAAAAAACCAAAAGGGAATAGAAATGATTAATTGTTTGCCCACCCAAAAAGAAATGAGCGGCATTTGGCAACAATTTTGACGCAAAACTTCCTCTGTCGCACCGTTTCACACTTGCTCTTAGTTGCAAGAAAACATTTAAAAGCAGGCCAGTCGGAAATAGATGCATTATTTTGGAAATAGAATAGAAACACATCATACACGCAAGGCCAAATTTAGAGTTTGTGTAATAACATCCGTTAAAGTGAAGGGGAGAAGGATAAGCGACATTGTTGGGACATCGAATAACGTAAAGATGCGGTCTGCTTTTCTGTTATTCATTCAAGAGAAAGTAGAGCAACGTGAGCTTTATCTCGGTAAAAATCTATACTTTTAATTCAGCGAAAAGACGGAACAGTGGACTGTTTGTCATTCGGGTTCATTTGAACAAGCGTGACTAAGAAATGCATTGATATCACTAAAATACCACTCAAATCGTGGGAGATTTAGGTGACGGGAAAAAGTAGAATAACGGTCAAGTGGCTCCATTTAAAAGGGACTTGCAGATAGGAGACGGAATTATTTGATAATTTATCTAGGGAACTAAGTTTTCATTGGTCACTATAATGTTGCCTTCATTTTAGACGTAACTGAACGTAGGTCAACTACCATTTTGCAGAATGTTTGTCAGACTAGCAAAAGGAGTGTTTCTCCAATCGAAAGAGGAAATTTCAAAATTTATTATTGCAAGCCCATTATTTCTACAATTTTGGGTGAACAGAGGGGTTTGTACTGGATATCCTGGGTTCTCTGTATAACATTTCATCGGATTTCATAGGACTGTTTAATACACTAGATACATACCTCCAGTGGTTTGTTGCGGACTACTATTCAGGCAACTATCTTTAAATGATTATCCAGCGACCCGGTGGACAGCGCCATGTATTTGCCTTGACCCTTGAACTCCCTGGAGGGAAGTCATTGAGTAGGACTTCATTGGCAACGATGTTTGAGAACCGGAGTTCATTTGGAAAAAAGTATGCGTATCATCCCGGCGAACAGCCAACTGTGAACTTTTATAATCCATTTGCAACCTAGCGGAATAACGTGTGATCCGTTATTCAAGGATCCCATCTTATGCAATGCACGCTGCTATTATAAATCGTTTTTAACCCTCTTCTGATGTAATTCAGCTTGGGAGAGATTCTTCTCAGTTCGTGAGTCATGCAATCCTTTACTTTGACCTAATCGACTTTATTACACAATACTCATAATTCAGACGTGGGAATTATAAAATAATCAGTAACAGAAACTCTACTGTCAGTTTCTAGCCTTATCCTCAATAAACAAATTTCAATTTTGGAACAGTAACAAACAGTGATTCATTAAAGTATTTGATCTCTCTAACTGGTGGATTATTTCTTCAGGTAACGAGTATTATCTTTTCATAGACCTGCAAAATGCTTTCTCCCAATGGTCTCATGTTCTTTGCTTCTGAGGCTTCGTTTCTGACAAAGATTTCACATGCTAACTATGTGATACTAATTTGATCTATTTTACTTTGTGGATTTTATGCAAGAAACCTTTAAAAATATCTGGATCTAAGCAACATTTGTCGTTGTTTTTTCTTAATTTAGAAATGTGCCTCCTGGATTCATGTGAGTCCAATAGCACTTTTGATGTCTAGGGGAAAATTTTCAATGCTTTCGTTTTCCTTACTCACAATTGCTGCGTTTTAGATAGCAAGAGGGATAATATATTTCTGTCCATTGAATTTGATATTTCACACCAAGAGAAAATTACAAAAGTGTTTTGAAGCTAATGACGAATGAATTAAATCCACAACTTGTTTTTTCTTAGTAAAGTGAAAAGCAGATCGTTTCGAATAGATGCCATATCGTTATTGTACAGTCAGGCGCACTGGTGACACAGTGGTTAGCAATTACGTGAGTAAACGAATCTCGTGGTTTGGATGAACTCAGTCACACTGAGTTGTCAGATTGCAACATTAAGCGTTAATAACTGCGCATGATAAGGCATGTTTGCAAATAAATTTAATTAGCTCGAGTGAATCACCATTCGGTTTTATAATAAAACCACATATCACGAAAAAATAACCAATTCCAACCAATCAATTCTCGTGTCCTGTACCTGAATGCCTCCACTCGTTGCGGTTAAAACGTCGACCCCAGTTCGAGTACCTGGTGAGATTTTAGGTGGTCACAAGTGGTTTCGATCGCACATGTTAGGAAAAATCCATATGAAGCATGTTTCATCTTTGAGCTGTGGTCCCAAAATAGATACTGTAACCCAATTGATAATAACGATAGTAACAAAATTATTGTCTTGTGTGGACAACTGATTTGGTGGAAATTTGTGGCCCCACTGGCCAAATCCCCAAGGTGTTCCACATGTTATCAACAAGCTTTTTGAGAAATTACAGATGTCAAGCATTCTTCTAAATGGTTTGCCCAAAATTATTATTGTTTATGCCAACTGAATGTTTTTTTTCCGAGATCAGCAAATTAATTTGAGCCATTTTCTTCCTGACAAGATTCAATAACCACTGTGCTACTCATTTTCTTAAGCATATTCAAATTATTTCATTTAACGTTGCATTTCAGTAAGCTCCACGGTAATAAGAATTGCAACGTATAAACTAGGATACTCAGTGAAAATTATTGCAAAATCGATGAACAAAAGGCTTTGTGTCAAGAATGGATCAAATGAGCACAACAGCCGAACATCTTGACCATTTCTCTCTGGTTGTTAGCAGCACAAGGGCATGCTTAATGCAACAACATTTGTCAAACGTAATTTTTTGCTTTCTTTAGGTTGTAATAGCCGGGATTAAAGGTACCGGTGTAAAATGTCTTATCAAGCGATGAATGGATATCATCACTAAATCCTAACGAAAACGGACGACGTGAGCTGAAATTAACCAAACGATTCGAACCAATGAAATGAATTGCTTCTATCGACAACGAAGAAAGACCGACGGAGCCAACAGAAGATGGTGGTTAGGTAGCTTCGTCTTTCAAGTTGTTCGAAGGGATATTTAATTAACTGACGGTATCTAAGTTAGGTATACTCGTCATTGTAATTAAGACGTCTAATTTCTGCCTCCCGGTTAGGTTGCACGTTCATTATTTTCACTGTCACGGACGACTTCCCATAGAGTTTGCGCTCGTTCTACGACTGTTTGATTTCAGCTGCTTTTCCGAGATGGATTGCGTATTTTGTCTTAAACTTGCGACGACAGAATTCGAAACAATTTGCATCGCACAACTAATCCCATAATTCTGTTTGCCCTTAGTGCATGCAATCGTATATTGGGATGACTGGATATGAAACTTTCGGTTTATTTATTCTCATGCACAGATCAACAAGAATTCAAAAGTGCCAGTAAGTCAAATCGGTTTTTACGATTCTCCAAGACCCTTTTTTAACATCCTAATTTGTGGCCCTATTTTTGCAATTGTTGTCATTTGATCAAAAATTCGATCAAGGATATTATTAGGAAGATAAAACAATCCCTAAATCCTTAGGAGAGTGTTGCGGACCAAACATAAGAGCTTTTAACAAAAGTTGTGATTTTTCCAGTCAACACAATCCAAAATTTTCCAGTTACCAGTTAGCTTGAATCTCTTTGAAGTGGTCAGGTCCTCCAAAGAAGTGTTAAACTGATTGTTTGGCTTGTAGCCATAGACGCAATCTGAATGCAAAATAGTTTTCGGAAGAAGACCTCGGATCTGCTTTCGATTGCAACAATGTCTAGAATAATGCCATTCAAACTTGACTTATGATTGCTAGATTTCGCGCTTCAACGATGGGCCTTTTGAGAAAAGGATACTGTCCAAGATGCGGTACAGTGTTCCTGTTCTTCTGAACATTATTCAAAACAGCCTCACTTGCCAAGCGGTGATGATACACGGTATTAAATTTTAACCCATTATTTAAACTAAAGGTATGCAACCTAGCATCTTTTACTCTATATGAACTGGTTATTCGTCATTGGAATTGATCACTAAGCTTCAGCCGTCCGTGACGAGAGCAAGCTGGTATCGGGAAGGCTGCTGCTACTGATAGCAAGAACACTCAATAAATCTTGGAAAACCAGACTGAATATCTGTAAATCGGGAATTTCTGGTTGCACACTGTCCACGGCGATTTGACATTCAAGTTGGAAACATGACTAAATGAAGCAAAATTGGCTCGGGTACACCAGAAATATCACTATGATTTTCACTGGCTTATCGGACCCCGAAACGGTCCATAACAAATAATTCTCCAGTAACTTTAATCCCCTGGTTACAGTAAGCAACTTATGTCATGTAGTTGGCGGCTGAAACTACCAACGATTGTTCAGATTTTGCTATCCAATATTGCTTCGGCACTTAACTGGGCAATAGTTGCATATTTGCTCGACCAGATCCAAAACAATCTAACAACACCCAATGTGAACAATTTGCGGTTACAAAACAATGAGGACTGCAACTGATAACTATGAGGCATTCCAGTAAGTTAATTATGTTCAACAAATGACGACCACGATCGTATCCTTGCAAGAAGCAACCATCCAGCGGAGTAAGCGGTCAATTTACGGAGTAACTCAATGAAAGTTCGGAGGCAGTGTAAACTAACAAGCTCAAAACGTGAGCGAAATAAATAAATTAACGAGAATGATCAGATGAAACGTCACCGAAACTGGTAGTCATGCGTCTTGCAAAGAAACATGAAGTACTATCGGGGTTGAGAAACAAGCTTCGAGTAGTTTTGAACCAGTGTCTCACTACCACAATGACGTTGTTTTACAGCCTCATTTTAGCGTAATATTCACAATCAGAACCTGAGAAAAACTTGCCCATCTTTTTCGTCGGTTGCTCAATTCTTTGCTGCACTGGTTGCAAACTTTATTGTCGTATACTGATGGGTAAAGTTTCCACGTACGCTTGTGCTATAAAACCCTTGCGGACCGGATGGAAAAATAGAGTACATGTACTGGGTTATAGTTTATTTCATGGGTCAAATTTTGCATTCTGTTTGAGTAGAAAGCATTCCAATGAAGCCATTACAATCCTAACATTGATATTCTGTGCGTGTTTCTTTGCGCAATCGTCACAGCCGCATTTGTTACGCTTGGAATTAAACGTTAATTTGTCTTCAGTTTGGTTTCTTTGGTGTTTCACTTGTTGAAAATTTCTCTTATTTTCCGACCCAATAAGTAACTAAGATGGTTGCCACAAGTGCTCGTGCTAACAGTAAGTGTTCTCGAATCCAAATGATGTTGCGTATATCCATATTGTCTCACTTGTTCCAAATGTATATGCAAATAAGCTGAAGAATCTTTTTTTAGCCGATATTATTTGTCCAAGTATTTCATTGTCGTACGTGAATGGAACGTGTATCAAATACTTTCCAAAATAACTGGTGAATGTTCTTCTTGGAGAAGGACTATTTTACAAACAAAATTTCACTTCCTATTTTTGGAGCCTTTGTGAAAATCAATAATGTCTTCCTGTTTTGTGAAGTCATATGTTTTGTTTGGACCCCGTGTCCGGAAAGAAAAAGAAAAGGACGAGTATTGATTAGCGTACTGCAAAATTCCTATTTCTTTAAAGAAACGTTAACCGCATAATTATGCCAACAATCGGCCCTTTCGACTAACGGGACGAAGTTACCTGTCAAAGGATTTTATAGTTCCTGGGTCGTCTAAGATTTGGAGTCCAAATTTCCTGCGAGTCAATTTCGACTACACCATTTTTGTTTATCTCAGTAGTCAGCACTGAATAAGTTGGATAACTGATAAATATTTCATCACATCATATAATTCTTGTATACGTGTACTAGTTTTCAATTGGTTGGAAAAAGGTAAGTGGGCAAAATGCACTTATGTTCCATCACAAATCGTTGATTTCGGTATCATCGTCAATGCCTTTTCATGGGGAAACCACGTCTGCATCACACCCGAAAGTAATTCATGACCGAGGCGGCATACTTCAATTATCAATGCTACGATCCATAGACAAAAATAAAGGTTTTCTAGCTACATATGTTAGCTTCTGATTTGCTCAGATAGTTCCCGAATTTATTTGGTTTCCGACCCTAGCAAACGGGTTCGTCGCATACCAGTGCACTGCCCCATTGTATCATACTTCGCCTGAAAATGAATAATAACTGTCACTGTTCGAGGGTTTTCTGCCTAAACTGGATGGAATCAGAAAAGTGCCGTTTCGTTTCACGAAAGGCGGCGATACAAATGGTGGTAAAATAAAGGGAACATGTTTATTTGCTTATCACAAGTAAACCCAAATCATCGAGAGATTAATTTATTTGGCTGTCGCTATGTGGTCTCGTTAACAAAATCAAAACTCATGGATACTTGGCTTCTAAGGCTTTTTGAATGGCCCTTTCCCGCCACCATACCTTACTGTATCGGCTAAAAGAGACGTGATCAAAACATAAAAGCAAATACAGGCCTAGTACAGTTTTACCAAACATCTTTTTGCAGAGCATGAGTAAAAATGTTTATTTTTCTAGTAGATTTCTTTTCATTTGTTATTTCCGGATTTATAAAGTTTACTTAAACCAATGCAGATCTTCACTCAGAGTATTTTTTTATCGGTCTGTATAGGTGAACGTTCAGTCGGGCTAGTCCAATTTTCTAGATGTTATGGTAATTCGCAGGGATTAAAGGAGACCAAAAATTTTCACTTAATTGATTTGTTTTTCATGAACCTGGGAATCACGGCTGCTTCTTATTTCCTGAACATTCGCCATTTCAACATAGCCAGCATATCTTCACAGTAACTGGTTGTTCTAGTTTCCTTCAGCTACCCGGATACACATGTACGGAGGTTATTTTGCATTTAAATAATTTTTCCAGCATAAGTATACATGACGCTTCTACGCATTTCTTGCTTTTCTCGTTTTAGAGGCCGCATATGAACGCAATTCGCGTAAGTTTGTATATTCTTGAATCATTTCATAGATGGTTAATTTTAGTTAACTAGGGAGCATTATTCTATTTGGGACGCTCTAACTGGCATTTATTTGATGTATGTTATAAGCTATATATTTCTGGCTTGAGGGGGATTCACAATTAAGCCAGTTTTAAAAAAGCTTTGCCTCACCATTATGTTCACAAATTTTAGACTGCAGATTTATTCAACTAAGGTGATTATTAGAAAAACCAAAATTCCTTTTGATGCCAGTTCAGAATCTGGCCTAGATTAGTCTAGCATGATAAATTAAAGCGGCCCAGATTGTTCGACCAAAACCGCTTCCTGTTTAGAAGGTGGACACATCCATGGTTGAATTTGTGATCTCCGTTACTTTTTGTCCTAAACTGTGAACGATCAGTCAGCTAGGGTTACCCACACGTGACGAAAATTACGTCACCTTCGTGTTGCATCAGCAAAGTTTAATGACTCACTTGGTATTTGCATGTTCTGTTGTCTGGTCACCTCTGTTCAAATGAGGTTGACTTCATCCAATCAGTTGATTGCTTCGTTTTGGCTTGAATTTGTCTCATCACGGTTCGACTTTATGCATATGCCGCCAGCCGATGACACGGTGCATTAATACTAAGGAGTTTTGAAAGAAGACAACGGAAGGCTTTAAAAAAAAACCACATCATTGATATAGGTTTCCAGTAATGAGTTGTCTTCATAAATCCATTAGTAACCAAACTAAAAGGTGATCCCACTCAGACCCTCCCAGGATTAAAAATTCATTCATTAGTTATTAGCAAATAAATCTTGTTAACGCGTTGTTAATTTATATTATTGTAACAACCGACAGGTAGGCAGTCTCAGCAGGAATGAGCTTATTCTAAATAATTACATGAAATGGAACCCATGCGGTACAATCTGTTCCGATGCTTGGACTGTCCGTTAATTCTCTGAGTCCCTTGTCTGCTCCTCTGTTTGCGCTGGATTAATCTCTCCGACGGCAACAGAGAAGGAAATAAATTGTTATTCTACAAATTTACACCCCAGATTGTGCCTAAAACCTTCTCATCACACATACATAAAAATGATAAATGGAAACAGATTATTTCACATCCGTTCTTATAGTACTCCCGGTCTTTACAAAAAGTGAGTCCCAAGCAAAGACGTCAAAAAATGCCAAAATGTCGTTAATTTCAAACTGGCTCTCATAATGTTCCTCATTCTGTGTAGTGCTGTCTTCGATGTCCACTGGTGAGTCTAGCTCCGTTCTCATATACGTACGTGCACCAGTTTTCTGAGTTCATACAGTACTGACGGTTCCATAATATCAAGCTGTTTCGAGTGTCATTGGCTGACCATGCATTATTTATGCACACTTATCAATCAAGTTATTTCAAAAGAATAGTTGGATTTTCTCATGGTCTGCGGAACATTACTCTCTTAAAACAGCTGTATTTCAAAAATTCTGTTTTCCAGAAGACCGATATATATTCTACGGTAAGATTTTATATTCCTTTGAAGAAAAACACTTTCTACTAGGTGATTTCAACAAAATCCGTCATGAGTTTAGCATTCTACTGCAGTGACTATCGCATAACCTTATTCTGCACAACTCACACAAACAGACTGAAACTCTGTTGTTTGCACTGAATAGTTTATTGATGTGTCTGCTTGTTTAATTGTCCATCGGTTTGGAGAAACCTAGATGGACATATGATAATTTGTCCGTCTTCGGACGGATCATTTTTCTGGCCCAGTTTGTCTCAGATAGAAATAAATCTTAAAAAAGTACTTTTATTTCTGTTTCGGTTACCAAAACCTGTTTTCTTTCTCTTAGTACGTGTATGTACGGAACAGCAAAATTCCTCCGAAACCACAGGACCAGTTTCATGGTTATTGTCATTTATCAAGTGTGCGTATATGAAACTCTTCCGTCCGGAGAATTCCGCATTTGTTCACTTTGAAGTTAGCTTTTGGAATAAAATCTTAGTGGAGTTAACAAATGTGAGTATGGTGACAAGTCCTCTTCCGAATCAAATAGTGAAACGTGGACAGTTTTTGGTGCACCGTTTAAGTACAACGCTTTTTAGTCAAATGTTGAACATCCTCGCAAATCTTGCTCACAAACACAAAATACTTTGGATTTACGGCTCGTGGTGGTCATCGCCGAGCGATTTGAGAAACGTGAAGTTCAGGAATCATGTATCGGATGCCATTTCAGGGTGTGCACCACCGAAAATGATCGAGCTTAGCAAGCCTCGTTGGCTGGGTCACCTGTTGCGTATGGCAAGATGTTTTCCATCCTCCCATGTCGACAAGGGAGAAGCCATGCACTGGTCATCAGATGACCCGGGAGCGCTGTTCGCGAAAATGAATGGTTGAAAGGGTTCGTGTTTCAATCGTGAATGATATAATGTTACAAACACAGCGTTGTTGGTAGATGTTATTAAAATTATATCATTCACAATTAAAACTACTACATGGCGCATCGATTTTTCGATACACTCCGTACATCATTTGGTCGTGGGATTTGTGTTTCCATCAATCGGCTGTATTCTTCTTGTTGGCCACTAGGATTTTTTTCTTTCCGGCTCCTATAGGTTCATTCCCTGTCCACATTGCATATTCATTGTTCCTACGCAACATGTAACTTGGTGAGAAAGGCAGTGGTCAGTGAGATTCGTCCCGATGTGATCATGATTATCCACGAGATATGTAAACGTCCAAGGTAAACTGCATGTCACCTCATGAAGAATATTGTTATGATCTATCACCGGCAGGAATGAAACCTGTATCAATAAAGGTTGCGAGTTCCCTTCAACAAAAGATAGAGGGGACACTATACATGCTTTTAATCCAATGAATGATCAAAGTCTACTCGAACTGTTTTACATTACACAGCTCAAACAAATGTTGTGACTCACTCCGTGCTGCCTTCTGAAACTCATTTTCATTTGCGTAATGGAAAACGGTTATTTTTAAAATCATATTCTTGTTTTGAACAGTGATCAAGTTTTTCGCAGAAGGTAAGTTACAAACGTTTTTCTGCATGTAATAGTCTGAAACACACCTAGTGTGATTATCGCCATCAGTGTGCTGCATATCCTCAGCAAAATTATATGCACACAAAGCTAGCACTTCATTAATGGAACTGCCTTTAAAACGGGCGATTCGAAAAATAAGCACCTCAGAATAGGAGCAGCGGTTACCCGGTCTCCGCTCATCGGCCGACGTCAGTGAACACTGTGAACACCACGAATGAAGAGAGGTTATTTTCGAGCATTATGGTGCACGGTGTTCCGTAGTTAAAGTTGGCTGGCGAATACGGTGAGCAGTAGATCCTTCATGTCAACTTGCTAAAAATCACCAAAGCATGCTCACATCTATTCAAAAAGCGCTGAGTTTAAAATTCAGCCTCAATGTGAGAGTTTTACGTTCCTGAATCAGAGGCAGATTTTAGTCCGCACTGTCTAGCAGCCAGCCTGGTGACCGCTGCAAATTCGAGATAAGAAAATTGCACTCTTTACTGTTACATAAGGTCGTTACCCATGTTACATGGTGAATAAAATGATTGGTTCTTGATGGTTTTCAGTGCAGCTCAGCAGAGGATTTTCAATCTAGTTGAGCTAAGCTGATCGCTATTACCTCAAAGCTTGAGAATAAATTAGAATATACAACGTCTTATCAATTGTAGGAGGCACAAATAATGTCCAGGGTAAGTTTTACGTCATGACACAACCGTCTGCTAGTGACTCAGTTACGATGAGCAACATACATATCAAACTTTATTTGTAAGAAATCACCATTTGCTTTTTGTTTTGCGACTAAACTACCACCAGTTAGATTTTGCTCAAATGGATCCAATTGCAGTTGTTGGCAAGAAGAAAAATTGATATCACCTGAGATTTCGGATTCAGAAACTGGTGAAAACCCGTTTCAACTTAGCCGCATATTTCTACAAAAAATGTTTATATGCTAACACTCGAAGCTCTACCTGCTGTATTCCGTCCTTACGAGCAAGATTTTCTTAAAGCCTTGCTTCTGCGTAATGCACGCTGGGTAACAGCGTCACTGTTCTTCTCGATAGGGATGCCGCAAGCATCTGAACTGAAGTAGTTCAGGTGTGAAACCATTGCAAATAAACGAGCCGGTCGCCTGAACAGATAAGTCAGAAAAGCTCATTTGCCGCCGGTGTAAACTGAATCATACTTGAAAATACGATTTCGTTATTTATTTCAAATTTGAGATTCAAGCACTCATTGAAAGTGTGTCTATTAAGGGCAGTTATTTCCTGCTTTATATGTTGAGCTTACACCTTGCATTTTCCTTGAGTATATACTATACCTGATGATCTTTCAGCAAGCCATCGTATTACTTGATTTTGTTTCGGGCGCTGATATTTGAAATTGCTTGTGAATTAATCCAAATGTTATTTGCCAAACACTTTAGCTAAATTATGGCTACATGAGCATCTAGTCAGTTGGAGTCATAAAAGTTAATTTTCCTGATTTACAAGCTGATTGAGTGGTTACCTTTCGCTTTCCAAAAGTAACTAATGTAAATACAGTGGATCGTGAATCGTCACTTCTATGATCCTGCTCAAGGGTCGACAGAAATGCGACGACACCGCGTTGCTTACTTTAATCGGTCAGCTGAGCAAAATACTGCATCTTAAAGTCAGTTCATAACGATGGGTGGAATTAGCCAGCAATCTGGTGAGTCATGACTTGCCGATCATAGAAGTTCAAAATAATTGATTTGATTTTGATTACTGCTTGAACTTTTATGTCCGCCGGACCTGCTTTATCTCATTAAAATTAGTAGAAAGGGGCGATAGCGACGGACATTCAGGACCAATCGAAGAGTCCCGGAATGAAGCAGGGCAGATGTCGTTTCTTATTATGCAATATAAAACAACTATATCTTGTTTTAAATACTGAATGAGTTATACGGTCACAACCGGCGCTCAAATTTATAGGACTCCGATTCATCTCAGAAAGTAAGTGGCCTTCAAGATGTCAAGTTTTCATGAAAGGATTTTACACACAAACCCAAAGCGACTAGAAATATCATGAATGAAATTCGCTTTTTTAATTGAACTCTTGAGGGAATCTCGCGCGATTTCTGTGATTGCAAATCTATTAACTAAGCAAGCAGATTACAATCGTTCGTTTCTGCTTATTACCAGAACAGTGAAAATTAGATTTGCCTGGAGTAAAGTGTGAAGTTAGAAAATTGCTCCATGCAACGCAAACAAGGCATTTGGACATTTGTAGTTGTAGTCAAATAAGGCACCTTTGCGTCAGGTATTCAACTTTTGATCTAACGAGCTCGAAGATCTAGACGAGTGATATTTTTCGAGCAGTTGATTAGCTTCCCATCATAAACATGCACATTCGACCAACTAATCAGGGCTGATTACCCAAAAAACAAAACAAAAAGCAATTCATGAAATAATTCATCATGTGATATCATCGCTCAACTCACCATAAAAAAGCCATGAAAACACTGTACAGCTGTTTCATCCTTGTTAGGAATCATCAGCAGTGCATATCCACCGGGTTTGACTCAGAATCGTTCGTTCCGGGTTCACGTCCCAGTTCGGGCGCGGTGGATATGCACTGATGATGATTCCTAACAAGGATGAAACAGCTGTACAGTACTTTCATGTTTTCATGGTGAGTTGAGCGATGATATCACATGGTGAATTACTTCATGAAAATTTTCAATCTCACAATACTAACATAAAAACCAATTCAATTAATATTTTTGTCTTTCACTGAGACCAACCACGGATGCACCAGGCACACAAACATCATGAGGTTTGCAGACAAGAGTTTAGCCCAAAAACGTAGTCAGGGAACTTCAACATGGTTATCATATCACAGTTCCCCAGCATGAATTATTAGAAGAGTATTCGACTGTTTACTGGTATAACACCTATTACACCCATTCTCACCCGTGACTTCCGACTTACAATATTCAGCAGAGATCGATGTCCTGTTTACTGTTTGATAGTCGTAAATAAAAATAAATCTTAGACTGTTTGTCCGTCCACAGGCAATGTTGGGAAAAGCTGATGTTGTTCCTCCTAATAGTCTCTGAATTGACCGATGCTCTGTAGAGCGCAACTGTGAATCACGATGTTTATTTATTTAGTTCTTAACTTTTGCTTTATAATTTCGGAGCTCAGAATGTGAACACGATAAGGGTAATGCATCTTAGGATCATATTTGATTTACATAGCTCACATTTCCCGAAAACATTAGCTGGTTTACTTGCGGTTGAACGTATCACATGTTCGATGACATTCAGACCAGTGTAAGTGTGTTTCATGTAGGTTAATAATGTTACGACTACTGTTATTTCTTTTAATCACACCCATGAATTTCCAGTGGTTCGTTAATACAGTAGTTGAATTTTATTCGAGGATGTTACGAAGTGCGTGATATCTCACGCGAAATGGAGATAATCGGCGTTATACTTTGATGCAAGTGCAGTCATCCGGATCAGCTGTTTTTCCGTGACGAAGCCACCAGGCAGTGACTGCTGGAATCCAGTCGAACAAGCTTCTCTCATGGCTGTTCAATTTCGTCGGAACGCTTGACGTACCGTTTATTTTCGAGCACCCAAAAGTTTTCCTGAAACCTTCACCATATGCTACTCTTTTTGTAGCCATAGACAATTATCTTGAACGTGAGTTGAAAATATTTTCTACCATTTCTACTGGTTTAAGGTTGTAAACTCCTTTATTCAGCAGATGAATTAATGATAGTATCTGCCTGATAATTGACCAGACAGCTCATCAACATCAGTCTTCTACCTCGCTTTTGTGAGGCGTGTTATACATCACAGAGAAGCGCACTGCTTTAAGATCTTGTTTACCGCTGTCGCCAGATCTAGCGCCCTCGATCAGTCGTCTCGATTCTAGTTCAGACCCAACCAACCTAATCAAGCGAGAACGAACAAATGGCACTTGGATGCTCAACACGGCACTTTGTCCTTCAATGGTTTACATTAGGTCCATACAGAAAAAGGCTCATTAGCCGACTGACTCCGTTTAATGGGATTAATGTCTATTCTTTGGGCGCCATAGCGAATGCCGCCTCCGCTGTCCTCCGAGGGTGTCACAAATCAGTTGCCGTACTAGAGGGCCTATCTGACTCTGTACTTGTCCTCGGGCTTGCCTTCGATTCAATTCCAAGCCCATGCGCTCTTCATCAGACGTCAAAGCTGTTGGGCAATCAGCCGTGTTCCTTCGGCTATAGTCGTGCTTGACCTCTGCATTTGTCAGCGCACCGAAGCAAAATGAACTCGCCCTTTTGGAATCCGCGCGCGTAGTTCTACTTGTGGGCACCGTTCGGCAGTTCGCAGCACTAGGCAGCTTTCCCGAACAAAATTATGGACTCAAGACTGCAGGATATCAATGTCAATTTTGGTCCAATAGAAGTGAATTACGTTCTTCGGGGACGGGCTATGGTGGCGTCACAGTGATTTCAAGTCATTTTACACATTTAAGCAGCACGGCGGGTGAATCCATAAGTGAATTATTTATGGGACAAACTAGACTGATAAAACATCAAGTAAACGATATTTCTCCCCTCCTTCATTTAGTATGGAAGACTGCATAGATAGCATGATTTACTTGAACAAGCAAATATGGTCCTAGGTATCGGGAAACAGTAATGAATTGCTAGATTGTGCGTTGAATACCCATATTCCATGGTAATTTGGACATTCGTTGTGCACACCTCCAAACATTGCTTGTGCAGACATTTTTATTAACGCTAAATAATGAGTGAAAGTTGATTAGGGAGTGACAGATGTTGCAAAAACCTTAATCCATGGACTTCCCTATTAGAACAAAGTAGATATATGAAAATACGTACTGATGGTGCCCGGTGATTCGTCTTTACAATTTCAAGAGAACCTGTGTGAGATGTTTGAGATTAGATATTACAAGAAATGGCTCATCATGTGATATCTGCTATCAACTCACCATGTTAAAGGCTCTTGTCATAATTAGGCCGCCTGCAAAGTTGTCTAGGGCCTGGTCAACTGGCAAACGTCAACTGTCCGTACTCCAGCGAATTAATATTGCGTAAGTGCAGCAACACCTGATGAAGTTCAGCAATTTGTTGACGGTTTGTCCGACTATCGTAATGGCAATGCTTCCGACTTAAATTGCACGTCCTCATTCCACATTTCAGATCCTGCGCGTTGGATATACATTCCCTTTGATGTCTAAGATAGACGAAATTGGCTTTTCTTCGAAGTAGCAACATAGGTGTTGATAGCGGTAGCTTCACGGGCTACACACGGTAAAGCCCGATAGTTTCAACTGACCGAATTCTAACCCCACTGTTGCACGAGTTTGAATAGAAAAACTACACACGTTTCTCATCAACGGGAGAAAAAAATAAAACAGAATGGCAGTATGATGTACTTTGTTTCCATGTGTTGGTATTCAAGTTGTACACATGGTAAATCCAAACTTTTTGGACGAACGTTAATTTTCGCGTCATGTTTAATTTTCAGATGGATATTTTAACCATGCTTTCAGTAAGAAATATTCTATCAAACCCGTACACCGGTAACTCATTGCTCCTTGGAGCCGTTTTACTCGTTCTTCAGAATTGCAGAAAATCATTCAGGAAATGCAATTTATAATTATTTATATGACGTCTGTCTTCATCATAAGATAAGTTCGCGTGATACCGGTAACTTCTCCCAGGCATCTCTAATTCCTTCAGCTGGAAATTCAGGCCAGAACTCTGTGCCACCAGCATCCCCACAGGCTTGTGCTTAACTGATGATTAGTATTTAGTAAGTTGCACGCAGGCTCATTGCGTCAGCTGCGTTCGGACTCCTTCTTTTAGACGAATAACTATTCTCGTCTAGTCATCCGTACACTTGGGAAGCATTACTCTAATTTCACTCTCAGTCAAGCCTACCACTGGGGTACATGCACAGTCTCAACCGGGATTTGAACTAGAGCCTTCTAAATGGACCGAATTTGTCGTAGCAAAGAGCCACCGTTATCGAGGACGAAATATGAACAAAGTTCTCGTCAGCGTCGTGCGGCTGTGATAAAACACGCGTCCTCCAATAAGAAGGCGACGATTTAAAACCTGCAAGGGATTATTCATGTGTACCATTGATGAGCTCTAACGAGATTATAACTCTAATTTGATGCTTCTCTAACGTTAGGTGAGCCGGATGATATGAAGCAAGTGCGTGAAAGTACCCATTATTATCACAGTTCTTAACGTCGTAAAATCTCAATTCAAATGATGACGGAGACAGTTCATTTTACATGTGATTCACAAAAACGAATTTGTTTTGTTTTTCCGCAGTAAAACTCAAAAGTAAGAAAGTCGTCTATCTCAATTTATGTTTTACCAGCACAAAATTATACCAAACCGTTTACGAAAGTGCAGTTTCACCATTTTACGATTTGGAAATGAATTCAGTGGTGCTTTGATGTGTAGGACAAAATTTCTCCAAAGGTTGTGTAATATACGGCTTGTGGAGATTTTATTATTTTTCCAAGTTTTACCAACCTAATGATCAGATTCAGGATATCCATCAAATGTTTAATGCGGTGATTCGGAACAGGAATTCGTGTGGAAAGTATTGAGATAACCATAACATGGTATGCTTTATGTGAAATTCAGTTAACCGGTCGACTGATTCTTTGCTTAGGATCTTCCAACTGTCGATTTATATGTATATATATATATATATATATATATATATCAACATCTGCAAATTCCCGTTACTCCAGCTAGTAATAGGAATTCCACATATTCAGTCACCACAAACATGTAATTATCGAAGTCAGATTGACCTCTTTCCTGGTATCTTAGCAATTTCGTCTCAGGAAAGCAGAAAAAACATTATTTATTTCTAAAAGATGAGTGGGCTTGTTTTTCCAAGTCATGGCAATACACTAAATATTTGATTTAAGACGTTCTCAATGTATGCATTCTAACTAAATCGGATTCTTCGAGCACGAGGATGAACAATAATTGTTATTAGTGTTTAACTTTTGTGATACATGTTGGTATACAGGCCACGTTTAGACATCTAGCCTAGCAATCACAACTACTTTCGCTTAATTAAAAGTGAAAACGCCTCACACGTTTTTACATACCCGTTCACGGATTTGTCTGCTCGTAGATACACAAAACAGTCGGCTGTCACGTAAGTCATTTTACTTGAAAAAAATGGATAGTTCCCGTGCTTGTTGAATGATTTTGACATTTAACGCAAGGTATTTCCATAAAATATAGTTATGAAATCAATAAGATCAACAGCTGCATCACACAGTTAGTCTCAGTTGGGAACTGTGAGACAGGTTATAATTTATTTTGCTTTATTTTATACTTCCTCTGTATGTGTGATACCACTGCGCAAAACATTAGACTGTGCCCTACCTGTATCCTCTCGATCGTCCAGTTCCAAAATGAATGAACTACGAATAACTGGGGAAAACCTTGGCAAGTTATACTTATACAGTGTGAGAAAACAGGTGTTCACGTGCGCCGCTGGTATCGATCGTCTTGGTTAGTGAATGTGCGTGATTGACTGAATTGGATAAAACCATATCGGTGACTGGTTGGTTTGCGGGCTGCTGCGAATATTAGGTAGTGTCCAAAATCATTAGCAAATGTAAACATGATGAGTACAGTTATTCTTGGACACATACTTCACGATCGCACCCTTTTGTGGAATATGCTAACCTGTTAAATAAGTTCTTGCCTTTAGGTGTATCTAATAGTGACTGGTATCTCGTTGATAATTTGTCTTGAAAGATTTCAGAGTACCTGAAAGCATAGATCGAGATGCAATGTTGGTTCCTGATTACTAAACAGATATGATTCTTTTGGGTCAATTGGCTGTTTCTAATGCTGTTGTAGAAGGAAGAAGATTAGTCATTTCTGGCGAGGTTCGCAAAGGGAACCATCAGCAGTGCAATGGACGTCCAATATCTTCTAGTAGGAAAGCCATGCACGCGCAATTTGTCTTTACAAGTAACAACTGGCAGGAAAACCTCCTATGCCATAGATCCCAAATCGTTTCGTTGAAAACATTCAGTCAAGATGAACAAAGTTATGCAAGGTCAAACGTAAAATGCATTGTGAAAACGTGTCATAAACATCAGAACAAAATTACGTTGCTATCGCCACATCCGCGGTGAACAGAGGCATTTCATTAAGTGATTCTGTCTTACCAGGTTTGTCAATCCTAATACAGCGGTGATTGTGCAAATGTATGAATCCAAATTGGGTAAATGCGTCAAGACTTGGGTTGCTTAGTAGTGTGATAAAGATTATGATGGTAAACAGCCTTCTCCAAGCTAATCGTTGATGATTACCATGGTCTTTTGTTTGTGTACGAAGTCAGTATGAATGACCCAGTTGGACCGCAATTATTCAGCTGAAGTTACTCCATCTGCACGAGCAAGAAAATTAAAACAAAAGTGAAAAAGTTATAACTTCTTGTATTAAAAAGTTGTCCTTTCTCATATTTGGGTCTTCCAGTAGACAAAGAGTAAACATAATCGGCCAAACGCTGACGCGTAAAATTCAACAGGCAGTTCACACATTACCTTCATGTTAAACCTATCCTATTTTAGTGAAAACTGCCCTTTTGAAACGTAAGTTTTGTGAATTCACTCCTTTCGTATAAAATTGAAATCCCGTGTCTTGCCTGAGACTTTCCAGCGACCTTAATTAGTCACGAGGCAGTTACCCCGAAAGAACCCGATTTGGATTGTCCAAGTCTGCGCAAAAACCTAAATGCCTGGGTTGAGTGGTGTAATTCTGTTAGTATTCAATTTCTAAGTTTACTTCAGGCGGCTTTGCGTGCATTTCAGGGATTCATTTTGCACAAAATATCACTAGAGTGCAAGTGAAGGACGAACTGGTACGTGTGACTGTGTATTACAAGAGTGATTACTGAATCACTTGGAAGGGACATTAGCAAGGAGTGTCGTATCTGCAACTTTCTTCCATCACTGTTTCTAATCAGCTACTTGGCAGATGATACCAGTTTGGCAATGAAGTTTTGTGATTAAAAACATGTATGGGTCGAAAGGACAACCGTGTAAGCAAGGATTTATCTTGGTTAAGTCGTTGATAATTATTGCTTCGATTTTGATCATCAGTCGAGTGAGACAACACAAAAGACATTTTTGACTACCTAACTAATTGAGCCTTGTAGGTAGGAAATCATGTAAAATAAGAGGAATGACGATTGGATTTGCCACTGTCAACAAAGGCTTCTCACTGCACTAAGTAGGGTTGAACCCATTTCATTTTGACCACTCCCCGAAAGTCATCGTGCGAACATCCTGTGTGTACAGAGCAACTATCTTACCGCAAATCTCATCAATTTGATTAGAAAGGTAGAGTTTAAATTTGACAAGATTAAAGAGATTTAACAACGGTTTTGGAGCACTACAGATACCCGGTGAAAATAGCAGTCGCCAGCCATCGGTGGCCAAGCGGGTACGGTCGTGGCTTTCGGACTTGAAGTTCGCGGGTTCGAATCCCCCCACTGCTGGTCAAGTTCCCCTCTTGGCAGCCCTCTGTTGGCCGCGCCCCCCTTCCTGAAAAATGATGTACATTGTTACTTCATTATTGAAGGACGGAAGAGATAAAAGATAATCGATGGTTGACATGACAGTTTTCAGCAAATAAGTCGTGTGAAATTACAACCCGGGATTTTTTATCGAGAAATACGATTGGCGACGACAGTTGTGATGATAATAGTGAAGGTTTCGACGGTAACGATGATGACGATGATATCGAACGATAACAAACATGGTAATTTATCCAAAACGTGATTGCAGTTTCAATATGTTCTACCGATGGCAGCATTTTTATCCTAGATCTTTACCCATGCGAATTTAATGGTCTAAAAGTGGTCATTTTAAGTTGCACAAGGAAGGTTTTGGAAGTCCAATACATTGACTGGTCTCCGCCAAGTCATGTCCATAATGGACAGTGTCAAGCAGTGCCTAAACGATTTGATAACTCAGATTTCGTCGGTATAAATTGGAATAAGCAGTTCTTCAAATTTTGGTCAAACCTATCAAACAGTTGGTTTTACATACCCTCCAGGTACCGTTGGAAAAGCAAAGAAGGGTACCTCAAACTACTTTATTTAAGTACCCGAGAAATCTGACAATTTATGCGATGACTTTAATTTTGTTAACTCTCACTTATGTACACTGAAACTTTTGACGGGCAAATTTTCCTGTTCAATGAACTTCTATTAGAAAGTCCATTCATTGACTATAATTTTACTAAGTCAACATAATGAAGCCGGACGAATTAAAGGGACGGTTTTCTCTCACTTTGTAGAGGTGCAAGTCTACTTGGATGGTAAGTATGTTGAAATCGTCTCGGTGATCTAGAATGATTATAGAGCTTACGCATGGGTGATGAACATGCGCAAAAAATCAAATCCATAAACGTGGACTAGAAGAGGCAAAGAAGCAATTGGTTAGAAATAGCTATCAGAGTCACAACAGACAGAATAATCCATCTAACAAATATGCATAAATAAGTTATCTCAAAGTCAGTTTCCAAATATATCCTTTATTGTCTGAGTGTAGCTCCGGTTTTCGTCTTTTCTATGTAACTCTAAAAGTCAATGACTTCCAGATCGTTCTGCTCCACTTTCTTTATATATACAAATTATTATTGTTTTTATCAACGATAACTTCTTGGCCATTTGAATCCCATCGCATGAAACATTGAACCGAGAATGGGGTATGCCTACTGACACATTTTAGCTTCAATGATATATATATAATCCTTTGCGATTATGCTACCGAGGCCGATGGATTTCACCATCCGTTACATTCTCGGGGTATGATGGGCGGGGCGCTATTATTGCTTATACGTATTACTCCCAAGAGCGCATTAAATTTCTCAATTTAGTAAAATTTTGGACAGAAGTTGTTTTTAATGGGTTACTATAAATTGGCATCTGAAAATCAGTCTCGAAAAAACTACCCATCGTGTTCGAAATTTGGCCCGTTATGGCTTCCGCTGACAATAATATGCTGCTAGATTATGCCTATTTCCATAAATCTGAGAGGCATCCCACTTGAAGGCGTTTACCGCTGTTTTTAAGAGCGACGTGTACCTTTCATTTTCAAACTAATGGTCGTTTGTAAGTCAGATTTTCTTGATGGATTGATTCACAATCTATTCATCACAGCAAAACGGAACAACCACTAGCGATGCTCATTGAACAGAACACCGAAGGAAAAAACAATGATTTTGTAACTGACATCCTGTAGCCATATTTGAAAAAAGAGGCTGAAGAAATCAAAGTCCGTTGTATTTCATCCAGCACATTACTTTGTATGGTGTCACAATGGATGTTCACTCGTAAAGTTCTATTAAGTACTCATGTCTTATTTTTGGGTGAAAATCACCGGTAGACGGAAAGCCAGCAATAATGCTCTATTTACGGACAGACCGGACTGCATTAGTTCAGGATTAGGTCTTTCAGCTGCCTTAGTTCGTCTTCGTTCGCAAGCGTCTGAAACCGAAACTACACTACAAAGTCACGTGTTAATATGTGCAGTAAGTGGTGAACTGAATGCCTGTGTATTGCTCTAAAACCTTTAGGTTAGTGTGTGCATGCTGGACGTTCCCGACAAAAATCTCATTACTTTTGATATAATTCAGAAATAATGCGGAAAATGTTACAGGTTATGCAAAAATTGACATTTTATTCGACCGCTAAATGCGATGTTTAAACCGAGTCAGAGTCTAGGTAGTTGGAGATGCATTATGTTTAAGATGTGGCTCATAAAACCAGCCAGAGCAGATGGCCTATCAGGTTGGGTGTTCCACGTACCATAATTAGAGTTCCAGAAGAGAATCGGCATAAATATGTTTCCAGTGATCCCCAATGGGTTTGGCGCAGCCATAAACTGCTTCCGTCTTTTTTCTCAAATTTGGATACTGATGCTTGGTAAACGGTTGGTTTCTTATAGAAATCATTAGCTTCGGTCATATTTATTTTGTCACAGATATATGGCCAAAACGTTGATAGCAAGCCTCTTAGAAATGTCTAAGTCTGCGATCTTGTAACGGCAGACTGAGCACAATACTGAAAATAATAACCAATTTAACAGACTTTTCCATGTCATATAAATGGATTTCCAATCGGAATCAAAACAGCATGTTTTCCATGAGAATGAGTACATAATATTCCCACACTCTTACTAGAATATCCTAATAAAAAGGAAGTAAAGCTGGTTTTCGAGGCGACGCTGGATTGCGGCAGCTGTCTTACGTCCTTTATTGCGCGGTCTAAAATCGACAGTGAAAAGACAAAAACCATCCAAAAACCTGAATTATCTCCTCGAGGCTGCATTCGCTTTTTACATGTGGAGGTGCATAACTGTATTGCCCGTCCGTTGGTGTTGTTTGCAATTAATGAGCAAAAGTGGAACATATGCAGTTAGTTTAGAGCAGGTTAGAATTGTGGAACTCGTTGGCTTGGCGTAACCGAAGATCAGATATAAATTATGCGAACAACCATGGTAGAAATTGCCGTGAACAGACAGGCTCTAGAAAACAAGTACTGCAAAATTTATACTGTTTGTGACAACGTTAGCATTATGATCACTTTCTTATTCCCTGTCGGGTTATGCAGAGAATCCTATCAAAAATATAATTAAAAACATAGAAAGCAAGTATGCAACTTAATCAGGCAATTAGAATGCAAGTTCTACTGTTGGCCAGTTATCGTTTGAGAAGTTAACAATTATAGTTGTGTATTTGAAATCATTTCGAATGGTATAGTAAGGATATAATTGGGAATTCACTTGTAGGGGATTAATATAATGATCTCACGACTATCAGTTGTGCTCGCCTATGTTCATGATTCTCACGCTAGTATAGCTTACAGTTCCCGAAAGTAATTGATGAGTTGTAAATTCGAGGCTTTACTGGCCAGCACGACAGTAAAGTCAATCTGATAAAGGTCATAACATTATCACAAAACATTATTTTGCCAGTGCAGGCTCGCTACGGTGAGAAACTCATCAAGCTAATGAAAAGAGGGCATAGAAAAGGAGGAAAATTTTATAAATACTTGCACAGGAATGCAGTTTCCACAGTTACCTTTAAATTTATTCCAGATGGTTTAACTTGCCCTCGGTAATTGGTCAGCGGAAGACAACGGTGCTTTATTCGGCAGCAGAGCGAATTTGTCTTTCTTTCAACATGAATAACCTGTTTCGATTATTTCATCCGGTTAGCCTTACACGCAAGCAAATCGTGTCGCTGATTCTAGCTCACTTTTTCGCCTTTTGACCGTAATTGAGAGGATGTGCACCTGTAACGCAGCTTCTTTATTTTCAAAAGTTATGCAAAATGCGACCAGAAATTTAAATGAATGACAAGTACATCTTAGACTTTCACACTGATTATACCGATAAATCAACAAAGGCGTACATAAGCATGAAAATGGTTGGTTAGAAGTGAGCCGGGTTCGCATAACTGACGAGCAGGCAATATCTGCAAAAACCTTTCCCGTTGTTTCACGAAGATTTGGTTCATTTATTCCTAAGCGAAACAGTAAGAAAAAGCTCATTTTGTGGAGTTTATAGAAGTGTTTGTATCAGATATGGTTCAAAGCAACCTTGAAAACATCCACGTACAGGCTGATGATCATGAAATATTCATTCGAGCAAAATTCAAGGTAAAGTGAATAAGTGACCAGCGATTGGAAAACACCGTAACCTAATTCCACTGTTATTGATTGTATTTTTTGTCATGGCTTTTCATTTATAGTTACAGCAGTGTCTGTTAATTATGAACATTGCGTCAAGCCGATAACGAAAACTGGAAGTTGGCATTCAACAAAACCAGTTTAAAAATTACCTCCATCGTCCACGGTAGGGTTCCTTAGTGGGCACAGCATGGTAACTACATCTAAAAGGATGCAAATGAAACTACCCTTTGATATTCCGTATACCTTGCATTCAAACCTTCAAAGCGTACAGCACAGATTTACAAAAATGCAAAAGAGCATGCAATTGGAGGTGATTTAATTCCATGGTGGGTAGCTGCACCAAACATTGCACGTGGAACACCGTATTTGAAGCTTCTTAGAAAGCATAAAATATCTGTAAATTTTTAGAGCTGACAAAATGAGCAAAATCTTTAAGTTCTGTGCACAATTCAGCGAAACCAAATTTAAACAGAAACACTAGTTATGCGTATAATCATCAAAAGGACACAAGTCAATCAAACATCCCACATACAGAAGAACCGCAAGATATTCTGCGAACTTTCAAGGGTCCACATAATCAGTATGATGAAGCAGCCGTGGAAGGTCACACGAAATATACTCTAGGAGACCGAAACGTACTTAACAAGTACATACAACGTATATTGAAGCAGTAGTCTTCTGGGAGAACAATACAGATGTTCAGATCTCCGAGATAGAAAACAGACCATTCTTGAGGTGTAGTGCTGCAAATGAGAAGGACATTGGCTCGCTCAATAAAGTGAAGCACGAGACCTCGAAATACAGGACAACATAACTCAAGTGGCACGGATTAGTACTAACTTCAGGTGACTAACTTTCAGGCAACGTTTTTGTTACTCTCAAAGTGACCAAAGTAATTTCGTTAAATGAATTGTTTCGACCATGTCTGTAGCTAGTTTTATGAAGGAAAACTTGTCGATTTGACGCCCTCGGTGTCTATTCCATGAATACGAATAGGTAAGACGGTTTCTGAGTTCATTTAAAGTGAACTATTCGTTGCAATGCTGTTTACGCCGAGCGCAATTATCACGGTCAAGGTTTGTCATGAGGCTTTTAACTTGTTTTAAAAAAGCTTTAGTAGACATGTTTTATTCAGCGAATGAAGCAGAAAATAACCCATTTGTCACGATTTTCAAGTGCTCGTCGCAACACCGCACAGCTGTCTTCGTTCAAGAATAAGGCGACATTTGACGGTATCCATTACTGCATCAAAGGCTGATAAACAACAGCAAACAAAAGATTGGCTTTGTCAGCCGTTCAAGCGACCGGCATGTTACAATTTGAGCAATCAATGTGAATTTGTTGTGCTGCGATTCAAGTGCAGCACAAACTTCTCAGACATGAAATCTATTTTGCCAATGATTCAAGTATTGATTTACACATCGGCAGAGGAGGCTCCAAAGTTCCCAATATCCCTAATGTTGTTCTGCGGTCAGTCGAAAGATCTAGGGAACCTTACCGATGGAATGTGTCATTGAATACTTCAACTTTTCTGAGTAGCGAGCTCATCGTTGACTGCCAGACAGAATACAACCTTTAGAAACTCAATTTATCTTTTCTTTTGGGCGTACAGTTCTGTAGACACTGCCATTATTTAATTAGGCACAACAACAGTTTGTGATGTCGAAGCGGCAGAAATTTCTGTACGGTGCGTCGGCCATTTTTATAATGCATTCGTACGTGAATTCTTAAATTTCAGGCTGGGCCTTACTAATTTCGTAAAAAGTGGTAAATAACAAATCTTCTAAAGTCTAATATAAAACCAAAAACTAGCTAAATTATTGTATCGAATTTCAGGCAACAAAAGCCCACGTTGCCACTTACTTTCGAACAAAACACCGCAAGACGCTCAATTATTCTTTCTAAAATAAATGTTTCGCGTATTGCCATAACGTGAGCTTTGAAAGATTTTAGAGTGCAAAAATGCGTTTTTGACCTTGAACTCTGTGCTCACAAACGGAAAACCCCAACAAATCAGATGAAAACAAATTTCAAGCAGATCACTCATGAACTCTAAAGGATTTGATGCTTTGATGTTGACTTCAGTCCGTCTATGTGCATAGCTACAAAAACTCTCTCGGATGAATTATAACTTGGAATGAAATTCGCAAACGAGGTACAAAAATAACCAGGCATATTTAAGTAATTTTACATCGGTAGTTTTCCAGTAAAAAGCTTATTAAGCACAAAGTGAAATGATTGTACACGCAGATAAATGTGTAAGAAAATTGGTCAAAAGTATTACATAGCTGAGCCCACTGTACGTCAAAATAGGTGAGATCCAAAACATCCCTGGGCGAGAAAAATCTCGGAGTACCTCTCGGCAGTTAGTACCGTATAGCCAAAATGCTGAGGTCATGGTGGACAAATTAAAGTCACCCTGTTTCTTGTACACGATTTAGAATATATATGAAGTTGACATTAATATTTTGCCGCTAAATTTCAGGAATAGTGTTACTTTTCCTGGAGAGGGCTAGTTAAATGTATGGCCATATCGTTGTCCATAAACACCGGACTTGAACTGCGGGTTTTACGCTAACTGGATGGATCCTGAGGGACGATGACGGTGGAAAAAGATTCAGCACTCCTGCGTTCACATTCTATGAATTCCATTAATCGATCATCTGGGACAATTACGGCAATCATTATTTTGTGATTCACTGAGAGGTAGAACGTTTGATCTAGAAACAGTCCTTCGTTTTATAGGATCTGACCAGCTTGTGAGATAACCCATAAACAACAGACGAACTATGCAGTGCAGATGGGCTTTGCCAATTACCAGGTTATTGTGAAGGACAGATCACGAAATAATCTGGGTGATAACCTGGTGCAGTTTGACAAAACGCCTAAGAATTTTGGTACTATTCCTGGATAAATAGATAGGCGATGTAGTAGTCACATATAGGCCATTCGAAAAAATATCTTGTGATCATCATAATCGTAGTTTCTACACAAAGACTTCTTAAAGTGTTACGTAACGTTTTACACATTGGTAACTCACTGCTCTAAATAACAAACTGTAAACACCACTCTTACTTTAAGTATTCTCTCTAACCACCATGATTCCTACTAGTTACAATCCTGGTTTTGACCTTAACTGTGGAAAGCACATTTAACTAGCTGCTCCTTGCAAAATATTATTTTAGACCTGTATTTTAGATAATTCAACAAACGTTTCAAATTTCTATTGAAGAGCTTCTAAGGAACCCTTATTGACCAAAATAGAAAATCTACTATCAATTTTAAGAGCCGTTGCTTTGGTCCCTACTTTTGATGTCATCTGAAACAATCTGGTTGACTTTCTAATGAGGATTCACTGCGTATGGGACAGTAATGGACGGTACGGACGAAATCAAAAGCACGTTTTTGAAATATCCCACAAAGAAGCAATGCATGATGTCCAAGGGTCAGGAGGCGCGTTTTGGCGACAGCGCGCAGTTACATAAAATGCACAATGTATATTCCAGAATCCAGACTAGCTGATTCACTATCTTTTCCGTTTCATACAGCCTGCTGGCAGAATCCCAGTAATGAAACCATTTCCTCCGTAGGACGAAGGCAACAGATTCCATCACTATGAGCAACCGACACGGCATCCACTTACGTGACATCGGTTAAGAAACATGTTTGCTATTTCTAAATAAAATAGTCCTTCCGGAAGTCATCCTACATTGGTTCGTGATTAATTTTCTTATGCACATCTATACATCTTTAATTCGTTTTGCTCACCATTTCATTGCGTTACGCTACCTAACTTCCCACTTCAGTGAGTAAAAATAAAGACAAACAAAGGTAAGACAATTTTGCGCCAAGTCAAATAATTTGGTCACTTGATTTACTGGCTCACATATTTGCAAATGACGAGATTCATGGGTTGCCGAGAGCCCTCGTTAATTAAAACACTAGGTTTGTTATGACACGGCCTTCTGGAAATGTTAAGTGCCATGCGATCCAACGAAAACACGGAAAATATAGTTATAGTAAAAAAAATATAGCATGCAAATAAAAAGTGGGTTGAATAGCAAACCAGTTATTTCACTTCTACTTTTATCTTTTATCCTTTACTTCCTTTATTAATGAAACAACAATGCACATCAATTTTCAGGAAAGGGGCCGCTGCCAGCAGAGAGCTGCTAAGTGGGGAAGTTGACCGGTGGCGGGAGGATTCGAACCCGCGACTTTCACTCTTTTGGTCACCGCCAGCCAATTTAGTCCCGGTGTGCCTGGGCGACCCAGGCGTTTGGCATTTTTGGTTTGAATGCCGATAAGGATGGAAGTAATCAGCAACTGTTAAGTTTGGATAATGTTATTGGACAAAGTCTATTGGGTTGCTCTCTACGCTTTCACGATAAAACAAACAGTCACCAGCAAATAAAGAGTGAAATATATTGTATTTAAACGAATTGTAGTTTACTCTGGATTGCCGTTGTATGCAGACTCCTCGGCAACTTCGAAGTGAAATAATGCTAGCCTCGTTTTTCTTTTAGATGATACAAGCTTGAGAGGAATGCTCCAATATAAATCTTTCTCTTTTGGTATCATTAAACCCGCACAACTTTCTTCCGGAAACAGCGTTTTCACAGAAACTTAACTTCATTCGGATGGTCAAGTGGCCAAGGATTTACAATAAACAAAATTTTCAGGTTTGGTCATTTGAACCAGCGAGATTTTGCGAGAATAAAATTGCTGTTTGTGAATGGAAATGAATACATGCATTTCAGTCTCGCTCAGTTTGACTTCTAATGCCAACCGAGGATCAGCAGCTACATTTTTGTCATTCACAATCCCAATTACTATGCATCCTAATTAACAGCTACTGTCTTCGCAGCAGAAACACAGTGAAAGTGATCAGCCGTCTCACTGCTCCCACTTATTCTTCAAACGCACGGAAAGACCTTGAGTGTAAAACCTCTATGCACTATTTTTTCAATCTCTTAAGCTCCTATGCTATATAGGACCAGGCAAAAGCGAGCAGACCGCATCAGTCACATGACGTTTACACTAAACGACTGATTGAAGGGGCTAAGCATGTCCATTATGTGAAACAGTTCCTAACCTTGGTTGCGACTGGAGTGTCATAAAATCAGAAATCCAAGCAACGACCGCTTCTCTGACAAAACTAATGTGTTGCCTGAGAAACAGTTTAGCAAATATTGGTGTAGCAGGCCAGCATCGGGCTTCGCAACTTTAACGGAAAACTAGAGCTGAATTCTAATAAAAATCATCAAGTCATGTTAGTTCCCAGGAAACAATTTCGGAGATAGTTTTCAACAGATTTACACAACTGTCCCTCTAGTGACATGTTGTTTTTATTTCCCTTTATGGTCTTCCTTAAATTTATGATCATTTCCTTGCAGCATACTGTGAACTCCTACGACAATGTCACTAAGTGAAGACTAAGAAAAAGATGGCTAAGGATGAATTCTTCTTTTAACCCAAGAAAGAAACCCTATAGGACAAGAGGTGTTCCTATCTGAATACTATAATTTTCTGCCCAAGTCACTTCCTAATCATAAGTAGCATTTCCCATCGCTTTCTGTTAGTGAAATCTTTGCTTCAAACTGCATTCCAGTAACAAAAATTGGATGGAAGTATTTACATTTCCACAGTAAATTACTACTGTGATTATCATCGGCTCTAATTAAAATCATTTGTATGGAGGGAAGGGAAGTCATTGGAATAAACATCTCGTTGAAATTCAGGGCAGATTTATCAAATTTTGTTAACCACTCCCACTTGTTTTCGAGGACCGGTTCTTATCCATTGCATAAACAGCATTCGGCTCCTGTTAGCCTTGATTCAAAATGCTCTCACTTGGTATGCAGTTACCCATGTTATGGATCACACTACGCCGAACGGTTGAAAGGTAAACTGTCATTCTCCACAGCCCTTCGGTTTCCGAAGGTAAGGCCGGCGCTGCACAAAGAGGAGGCCAGTTGCCATTGACAGGTGGAACTAAAATTCTTTCTCTAGTTTTAATTGAGCCCGAAGTTGACAAACGGAGGCAGAATGAAAGAAAACGAATAGAAAGAAAGACAATCATTAAATTTTATCGGTGAGAGATTTGATGAAAATGAATTGATTATAAAGTTCATGAAGTCTAATAAGTAAGATTGATGTTACTTTGGTTCCTTACCCAGCAATACAAAATGGATTTCACAGTGCAGAGCGTTCCGGCGAAATGAAGTTCGCTTCGATCTAAAGGACGAACATTTAGTTGCTCGTATTGGTGAAACTTATTTCTTATCTTTTACCCACAAAGAACAAACCGTCATCCAGATTAGAACACTTTTTTAGAAATAATCAGGGCCCCGCGGTCAGCAGAGAATCGAACCATGGAATCCCGAGTTTTGCCTGAAAGTACAGACACAATGGTGTCAACGAAAGCAGAATGAAATCGTTCCTAGCAATTAAGATCCAAAATCTCCTCCGCGAAAGACTTAACGTTTTGTTTTACAGGTTTCCTTTTACTGCATTTTCAGCATTTGTGATAACTGAATCAAACTAGTCCAATATGACGTTGTATGGCATTTGCATATTTCTGTGCGTGATGTAAAGCGAATCGTCAGAAAAATATCGATGAGCAGGAATTTTTCCCAAAGTCATTTGTACAGAGCTAATGAGCGCCAAGGGAAATTTTCCTTTAATTGATCACTTAATATTACAAACCAATTTTGAGACTTAAACGTCGTTATTCACCAACCAAGGAAGTTTAATGGTGTTGCTATCAAAATGTGCGTTACTCTAGAAAAAAACACGACAGGATTAATTTTGTTCTCATTCAGGGCACTAAACTGAACATCACAGATCAGTTCTTGTGTCGAGAAGCTCTTTTTTAGTCAAAAGCTTAAGATTCCTCAAGATCAATGGAAATCAACCCAGAGTTTATTCAAGGTTTGAACTAAATTATCACAAGAATTTACGCCCACTTTTGCTGTTAGATTTAATCTTCAGATTTGTATCTCATGTTCGTGCTGAGGCCAAAAATCTCTTCAAACTGACGACTTGGGATTTGCAATTGCAATCCAATGGCATTCCTTCTTCAGGGTAGCACCTGAGCTCAATTTACTGGTCCTCTTTAATTGCATTTTGACCGCCCATTACGTAAGAGCATGTCCACAATTGCATTCGCTTTTGGCTGGTGAGTACTGATTTCCTGAAGTTACTGTAACCGATTATATGTTGCCCGTTGTTTCTCGCCTAATATGTTATTAAAACATTTTTTCCCTTGCAGTTAAAACCGATGAAAACGAAAGGACATTTATTGAATTTGTTTAGTAATATGACACCAGACAAATGCATATAAAATGAACACAGTCCTTGGATGATTCCGTGAAGACCTCGATTTCACCTTCTCGAAACAATCTCTAACTAGTAACCCATTACTGTTTGACTAATATGGACCCGATATTCATTAACTTCAATTAAAAATGTTTCAACTTGACGATCGTTCTTCGTCGCCATTTAGGCATATTTCTGGATTTGGCTAATCCAAAAAATTCCTGCTGAAACTTGGGAAATCTCCTGGCCGGTCTCATTTTTTTTCAGTAAAACGATGTTAGCTAATTGATTTCATCACAGGAAAACAGTTCCTGGTTAGAGAGATTCCAGCCGCTTGGAATTTCTTAAAAGGCTGCGTAATACTCATGAGACCTACTTAGATAACGGCGCAGAAAACTGTGGGGACTACATTCTAAAAACTTATGTGAAACTCCTGTCTTGATTACAAGCAAAAACTAGCCGTTGGGTAACAGATTATCTGTCTATAACTCAGATCGATTTTCAACACCATTTTCGCTATTTCTAAGCGTCGTTCCTTGACGTTAGGAAATGAGTCACTTAAAAATATATCGCCTTCAGCTGATTCATCATTGAATCAATCGGATTGCAGCACCTGAACGCACAGAAAACTTACCAACCGGCAAAGCTATAAAGAACCAAGAATCAAGCCAACTGCAACGTGATTCCAAAACCACAAGGAAATGGGCAGAGTTACCCACTGTAGAACACCAACAGGTACGGTGGAGCCCCTGATATATAAACATATTCCGGCCGGGCCAGCTTAAAGGGTTTTGGTTGGCGGTGCACGAGGTCACTTTAAAAATCCCCCTTGCACTAGAAGCAATTCAAGTCTGCAAATTTGCATCTGAACAACATTCCGTGCTTATCGCATGGTTTGTTTTCCTAACTTTTTCTAGAAGGCCCCACTTTGTCTACAGCGTGGGGCAGAAGTGTCTTTTTGTTCGTCCTGTTTAAAGCGGGAACTTTGGTTCTCACTGTACTGCTTCATTGGCCGCATAATTGAAGTCTTGACGCATTTCTCAGGATCAAAGCTTGTAAGCCCAGAGGTTCCAGGATATCTGCTGGTTTTTTCCTTGAGGTTTGGTGCGTTTAGTTAGTGAGAATCTGACAACAGGAGAAAACTACTTGGATGAAGCACGCTGATGCATAAGCGTCGATTGTGTGGTGATCGGCCGTGCTGTATAAAACAAGCGTGGGGCGAGAACAAAGGGCCACAGTGACAAACCAGTAGCGTGGGGGGAGCAACATTTAGCAGATGTTCAAACCTGGTGCAAACGTAATAACAAAAAACCTCGGGAGTATGTCGATGTTTCTGTCCTTTTTTGTTTGCAATGTGTCCAAGAGATATACACCAAACAAATCAAGAGAGCAAAATTTAATTGTTTGCGGTTGAGAAAGATAAGACAAATTTACATCCAGGAACTTGAATCTGAAGGAGTCTTTCCTCGGGATGCCGACCACCTCTTCAGGCAAGTTGTTTCATAAAGACTCTGGTGTGTGGCCATAAAGGATTTTGAAACGGGTAGTTCTGAGTCGAAGCCCAAATATCTTTCTGGACTGCATTCTAAGATTGTCAAGCCTCGAGCTTATTAAGAATCGGTCCATAAACCACGATGAGAACAGATTGTTTTCGTTTTATCGTGCTCCAGATTTGCAATTTTGCTGTTCCTGTTGAGCACTCCAAGGTCGTCGCTATCTTCCTGCGCATATCGCTAGGGATTATCTGTCGTGGTTTTCTGTTACGTTCATGATCGCATTCGTGTTATTTCGGCTCTACACTATACACAAAACATTTCTGGAAACTGGTCGTTGATTCAAGCCTTACCTATTTAGCTACTGATGGAAATTGTTCAACCACAGCTTCAGAATCCAATAAGAGACATGTCCGGAGTTCGCATTATGGACGTTTTTTATAACAACATTTTGCATGCTTTATATGGAGCCACTGTTGATGTGCACCTTTTGAACCTGGTTCAAAGGGTTTATGATAAAACTTTTCTACTAGTCAAGGCAATATTCCTGTTCTGGTGACAGTTCTGCATGTTTTATTTTATCCAAAGGTAACGGTTTCAGACTGGATCTTGGACAGATGACCCTTTTGGTAGGCGCGTCTTCATCCAAGAACTTTTCATAGTTGTGTTCCTTACTGGAAGCTTTCGTGTTACAAGCCGAATTTGTGTGAATCCCAAGTCAAAACAAGGCGACTCCGCAAGTTTCCAATGTACTGAATGAAACAATCGTTAAATTGTATAAATAATACTGACATAAAATATGCGTCCAATGGAGCAGTACAGTGAGAACCAAAGTTCCCACTTTAAACAGGACGAACAAAAAGACACTTCTGCCCCACGCTGTAGACAAAGTGGGGCCTTCTAGAAAAAGTTAGGAAAACAAACCATGCGATAAGCACGGAATGTTGTTCAGATGCAAATTTGCAGACTTGAATTGCTTCTAGTGCAAGGGGGATTTTTAAAGTGACCTCGTGCACCGCCAACCAAAACCCTTTAAGCTGGCCCGGCCGGAATATGTTTATATATCAGGGGCTCCACCGTACCTGTTGGTGTTCTACAGTGGGTAACTCTGCCCATTTCCTTGTGGTTTTGGAATCACGTTGCAGTTGGCTTGATTCTTGGTTCTTTATAGCTTTGCCGGTTGGTAAGTTTTCTGTGCGTTCAGCTGCTAACAGTGGGTGAACTGCAATCAATACGATAACGTATGGGTGTTAGAGCGGGTTTAATGATTATTCCTTTCATTCAAGCAGTAGCAGAAGCACCATGTTTTAGGTGAATAAGAGGTCGACCTACGAGTGGTTGCGTGGTGTGTACCAGTAATTAAATCCAGTTACGGCATCCACTGTCACGAAGACTCCGTGCATTGGGTCTCGTGAATAGTGGGTCAGGGCTGAGACAAGTATGGCACTTACTAAATCTAAAAATCCGTTTTGCGTGCTTGATTTCGTTGTTTCTTGTGCGAGTTGTACCCGCTAAATGCATTTTTCACAATTGAAAATATATATCGTGGAACAAGCGGTGAACCTGTTGAGTGTTATCACAAGATTCTTCTGCCTCCTTAACGGCCTGGCTACGGAAAGCACAGCGAGCGTTACACAAATCATTTTTTTCGTGTTCATTCTCGCGAACTGCATGAAGAATGTTTTCCTCTTGCTCAATCCTATTGCATCCATCGATCAAAGGTGCTTTTCAGTTTTCGCCCATGTATTATTTCTTCTTCTTTCTTTCCAATAATTTACGAATTAATTCATATCCATCCGCCTGGCATTCTTCAAAGATAGCTAGAGGCCTTTAGCCTTTTCAGTGATCTATCCCCATTTCTGCAAATGCCATTTGCCGTCGGTCGCTCTGGTTGCGGGAAGTAGGGCCATCAGTTTTTTTCAGGAGCGGCAGCGTGAAACCGTTTGCTCCACCGTACGCTAATCAACAACCGAGTCACGTTAATCAGTAAGTGGTTTTCATATACATTCCGATCTACTATATGGCACTTTCAAATTACGAGGCCGTAATAGGGTGCTTAGAAAGTAGCGTTATCAGATGTTTGACTTTAAAAATTAGGGTGGGGATCGGCAATCGATCACCGTTGGCGTGAGCCGATGTAAGCATTTCAGTGGGTCTCATTTCCAGTGAAATTGCTCTAGTTGCAACAAATGACCTCAACACTTTCTGACTGCTAATAATAACGGCGTTATATTTCTCGACGTATACCGGAAAGCTTGCCTGAGGAGTGATCATAGACCACAGGGGGTAAACAATCCCAACACAGCTCACTAAATTCGGTTAGGTAGGGTAAATTTGAAGATCATAGGGGCCATATGGTCAGTAAAGAAAATCGTAAGACACGGTGACAGGGCATTTTTAAAGTAAAGCGATCTGAAGGGGGTGATTTATAAATCGAGTACGGTAAGTCATTGTCAATGGTTCCAATGGCGTGGAAACCATTTAGACATTGAAAACCCTTCCGATTATGTTCATGCAAGTGAACATGGTCAAGTCAATCTGAAAAACTAGGTAATCCCAAAACAATCAAAATTTTATAAACATGAACGGGAGTTTTTTCAAGAACAAAACCAAGGATGAAATTGTTGATACATGGCAGATAACCTGTAGTCAGCATAAAGGGTATTTCATGGTGGATGACGAATACTAACGGTGGAAAAAGCAAAAACTTCCAGTAAATTTGTGTTACCTGTTTTTTCCCATTTTTTCACGGCTTAGTAGAAACGAAGGGGTATCAGCGAGCGGGGATGACGCACGTGGATATTCGTTAGTGACGAGCCGAGTAGCACATGTGTGCAGAGGAAAGCACGGTTCGAGCAGCAGACGCTTACAGTTTGATGTCGGTTTGCTAACTGGAACACTGAGGACTGATGTAGGTTACTCGATCCGGTGCGGAAACGTCAGTAATAACTTGGGCCAGATTCAGCTGCAGCCTATTTGCACGTTAGCACTAGACTGAGGCTATTTAGGCATTGCATCGATAAAGAGCGTAGTGACCGAATGCTCTTAGATGACGAATTTCGGGATGCCCATTCCTATGACAAATTTTCGTTTGCGGCGTCAATACAAGTAAGTAAGCGAGGTGAAAACTTGGAAAACAAGAGGGGATATGATGGGCAGCCTGGAGACCGAACCGCAAGTGGAATTTGTTGTGTCTCACAGTTTTCCACAGTCAATGCAGATTTTGGTCTATCCGGTATAGTACCCTAATCACGCTTATGCTTTTGGAGATCATCATGTAATGGCGGCCCGATGATGAGAGAATTGTTTGATTGCGGTAGGCTGGTGAAGCTCGATCTGCCTCGCGGAATGCCTAAGTTGTTACAAATAAAGAATGCGTCTCACGACTAGGAGCATGTATATTTGGAGGTCTGGGGAAGACAGCTGAGACGTGGTTTTTTGTTGTGCGCAGTGGGTAATCGAGTAAAGTGACTAACTTGAAAAAAGGCTGGCGCATGAAGGACCTGACAAAGGTGATATCGGGTTAGTCTCAAAATTCGGATCGCGTCATAGAGAACATCAAGCGGATGAGCAGAACTGCTAGAGTGCAAAAAAATAAAACGTTACCGGTGACAACGCTCCTTAGTTTGATAAGCGCAACAGGAGGGTGTCAATAGTCGAGTGAGGAACAAACGAAAAATAGTGGCGTGAAAACATACACGACTGTATCAAGAGGAGGAAGATAGCTACGTGAAAGTCCACGTGTTTAAGGGTCGCAAGTGAGGATTGGGGAGATGTTGAAGGTATCGATCAGGATCTACATTTTTTTAGTAGACGGTGATATTGGTCGGCATATGCAAGGGAGTATATGCATTTTAGCTAGTCGTTCTGAATTGATAATTTTGTTTTACTAGTAACTGGAGCTGGATTCAAACACTGAATTACCATTAGAACACTGCTAATTGTTAATTAACGTGTCCGAGCCTGTCTAAATGTCCAATAGCTGAACGTGCACGTGAAGGATTGGAAAATGTGTTCTATGCCTAAAGCGTGTGAGCAGGAAGAAGTTAAATATCAAAACGTTCTGGAATTAGGGATGAAAATGCAAAAGTCTCAATGAGGAACGGCATATTTAGAAGACGAAGGTTATTCTAAAACTCTTGATGACTGAAAATGGATCAGTGTATAGAAAAAGCAATGGTTGATTCTTATGCCGCGCATTTTCAAGCTGTCTCAGTTTAGGAATAGTAGACGTTTCTTTATGTCATATGAATGGATTGACGAAGAATGTGCCTCGTGAATGTGTACTGGATATTCTTCAAGTCTATCCTGACAGGTTTATGAGCAGTAGTAAAAATAGTGGGACCCCATTCTAGGCGAGGCAAAACGTTGAAAATGCAGAACAAGAGTCTGAACGTGTGTAGCAAAAGAGACCAGTTCACCAATCCTAGTGGTTTTCCGGACTTTGCAGCTAGGAACAGAAGGTTTTCAGAAAATAACAGGTACAGGAATAGACCAAACCAAAGTGCACCACGGAAAGATTAACTAAATTAAGGAAATCTTTAACCTCAAAAGGGTTTGTAGGGTTTTGGCATCATAATGGCATGAAGCAGCATTTGCGAGTTTAGAACTTCATCATCCAAATGATGCAATGACTTCAAAGATTCGTTATTTGCTGTTGCATATTTCAAATAGCGATTTCAGGTCGGCCACAGATAATTCATGAATAATGTTCATGCCATAATAGGATGTGGACGGAATTCCAGAGCGAACTAATTTAAATGAGCTTCTTGATGGGCATGAGGAAAACCAGCGGGCCAAGCACATTACCGTGAACCAAACCAATAAAAGTTGGGACAGGGTTTTAAACCAGCTCAACCCCGGATACCACCTGCTGTCGTTTTGACAAAGAAAGAAGTATTTCAGGGAAGAGTCAAATAAGCCAAGGATGAATAGCCTTTTAGAGGATGAAACGTACATGCCGCAATTATTTATGCGCTGGCAGATGTGCCAATTCCATAATTAATTGCCTAAGGCAACGTCGAATACCGTTTGTGTGCTCGTCACTATACCGAAATCCGTCGATGCCCACAGGCGCCGTTTCCACAAGTTTTGTCTTGCGCTCTATCATAAGGACCCTTAGAATCCAGCAGCCGCTCTTCTCCTTTCGCCGTAACGGCCGTTCACCTCGTCGACATCATTCACTCATCGGAGAACAGAGCAAACCCAGAACTAGACACCCATGTTCGACCCGGCTATTATCCAAAACTCGCTGGTGCGAGGTGCTGTCAGATACATCATTTTGACCAAGGCCCATCTGACAGACCGCCCGGGTGCACCTAGGTGATGGTGCAGCTGGAGAGGAGGATTGCAGATCCTGGATTGAACTCCCAACTTTGTTTAGTACACCCCCAGTCCCAAACTACTAGCACCCACGTAACGATCAAGCGAGCGATAAACGTTTTTATATGCAATTATCGCCAAAGGGCTATTTCTGTATGGTCCCAGAGGAGAAGCTCCTCAGAAAGCCATTTAGAGGCAGTTCCTGTAGCAGAAGATGAACTCGTTCCTCCTGGTTGCTTGTTCAACCAAACATTTTCCGTTCTGCGCTGCCTCCATTCACACGTTGCGCATGCACGCTTTGCTTGCAAACTATTGTTAAATATGCCCAGCTGTTTACTATTTCGGCGTGTTTACTCTTTGCATCCGTCAGATGTCTGGGTTTTCAACAATCCAATCGTACAGTGGTCAGTGATATTCGCCAGCAGGTAGTCCCACCGATTTAGGGCAACCAACCAAGCCATGAGAACTGCGGTGCGCCAATTGATCCTAAATAATAAATCGGGGAAAAATTTATCTACATATATATGCAAGTAAATAACCCTTGGATCTTGTTTACAGCGCCGATCGAGAGTTGCCTTTGCTGGGAGAATGAATGTTTTCATCCATGCAAACGCCAGCACCGTAACTTTCAAACCAACCAAGGTTGCATCCCTTTGGAGGAGAATTGTACTAATCTTCTTTGCTTAGCGTCATGTTGAAGAATCTGCGGACGTTAATGGAAAGGCCATAACCTTTAGACCATCGCTCGGCAATGTCGATCGCTGGCAGCAAATGCTCAGGAATAGGTCGGCAGAATTTCAAGGCATCGGCGCACATGATTCTGGTGATGAAAACTTTTATTGGCCGTTGATTTTCAATAAAACGGGACGGGGCTCGGCACCTTTATTATGGTGCTCATGCAAAAGCAGAGGTGGTTCCCAGAGTCCGCTGCGCATCTTTAATTTTTGTCACGCTTCCAAAATGAGCAGATACAAACAAAACACTGAAATGCAAGACGCCAGCACTAGACGTCAAGCAATGCCACTAACTCATAAGCTTGGGGTCTGGCAGGGTAATAAAACTCACCAAGGCTGAAGACACAACAATACCTGGCGGTACAACGGAATGGAATGAAACAGACGTCCCTTTAGGTGGGCAGTCACAAGAGAAAATGCGTGGGATTAGAACAGCTAGCCTAACCTTCTAGAAAAAGAGAAAACCAACACGGAACGGCCGCGCGTTTAATGGTATCCCATCAATACGAGCCAGAAGTCAAGATTTGTGGGGTAGCGCCGGTCGACAAGGAAACTATCAATCACACTGCAATCTTTTTTGAATCTTACTTTGGCCATATGTAAAATTTCAGTCGCGCAATATTTTTACTAACGGCAACTTCAAAATAAATTAGCAAGTGTAGATTCTTTTAGAAGGCTAATGACAGAACTCTAATCTTCGTCACCAAAATGATAAGCTGGTTATCTTCTACAATGCCACAAATGTCCAGGCTGTTTGAAAGCTTCGCAATGAATCTAGCTTGGGATCGATGACACCATTTGTTGAAGCTTAAGGAAAACTGGAGCATAGAAGTTCTGTCAAATGCGCCATCATAGCCGATAAGGACAATTTATGAAATCGGACTTTTGTTAAGCTGTCCATAGCGGTTCAAATACGAAAATTGGATGTCATGTAAGGACGGAAATTGTGTAGGGAAGTGATGAGGCGTCGTTTGAATGTGCACAATATGGCGAAATTACTTACTTGCTGCATACGTCCACGTATTTTGCCGATTAACTAGGCTAGGGAGGAGGTTGATGTTTCCTTTTTAAAAAATACGTGTATACGCCGGACTCTTCCGTTGGTTGAGGAAGGCCCCACTCTCGTCTAATTGTCGGCAGAGGGAAATGTGGAGGTCAATATATGAGCTACCGACTGTTTTAGGTTATCGGCACGGATTAATTAATGACCAATGAAGCAGTGTTTTCTTTCTTTGCAAGCTTTGCGTAAGTACGTCCGTAGAAACAAGAATCCGGCTTTTTACGAATGGTAATGGTGTTGGGCAAGCGTGGGAGTGGCTATTTATCAATTTGTCGGTGAAACAGGCTGTGAAGTTGTGAACTCAGCGCCTTTGCAGATGTGAGATCTGATATAAAAGGGTACCTCAGGTAACTTTAAGGATTAATGGAATGAGCATTGCGCATCTAGTGCGTCGTATCTATTGGAAAAAAATGTTTCTTAGGCTGGGCACTGGGCAAGCAGGCTTCATCCATCTTCTTTCTTTGATGAATAATTTAGGGCCTGTGCTGCATGCGGTTAGTTCGAACGTGCGGTCTCCCTTGGGAGGGGCTGTGCCCTTTTGCACGAGCATGTGGTTCTTGGAATTAACTGGCATCCACGGGAATTCTGTTCTCCACGGTACTTAGGCCGGACAGAATAGAGGTATTTATGTCTACTTCGTATTCATGAAATATTTCACCATGTGATATCATCGCTGAATTGTATTCATTTGAACTCAGAACACCCGCCACACCTTAATTGACTTTTCGGGTGTTTGTTATCAGGTTGTTTTTCATTCTGTAGAGGAGGAAAGGCAGAAAATCCTTCCTCTGCCTCGTCGCAAGAACGACTTCTCCGTGGCCGCTGCACGAGTGCTGTCATTGGCAGACTTAACTTGCCCATCACAATGCCCTGCTTTATCTTACCCACTACATAATTTTCCTTGATGCAACTGTACACTTCAGCTGGTCATCGGGTTGAGTACAATGGAAACTTCTGGATCGATATTGTTTTGATTTTGGATTCATAACAATTTTTCTACGCATCTCCCACATACTCGTAATCGAAATCCGAAATGAAATAACTTGATCCGTTTAGAAAGCAAAAATACCTAAATGCTAAGAAAAGAGACCAAAATCACTTGAGCTTTGATGGTAAGTAATTCGCCAGGTTAAATAACACCGTTTTGGTTTAGCTGACTCACTCCAAATCAATCCAGGTTTTGCAGAACACGTTTTGGCCCTCTCCAGGGAAGTTTCCAGAATTCTTTTGATGGCATGCACAAAGGCCGGGCAATCACCTCTTCCAGGTGCTATCCAATGGGTGTAAATAAAGGAAAACTAAAACTTGTTAACTTATCTCACCTTGACGGCTAGAGATTTTACGGGTCACAAGTTTCCGCGGTGAAATGCACGATCAAACCCTAAACCTTTCCCTTGTTTCCCTGGAGCTTATATCCGAACTGTGCTACACTATCAAACGGTACCGGGTTTCCCGTTTTAGCTTTTTCATAATAATACCAAGTTTGAAGCGTATTCAGTGTTTATCTTAACCTTTTTAACCGACGGTTATTAATCCTAGTTGCAGGGATTGCAGTTTTTCAGTTCTATTGAGTAATGTAGTGCAAGACCGTGTGTTACTCCTAGCTGAGTTTTGTCAGGGCGACCTACCCACTTAATGAGCCCAAGCCCACGAGGTCTCTTCAATCCTACCTTGTAGATCCGATCATTTGCACTCCCTTGGAAGACGTCTGTCCAGGCACACTGCATTACCATTTAGTGTATATCGGTCGAACAATGCTTTCCAACCCAACTGGCGATAGTGCAAAAGCCATCGGCAATTTCTGTATCCAATTCAGATTTGCCCCCTTCGGCACCAGCCAAACGTATGAATAAATAATCACGAACTAAATAAGGACCGGCTGGGGTTTAGTAGCATTCATCCGAATTGGTGTGCAGGTCACTGACATATAAGCGGGTGTAGATAATTAGTTCATTACTTGCACCCGATAATCCCGGGCTTATCTAGTGGTTTAACATTTTTTGCAGCTGAAACGAAAGCAGGCGTTCAGGTTGTTCCAGTGCATGTTTAGACGGAACCACGCACTGGGACTGAAGAACGGATTATCCTACCGTGAATCTCTTATTACGTTTGCTGCCCTTACCCTTTGTGACCATTTGTGTTTCACGCTTACTTGGCTCGGTACGATTGCAATACTGGCAACCCTTACATTTGACTGGTAAAAGGAAAAGACAGTCAGAAGCGGTAGCAGGTTGAGTATATTTAGACAGGAGCGTGCGAGTGGTGCGTGCGTGAGCAATGCACAAGCGGTGGCTGCGCTTGGCGTTCAACGTTCGGTTAAACAAGCTATCTGGAGGAATAAATCCAAGTTCCGCTACAGGACGCTGTCAATTACTCAAGCACGTGGTTCCACTTAATTTCTACCCAAATTGAAACTTCATTTCATGTATTATGGCACATTTTCAAATCCATGGTGCCACCGCAATACTATCCTTTCAATTCTATTGTTTCTATCAAATGGAAAAATGTTTTTCTTGTTGAATTCAGTGTACAATATGGTCGTGCAATCTACATGCCGCTCGGCAATCATAAAGCAATATATCAGTACTACTGATATCACTATTATTGATACAGACATCTTGATAGTACGTACCTCAGTGGTAATTCTAGATGCCGCTTTCCGTCCATTTCCCTTTTCCTTATTTAAGAATTTCTGCGCAGCTATCGGCCTCATCAATTCCTTTTTATTTTCTCCATTTACGAAACTGAAGTCCTCCCGGAACAGGATGTCAGCGGTGATTCTACCCAAACCTTTGCATTTCCTAAGCTTCATTTTCATATCAACCGAGTCTTCGATATTCTAGTAATAGCGGGCCCAAATAGATTGACCTTTGGTTATAGACCTTCTGACTTTGACCAACACACTACTACCTCTAGGTAACCCACATGTTAGACCCATGGGGACCAGGTATGAACATAATGTTCCGGTTGAGTCCCCCTGGAAGCCTTGTGCAAATGAATGGGANTCTCTGGTTAATGGCAAGACAGCGCTAATCCCGGTCGAAAAAGCTATCCTTCGATTTTATTTGAATCGGTGGTACACTGAGCATCCCGTTTAAAATCCTATGTAAATTGACCTCCGGGACCCTCTACTTTGATCCACAACAAAAAAATCAATCTGGTCTGCAATCGTGAATTCGTCCAATTACTTTGATCGGGCAACTTGTCATTTCTTAAAACTGATAACGAATTTCCCAGCATTCGGTCTGAATTCGACTGGGACTTCTCTCCGGTGCCGGTTTTCCTGGTGCGCATCTTGCAGGCCGCTATCTGCATGTAGCTGAAGAAGCGCGTAATATTCTTCAACGCCAAGATCAGATCTCTTCATTTTTCAAGTTTTCTGATTGAATGGGATAGAATCCAATTGGATTTGGCAGAACCGAAATCGCATAGTGAGAAGGAAAGCAAAAACCAAATGAATAGTAATATAGGATCGCTTTCTTGTGTACAATCCGGTGATCCGGTTGTTGAGCAGACAACCGCAGCATTATAGCTGCATTTTGAGGGTACATTTGGTTATGGGAGTTGAAGACGTTGTCACTAGAAGGAAACTGTGTAAACGCACAAATTTGCTGTATTCTTGAGACTTGTTGTGAGTTAAGTTGATTTCCTAGATGTCAGTAAGGTTCATTGATGTAAGTGGAATCAGAGACAGAAAAGGGATCTGTCGACTAGCTGGTGGAGAACCGGACAAAATTAAGGAGCTGTCGGGTACACTCATGTGCATGTCATTTGCCAGAAGCTCAAGTCTGTTGCTAAATCAGCGGACCATAACAAAGGTTAATGAGAAATGATAGACTTCGGCCAGTGAAGAGAAAATTCAGCTCGTGGTGAATACCAATGAACTGTTTCATTTGGTTTATACATTTTGGATAAAAGAGAATTTCGGGAAGGTGAGAGAGGAAGGCAGCACAAAATGGTGTACGCAAACGTTGGGATAAGAAAGCAGTTCATCACAACAGTTCCATTGGATAGGGCCGACCGAGTGCTGGCCGCCCAACCTGAAAACCATCACTGCGAGGTAAACGCTGGAGTGGTAATCCGCAAACCTAGCTGCACTCGCGCACCGCTGCAGCCGAGCTGCCCGCCGAATATGCGCCGGCCAAAACAGTAGATCTAACTGCGGCCTGCTCTGCTGTAACAACACCAGTGTGCTGGGACGTAGAAGGTCAATGGGGATATTTTATATGTAGAACCAGCCAGACACCGGATTTTTGGAGTGGATAACCGCAGTTGAGCCAAAACCGCGGTTGCCAGAGCTTGAAATAATTAAGGTCCATGCAGAATTGAATGCGCTGGAGGTAAGAAGAGCGAGCGGCTGTCTAGTGTTGTGGCAATCTGCGGTTTAGGAAGTAATCAATCGTGCGAGCAACTCAGAAAGAGAAATTGCAAGTAAGTGTGCGACAGCCCAAAAATGTAGAGTTGATTACTGCAGTAGTCGGATTTAACGAGTCCATGAAACGGAAAGGAGTGGTATGCTGCCATGAAGAAAGTATTCAAAGGCAATGAGTGCAGAGTAAAATAGTCGAAAAGGACCAAAACGGCTGGGGGAAAATTACTGACGGCCGATGAATACCCCTATAGAAATGGTAATGGAAAAGAACGTCGGTCATTTTAGCGTGTATCCTGCAGACAAAAAATAGTTAAAAATCTTTTGGAAACACGGAGGGACCAAGAACATTGAAGAGTTGTGGCTAACCTGTGTTTGAAAACGTGAAGATGAGAAAAGCCGTCAGCATTGAGGAGAGGGACGAATAATTCGGTATGCGTTGAATAATATATCTGCGCTGGTAAACCAGTGTGAAACAAAGAAGGGGTTTCTTTGCTACTATTGCCTGCATTTGGGGACATAATTGATGGCAATTACTGGTATACTGAAGAACGTGCTTGTCGAGGGGAAGACTGGCAGTGATGTTCGCGGTGGACGGCATAATTGTGGGTGTCAACGTGGTGGGCATGTTAGTCCCTGGCAGGAAGTTCCAGCAGTAAATATGTGTAATTGAGTGGTCATATCCGCTCAAAGAATCGCAAGCCTTGTGGATCAGAACATGTGGTTTCCATTGCTTGACGAACATGCAACAGGATCATCAGTTTGCGTTGGCAAATCATGCAGATTGGCAGAAATGTCTATGTCATCGTGGCCCGTGCACCGGATCTTATTTATACGTCTTATGATAGTTGATCTGGGCCTTGTGTCACTGCTCTCACGGGGGTGTTGAGGTGTGCGGGGATGTGACCAGAAACGGGATAGTAGTCCTTTGGTGAGACAGGAGTGCAAGCGCACACAACTGGGACGGAAAAAAGGAGATAGATGGCAACCTGTAGGTCTTTCAGCTGAGAGTTATGCTGCGTGCAATTTTCACATGCGTGAAGAAGAAAGGGTTTATGTACGGATAATAAATGTTAGTTTGAGCGTGAGTACAAATATGATATGAACACGCATGTCTCTCTAGATGCTTTGCTGCATACGTATTAAACGAGATTGAGAGTAAGTTGAAAAATTGCGCCGACTTTGTTTCATCGACGGAGTTCTTCTGCCTATACCTACATTGATATGTAGGTATAGGCGCTAGTGGGGATAGAAGTAGCTGGAGTTTGTTGATTGGGTTGAGGTACGTCCTTAAATCTGTGCCTTCCTAATTTCGCTTTTAAAGGCAATGGAGGCAGGAGAAATGATCCTTATGTGTTGGAATGGTTTATTCCACAGGGAGGAACATTTGATGATGAAGAAGATTTTCCTAATTGCTATCCTCGACATGGAAACAAACACCAAGAACTAAGCTCACCGCAAGCCATAGGAAAAGTTATTTCTTAGTTGAGGTGCGGAGACGCATACATTTTTACCAATAATCTAATGAAAAAAAGAGAGATTTATGGGAACTCGACGTAGCCATCATGGATCGAGGTGTAGTTTTATGCAATGTTCCATGTAGCTTTGCAGGGAGGAACAGCCCAGAGGTAGTTTTGTAAATGTTTGTTGAACATTCTCAATCTCGAGTCTGTCACTTTGCCGCATGTTGGAACACATGGTGGAAAGTAGTCCAAGATAGGCCTTACGTGTTTTATATATTAACTATGTGCTTCCCGAAGTTCTAAAAGTTCTGTGCATCAACGCAATCACTCTCCTAGCCTTTGCAAATTTATCAGAGTGTGTTTTGAGAATTTGAATGTGCTGGAGTAATGCAAACCCAGGTCTCGGACAGTGTGAGTGGAAGGAATGACTTCTTGGCAAACCTCAAAGATTTCTGTAGGAAGGTGATATGTGTATGCGAGTATGCTGCTCTTGTGGGCAAAGAATTCCATCGACCAGGCTGCGCACCATGAATCAAGCTAT
>LUCM01005520.1:0-43845 GCA_008360955.1 Fasciolopsis buskii
CAACCAGCCGTGTGTGGTATTTGGGGTGGGCGAACAAGCAGGGGGGAAATGATTTTCGATGACAAACAGTTAGTCAGGCTTAGTTCCATCTCGAAAAAGCCCTTTGAGCATCTCACCCATCCTTTCTCTCTTTCTATCTCTGTCTCCATCTTCTTGGCTATTTTTGGTGTGTTGGCCATGTCTGTGTCGCGTTCGGACAGTCTGAAAATATCTTTATTCATTCCGGCAAATATATGCCACAATATGATATTGAGTGTCACGACAATCATGTGCCTTGGGGTCCCCAATGGATCAGTTTGTTGCAACTCATCTTCCCCTTGAAAAGCTCCATATTATCGTTTATGTTATTCGCAATTTATCGAATTTGGACACCTTGTTGAATCAATTTGCTAAGGAGTCAGAGGATAAGGGATGAAGAAAACAAATTAATACTTGTTCAAACTTTCTCTGAATTTCTTCTCATTAACCATGGCGACCACTTAACTGCTATGCATATGGTGAAACTATGCAGCAAAAGCGGTCGAGTAACGAAAAAGGTAACACCAAACGAAGTGTTCTATAAAAGAACAAAATTCTGTTGGCATTATCAGAAACCTCGGACTGCGGGGCACAAGTAGTTAGTCGGAAAGTCAATTTATTATCCCTGATGAAGATAATAAGTCGGTTGCTGTTAACGATAAACATTTTTCAGAGCAGGCAGAATTTACGACAGCATTTATTTGGTACCGAAAACAACGAACAGACGACTGCGATTCGAGCAGCAAATTAAGCATAAAGCACTGCGAACTATCCAGAATAGTGCATGTGATTGATTCATATCGAGCAGTGGATTCCTCAGTTTTAGCCTTGAACGTCAACTGAACAACACTTATACACTGTGCTCTGACTTATCCGTCTGCCATTAACACCAGCAGAAACGTTGACTAATTTAGACATTCATTTGTGCATTCTCATTTACAAGATCTTCGTCCTATTGGCTCGATTAGAAATGTTAACTGTCTAGTGAGCTGAATTCTAAGTATGATGTGTAAATATGGCGGCACATTTTTAACCTAACCCCTTCCATCTGATTGGATTGGGTCGTTCTGCGCATGCTTGGACTTGTCGCCTTTTTATGTGGTTTGGAAGAGTTGCTTACATCATCACATAAGGGATTAGATATAACCTAACTACCGGACAGTTGGAAGCTAGAGCGATTATGCGTTTGCACTCGGACAGCATACGTTGCAAAGGTGGGGAAGCCAACAGGTTCATCCTTATACTTTGGATAAAGGATAATCTGTACCCCTTACTGTGAGAGGGTATCGTAGAAGTCCAGAAACGATCAGAGGTGGAAAAAGTGACACATTGCCAAAATATACAGGCGTATCCCAGATTTCCAGTAGCCAAATGCATGAGTTGAGCAAAAATTTGACGAGGTAGATCCATAATATCAAAACGGCGGGGAGTAGCAATACAGGCCTTCCAGACGGGGATGCACAAGTTATTAGCATGAATTACAAAATCAAACGACTGCCAAGGTGAGGAAGTACGCTCCATTTGTGTAAAAAAATTAGGGCAATTTTGGCCGAACATGATGTTTCATGGCCACTGATGCCGCCAGACTGAATGTTCCTAAAACCTTAAGCATTACTTAAAAATGAATATGTTCATGGAAAACAACCAAGTCTATAAAGTCTCTAAAATGCCCTGGCAAAATTAGGGGTGAAATACCGCCAGGCGACCTGCTAATTGTTAGCGTGTCAAGGAATTTCCGGATTATTTTCTACTCCATATGGAGAAAAAAATGTATCGCTTAATGTATATTTGTTCTTCTCACAGTGCTTTGCCACTTGCATTTATTTCCGCTACAATCCCCATAATCATCAGACAAATGAGTGCCATCACGTTTAGTGTAAAAATCACGCAGTTTGGCGGGACCAGTTTTCGCTGCCATAGTGCACTCGATTTTTCCGGTGCTTCTTATCTTAAGACTACCTTCATTGGTCATTTTCCATATTGTTCTTATGCCCTCCATGAAACGGATTTCCCGAATCCATCACAGATAAACTGACCAAAGAAAAGATAAGGGAAACAGTTTGGGAATACTCGTGCGCTCAAGCCATGTTACTTCTCGTCTGCAATTGAGTGCATTAAATATTAGGCCGCATTCTGAAATACATTTCTTGAATCACGTAGAAATGTTGGATTGATAAAATGACTTGGTCAAATTAGATGAAAAGCATCTGGCCCTTTCGCATCAGAAGTTCACACAGGGACAAGGATGAGAACCTGTGATCTTCCGCTATCCGAACTGGTGTTCCATCAAATGGCCTAGCCCCGTTCGTCAGTCGAGTGACGAATAACTCAAACTGCAGCCAGCACAACAGCAATGATATCACAACTACCAGTAATAATGGATTAATTTTTCTCAAGCAGTGAAAGACTTAAGAAGGTTCGTGATTGTCAAATAGCTTCAGCAATTAGTTCCACTGCCTTCACCGACCTTCTTGGACTCGGTGACAAGCCGTGCCATTTATATATCGTCTAATAAGACGAAAAACAGTACTGATACAAGTATTAAATAGTAATCCTAAAATGTATACCTGGGTTTCTGGGACGAATGTGACAGATTTGTGGAATATGAATTCGCAATATTTTCCAACATTTTCTTTTTTGATGATTCATCGTGCACCACCAGTGCTGAAAATTGGAAACCTCGGAATCCCTGCAAACTCCTTTTCTCTCTTGTTCGAAAAAAATCAACGGTCCATACATATCTTGGCTGAAATGGAACGACAATCCGGGATGGGGAATTTCAGGTCAAATACCATTACCAATCGTTTACTTGACCCGGTTCACAACGGTTTACTGAATGTTGTCCTTGCCTGACAGGAACGATTCCATTGTCTAAGCCCTAATGAGTAGCATTGGTGCACGATTTAGTCACTGATTACACCCCAAATCACCCTGTCAACAGCGCATGGGTGGACAGGGATTATCTTAGAGATTCTTGTTGTGATCCGAAAGATTGATAAAAAATATTGCGCATTTAAACAAGCCGGTTAAAGAGGCAGAATGTCTATTTAGTTTGCTGAAGTAAATTTAAGCACAGAGATTCCCACAAAATAGGTCAACCTTCAACATTGAAGTGTCCTCACTGTACCTGAACCGCGAGGTGCACAAGCTAAACTTGACTGCAACCGGGGGAATCCTATTGTGCTTGTTTATAGGATGAACATTTATTTGACAGGTAGTGCTGGTGGTGGTGCTGACGATGAGACCGACAATAAAGGGTGTCCGAAATGATGACCCGATGCTGATATTCGACATCAATAACCAAAACGTGAAGCATGTACAGCCGCGAGCACGTATATACTCAGTGTCAAGCTGTAAAACGCAACTGCTACTTGAAATCTAGACCATGTTGTGTCAGAGATAAGTGAATCACACTACTTCTAGGCATGTGAAGTCTGAATAGCTAGTTGAATTTGGTCCTATCAGAAATGTATTTTATCCCGTGTCAGTTTACCCATACGGCGATTCGTCAGAGAAGTAGCACCACGGACGGCCAATCGGCACAGTTTGTTTGTGACAGCCGTCCTATTTGTTTACTTATAAGACAACAGAAAATACAACCAGTTGATCAGTTGCTATTTGTCACAGACTCACTGAAATATTGGTAAAATGAATGCTTAACTGAAGTGGAAGGCTGATTAGTGCGTAAGATTTGTTTATTAATAATATAAGCGGAACTTAGACTCACGGTGATCAAGTGATTACCATGGCAGGATATAGACCTAAAATTCCCTAGAGTGAATGAGAATGCACTAGATTGCCCATCAAGGTTTTATCTAATCGTCAGCTGATCCACCGACCGTGACTGACAAGACAAAATATTTGCACCTAGGCACTCAACTTTTGACCATTTGTTATTTGTTGCTTTCTTGTTATTTGACCTTACTTATTTGCAAGTTAGCCTAAGCTCTTTCACGGACCCGACTAAACATTTACAGTTTCGTAGTTGAAATTATTGGATGCTGGTTTACACAGTTTACGTACGTGATATTTATTTGGACGAACAGTCCTCGATTGAGATACTCGTAGTACTCGGCATTTCAGGATTCGACCTTCTTTCAATGGCCGCGGCACGCTTTCATGGACAATAAAACAGCTGCTTAGTATTGCCAAAGTCGTCAGCATTAGTATTCCCATTACTGCCAGAATTATGGCTGGTTTCACTATTAGTATTATCACTAGTTTATAAGAAGACAATATATCACCAAAGAATGGTAGTATTTCTCATTTCAAACAAAGCTCCCATATCACAGTTATGACTTTGTGGCCAATTTACTAGACCGGGAGATGTGTTTCGAAACTCCCACAGGTTTCAGCTAACGGAGGGACTTATCTCACCCTACACAGGTTATTAAATGATATTATCCTAGACTTGGCCTGGATTAGTCAAAACAGAAACAAGATGACTTCAAACTGCAAATACCTCAGCTTCTATTTAATGTCAAAGGATTACCAATCAGAATGTGGAAAAACCTAAGAAGGCCGGGTTGTAACAGGAGGAAAAACATCAGCTGATGCATATACCATTAAGCTTGAGAATCAAGTTAGCTAGTGCACGGCGCAGCAACCGCTTTCGTGGTGGCAGATGTTGCGGGGTCAATGGCAGTGCGGCTTTAGTTCAACAACCTCCACGTACCAGACTTCACAGAGGTGGGAGAACGGAAGGGTGCGATAGTAATCACCCTTCAACTGTGGACACTGGTTGCAGTTGGAATAATTCGAACGCAAGAAGTTAAAAATGTCCCACAACACTAGGGGATAGAAGGCAGAAGAAGGTGGGTAGAAACAGACAGATTAACAGTGGAGTGTCAGCTGAGCCCGTCAATATGGAGTTTCTTCTGAGGTAAGTATTTGGTTGAAACTAAATATCTACATTCAAAGTCAGTAACTAGCTAATAAATAAAACTCAGAGCCCGGTATTTATTAAATAAATTTAGTGATGATTGGTATTCTGTCTGTGGGTTGATCGAAGTTTATTTTCCGGTTCTTTGTGGAAGCATTAATAAAGAAAAGCACCGTCAACGGCTGCCAAGAAAATACATCCATATTGACAAAATATGCTCGCTATATTAGGCAACATGGTATTTGCGATTATCTTGCCCAAATAACGTTTTTATTCACCGGACCTCCCTCCGGTCTGCATTTTTTCCAAAGTTCATCGTCCAACCGTGAATGCATCGTAACATAAGACATCAATAAGCTCACCATTTGCGCAACTTTCAGTGGATTCAGCAATTTATCGGTTTGTTGGCAGTAAGGAATTCCAACACAACTTAATTCAAAGTTAAACTAACAGAAAACCTCTCGGTTCCAAAATTTAAACAAAAATAGTGCAAACAGAAATATGTACTAGCCAGTCCCACATGGAACTTCTGACTGGACCCGATGATGAATAGAATGTTGAATTGTCGTGGGTCGACTTTCTTGAGAAAATTTACAATTAAAATTCTGCCATAATTTCGCAAGTTATGACTTCCTTCTTCGTTGCAAGTCCTTCAGAATGAAAGAAAGCCATCATCAAAGCCTGCAACCAAAACTAGCTCTGATAATTCGGTCATAATCACAGCGCTGATTGATTTTGTAAGTGCTGAGATTGTGTGCGTCATCCGATTAACTGCGGTGCAATTCGCTGCATCGCGTTAGCTTATTCGCTTAGTCTTTCCGCGTCATCTCAGATTCACCATTAGAGGGAACTAATCCAAAGGACACGTCTCGTTTCACCTTTCTTAATGCGTCTGTGCGTATGTTAGCCGAAATCAAGTTGGTCGAAGAAACACGGGCATGCTGACTGAAAGGCTGGCCTAAGTCGCCTGATGCAGTTCAAGGTGACTCTTCGCGCACTGATCGACGCTAACATTAAATTTGTTTTGCAAAAAAGCGTGCAAAAATAGATGTCTTGAACTGTCAACTTCACGCTAACGTGTGCGGAGGCATTGGAGAATCCTATGTTAAAGAAAATACTCACTAAGGGCTCGTTCACTTGGAACGCCTTCAATGTTTTCTCCAGTGTAAATTATTTTTTCAATGAAACATGAGGTGTTGTTGACAACTACTTCCTTAGCGATTGGTCTGTAGGTCCATCCTTTTTTCACCTTATCCTTGCAGTGATGTTCACCGTGTGCTGGTTAAGTGCCTTCTCACATTTCCACGTTAACGTAAAATAGGAAACAGCATAGTGTATATGACTCTTTTGTTTTCAGTGATGCTAATATATGCTGTGATGCTTTTGTACCTGTTCTAGTTTTACTATTGATCTAATATTTAACCTTTAATTTTAGTGAGTTCGACCGTGATCCTTGTTAGCTGACACTTATTTTCGGTCTAGTTGCTCTGCATTGTTCCAGTCAGGGGAGATTAAGATTTACACAAGATAATAACTTACGATTGTGCATTCTTGTTCTGTTAAGCACTCACTTTCTCATTTTTGTTGGACCCCAACTTCATTCTCCTATTGCACATCATCCATTTTTCTAAGTAAAGAAAATTAGGGTAGCGACAAAGAAACCGAACTGCCATCAACAATTTCCTGCTTGAACGATCCCTCAAGATATCTTGGTCATGCTTCCGCTTGTTAAACTTATTCACAAAAAAAGAATGTGATTTGTAGTATTTGCCATCCACTTGGAACCATATTCCTTAACACTGGGTGAATATACGCAGCTCTGCCCAGATCATTGGGAAGACTAGAAGATCTTGTCCACAAACTTCGAGACCAGGCTTCCGTGAACTGGCAACCATCCTTAATCAGACGGTGAGGAAAACGACTAACCTGGTATTTCCTCAAACCCTTTTTTGACAACATTGACGACAAACATTAATGGCAGTAGATCAGTCGCATTCGACCATGAATCTGCAACACAACTGCCGATAATATGAATGCCGCTTTTGTTCACGCCTACACGGACACTGCCATCCCACACTGTATTTGTTCCCTCAGGAGTTCAGCATTTTTTTTCACGAAAATAATTCCAGGCGTCTCCGATCCTCAAAAGCCTCACCTGATCCCGGTCCATGTGGTTTGTCCTCTACTCTTATTAAGTTAAGAACACGTTTGCTCGTAGAAATAATAACACTGTTTACTATTGCCGGTTTTATGTTCTGCTTGTCAACCAGGTATGTGATCTGCAAGTAGAGGCCTGAGAATTTTCTCGCTAAAATCCTCGCGCATATTATTCATTCTTTGTACAGCTATATTTATCCTCGTCTTGGGCGTCTAAACTGATTCCCTCTTTCACTACTGTTTTTACACTTCTATTGCAATAAGCACAAATTTTGCCTGATAAAGATGAAATCGTGTGGGAAGCATGTTTACATTCCCATGGGTGAATATGTTTCCTACATTTTACACTTCTAAACTGCTTTGAAATAGGTTTTGGTACCGAGGTGTAGGCATAACAGTATCAAAAGCGTCTTCGGTGCAAAGTAACGATGCCTCTTATGAATGCCGTTTAGGTAAATTTTTATTGACCGGTAATATACAGCGGTCAAATTAGTTGTTAACTTGTCAATACTTCGGTTATCGCGGATAACATTTCTCAAACTGGCTCAGAAGACCAATAGAAGTTTAAATAGACATCTAAGCACTTTAGATTACAGAAGTCTATTGTACTGTTACACAACAATAGAATGAACTATACCATCTCGTCTACCCGCCAGTCGTGATGATTTGTATATGCCCAGGTTCCTGATTTTATGGGGATTGTTTTCTGTCATTTAACTAGCTAAAAATGTTAATCGCTTACTTGCAAGCTGGCCAAATTTTCTGTAGTGCTTCAAAAGTTCTTGTGTGCTCTTTATCTTATTGTTATTCTGTCTCTCGTGGGTTTCCAAGGTCATTAACTGAATTGGAAGCCCATATTGGGCGGATTACATTAGGTGATTTTCTTCCTGTTCACTTCAGTTTCTAAAGTAAATTACTAATGCATAATGAACTCCAGCTGAACTATGTATTTCAGTGGTCAAGAACGCCATATCGTTCCTTAGGAAGAATATTTGACCCAAGGTATAGGGGACAGACTAAAAAATCAGCCGATAATGCAAATCAAGGGAACGAATTTTATTATAAAAAGGAGTAATAGTACCGTGCAGAATTATTTTTGTCTTATTAGCCCAAATAAACAGAAAGTTCAAATGGTAAAATATCTTGGCAAAAAACATTTTAGTAGTAGGAGATTGAATGTTTTCATGAAATAATTCACCATGTGATATCATCGCTCGACTCATCATAAAGAAACCATGAAAGCACTGTACAGGTGTTTCATCCTTGTTAGGAATCATGAGCAGTGCATATGGACCGCGCCCGAACTGGGACGCGAACCCGGGACGAACGATCCTGAGTCGAACGCCTCAGTCATTACGCGATCTTTAACGCTTCATTTCAGAAAATAACAGACAAAGTAAAGCCAGTTGAGAAATTAGTTCTCTCAATAAATTTCGTCCAGTGCTTTGGATTAACCCATCTCACACTGTTTACGTTACATTGCTAAAATAAATCGATAATAGCACAAACCGGAGGCAGAAAATCAGCCAAGTTTTAACAGGTATACTGTCTTATTTTTATACCATTCAAAATCTTTGCCAAAAATCCATATCTCTAGGGCCACTGCCGCACTCACGAAAAATTTGCGCTGCCGCACAAAATGACGTATGTCACTGAGCACGCAACTAAAAAATGAGCGTGCGCTTTCTGGTTGCAGGCTGCCGATAAAGTGAGGAGAATTTTGGCAATTCATTGGTCTTGGTAATAGGTGCACGGGGCAGCGAGGGTCCAAGAAGTGGCTTTCGGGGTCAGTCCTAGTTACCATTTCGCCTCATGACCTCGGTCGAAATAAAGTACAGACAACTGCGCCCATGGATGCCAATCAGAGGGGACTTACTTAGCAGAAAATGTGGTATTCATCGGGGAAATTATTTTTCATTGTTATTTCAAAAACTGTTCTGGAAGACCGATTATCGCACGAAATACCGCACCACTTCCTGTCAAAACTGAAACGTGTTAGATCGTGGAGGAAGAAGTTATGGTTCATTATAGTTCTGAGATTACGGTAAATCTCAAAGCGGAACGTTTGCCATTCTCGTCTACTGGCTATAATATCAACGTGTTAGAAAAATTAGTTTCTTCCCTTAATATAGCATTGTGTAGACTTCCATTAATTAGCAGTTCCGATTCTGAATTCAGGTATATAAAGTAATACTGGACAAGCAAACTCTATAAGCCCATCCTGATGAATTCAATGATTGTAAGTTTAACTAATTAATTAGGGAAGAAAACCGGATCGAGTTTTGTCTTAATATGCAATAAACAGTTACTCTGGTTACTGCCCTCAACACTTTGTTAGCTTTATCCCCATCTGTAAAGCAAAAATATTGGACAGAATAAGTTCATTTGATCCCATTTAAGGATTCTCCCTAAGCATGAAATTGTGTCATTTAAAACAGGGAGTGACCGGAAACTAGTCAATTCGATGAGGTTGGTTTAGTTTGAATCTGAGAATAAACAGACAACAAAAACGATAAATTTCACTTTAATAATAACAGATAAGAATACTTATAATTTTTGATGAACTAAAGAAACTGAATGCAGACTTCTTACAACGAGTAACGGGAGCGTAAATATGGCAAAAGGAAATCCGAATTACCATTGCGTATATGTGTGTATGTGTGTGTAAAACGGAATGGAAATTGACAATTGGGTATGGAAGTGAAAATTAGTGTATGATGAACTCAAGTGTGCTTAATCGATTAGATAAACACTTTTTTCCTTCCTATAACGAATCAGCTATGCATTAGAGTAACTATCTGGTTAAAAAATTTTAGAAATGTAAGAGTCCAGCAAAATCAATAGGCCATGATGATTATTTTGTTGCTAGTATTAGTCTTAGTGTGGTGTTAGTTGTAGCCTCCACTAGTGCACTTCGTATCGATATTCTTACTGAGATTAAGTTGTGGGAGTTGCGCAGTCAAACTGACTTAAATCCGTGTCCCATATTATTTACTTCACGATGGGGATAGCGGGTATGCTGGTGTTAGGTTCCTTCATTAGTATGTCTCACGGAAAGTGAGGACAGGAATGAGTAATTAGTGATCTAGTCCATGCTGAGAACTTTCATAGGTGCTTGGCCTTCTCAGTCAGCATCAGCTTCGTGTGAGCTTCCGGGTTCCCATGGCCAAATAAAATGATGATACACTCACGAGAAATAAAGTGGAATACACCTTCCTTCCGAACACTTGTACAGTGTTAGTGATACCATGGCACAGACTGTTTGTATGTGCGTGCTTAAGCATGCTTGCTAGATTTTAGAGCAACATGACTCTCTGACGGTATGGACCAGACAAAAAGACAAAACAAATTCAAACGGCAACAGCTCAGGCCTCTTCTCTGACAGAGGTCTCTATTCTCTTTCGTGGCAGACTTAAATCTGGCGAACTTTCATTAATTCGCATCACGAGTGCGCATCTTCCCACTTTACAAACTGTTGCCTTACCGTTCAGTTGCCTTGTTCCTAGATTCCTCTGGAGATACTGTTTGACCAGGTGACTCGAATACTCCAATATAGATGACTCAGCCTTGACCACTGACACAAAAGCAGGCACAGAATTGAACAGAACGCCTATAGAGGTTGACCAACCAATCCATGTATAGTTCCTATGAACGACTGTTTGTTTTTCTCGATTCAGAGTCTCCGACATTATCAAACTGGGGTTCACACTCTTTATTAAACATGTTGCATTTTTTAAGTACATAGGTATGTTGGTAGGTGAAGTATCGTTTGGTGACTTCTCCAGCTCTGAAGGGCAATGGATCGACCTCCACCTACGATCATGAATTTGGCGACAAATTGTGGAACAGCTCACTAGATATACTGTCTGGATCATCTCACTTCGCTCACGAAGATTGGTAGGAGAATTTTGAGAACTAAGTTCACGAAATATTTATCTCGCTAGCAGATGATTTTGATGAATCCAAGTTTTCTCAGTTGTCTGAACAGTAACATAAAATGCTGGTGTAGGACCGGGTTGGCTAGAAGCCATACCTTTTTCTTGCACAGAAAGAATTGGGTGAAGCAGAAAGCTTTAGTTATTCGGTTAGTCTTATATCACCTGATGGTCACACATCAGATAAAGCGTCTTCGTGCATGGAGATAGTTCGATATGCATTCACCAACTTGGGACATCCGTAGCGCCGGCGAGACCCCGTTATCAACCAAAGGTCGAGTTAACACAACATCATTAAGGTGGGTTCTCCAGGATGACTCAGAAACATGGCATTTGAGACCGAGTGTCCGGAGGTTTTTTGATCTGAACATCTTTGTCTTCATATACTGGGGTAGGAGAATTTCGTGGGTAACTTTGAGGCTAGGCATAAGGTACTGGATCCTGGGGTTCAGTCTTCGGAATAAACACGGAATATGAACGCGTTAAGTTTTTTGGTCTTGTTTTGCCGTTGTTCGCAGAAAGCTTGTCTCGTTCCACTTTGTTCTGCAAGACTACTGGCGGTTGAAGGATGGGTCTAGGTGTCCAGCGGACGAATGGGAAGTGTGGATCGAGTTAGACTGCCGGTCTAGGTCATGTGGATTCTCCTGGTGATGGTTGGAGACAGTGAACTCGATGCTTCAATTAGGGTTTTTTCTGAATCTCTCCCTCTTGTACAGCTCTTCACTTTATTGTTTTCACTCCACTTTTCACAACTTCCTGTTCCCTTTTTCTCTTCTGATTGTTTGAGGATTTCAGGTGGCAAACAAAACTGGAACACGTTAGTGCAAAGTTTATTCTTTTTAAATTTGAACTGAACTGGGGCGGGACCACAGGGTAGAAACTCTGCAACAATCAGAGATGCGCGCACAAGCATATTCCTATGGTGTAGCTAGGGTCCTCATATTCGAGTGCTTGGCTTGCAGCCTCTGGAATTTTAGGCAGACAGTGGGTGAAAATTTGAACCTGTATTTCTTTTCAAGAGATGAAATTGCGAAGTTACCACTAGCTATCAACCGAGCAGCCTTGTGTTTGGTCATACCAAAATTTCTACAGCAGTGTTTTACCAAGGAGCTTCTGGCTAGCTGATTAACTTACGTTCGAAACAAGAGACCCATGGCTGGCTTCCGCAAAAAATATCCTAAACACCATCAAAATGGTGATGCAAAGCAAACTTACCTAGGTTGCTTTGCAGTGTAGATAGAATTCATAGAGCTCTTAATGTGTGCTATCAGTCCTCAGATCTAAATTTTCATGTGGGATTTTGTGAGTCGATCCTGATTAAATACGTATGATATTTTACCTTTGCCACATTCAATTGCGCATCTTGCTTCGCCATGGTACGTGCAAAAAAGCAAGTCTATCTATGGTGGCGGTCTTCACATGGTGTTTCCTCATTTGGAGACCCCTGACCACACCAGATTTTTGCAAACCGACCAACTGCACCGAATCCCAAGACCGCATAATCACCGAAAAAAGCAGGTAACTGGTGAACGCTCTGCAACTGATTGTAGACGTTTGTATTTGTAGTCCAGTGACACTGATCAAACTTCACGTTCACTTAGCTTCACTGCTGACAATGAGTTCCTTCCTTGTCGCGAAATCTGTAGAACGCTCGGAACAGATTACATCCAAGATTCGTCTTCACAGATTATGCAAACGTATTCTGTGTACTTAATGCCCAGTAAACCGATGCGTAACCCGCGTAAAGCAGAGCTGTGTATTTCATATATTATTTGATGAGTCTGTTTTACTTTCCTGATGCACTGTCTAGGTACGAACACATAATTAAGCCAGCAATGATGTACTTGTGTTGTCTCTGTATGTTGTCATCCTTTTCGATCGATGACTTTTGAAGGTCACAGCTATTAATGGGAATAGATAGCCAGCAAGCTGACATTTGATCCAAGGCAATCCAGCAAACCAGCGGTTTATGTATCATGAGCAAGAAAGCACAAGTGCACATCTAGGATCCTACTGATGGCCTCAGCGCTGAAAAATGAGACCAGACAAAGTAAATAAAAAATTCTAAGTGCGACCGGTTATCGGAGATGCGACCGGTAAGCTCCATGTTGTCAATGATAGTTCGTGGGATAAAATAACGAGAAATTCTACCTTTTGATTGTAAAACTTGCCTTGAGAAAGACTACCCATGGTAGTCGAAAAGTTGACACATTACATCTACCGACAACGCTGCTTTATTAACAATATATCATTCGCAATTCTATCTTTATTTGGATTTACACAGAGACAGATACAGGTAAATGCTTATGGATGGGTACTCCTCGAAATAATGTAACTTATGCTGATCCAGCACAGCTTTAATCCGAGGGTGGCATGATTCAAGGGGTAACTGCATCCAGTTGTCAGGACCTTCGACCTTTAACTTCCATGTCTTTGAATAACAGCGTAGCTTGTAAAGTGTTATAAAGTACGCGACACTGCTATATCCATTCTGTCTGGAGATAGTCCTTTGAAACCTCAAATGTCTCGGTTTAAGTTCCCAGTAGGTCATGGCTGAACGGAAAACGAATTCCTGATTTTACAATTACGAAGCTTTCTGTAGTAGTTGGTGTGACGTTGAAACCGAAAAGAAATGTGTCGAAGAAAAACCAACTGGAAGTAGTTAAAAGTAAAATGTAACGGAATTTTTTCTGCATTTTCGAAACAGTCGTGGCTAAAAACTGAATGAAAGCGACCATGTTCGACGTTGATGACAATTTACGTCATTTGCAAAAACATTCAAAATAGCTGTCAAGAATACAACTTGAAAATGAAACTGAATGGTTTAGCGGAATGTATTCAAAGAAAATATTTCTTGTTCGATTGAATCTACTATGCTCATTTCCAACTGTTTACTTATCGCCATGAAAAAGTAAAGTTCTATTGTTAGACGAAAATTTATGACAGTATTCTTACTCACTTCCACTAGCAGACAATCCAGGCAATCCTACTGACAGGCAATCCGGTAAACGACCTGTGTGTAAATAACCGTCATTCAAACGACTTCACAAATGACGCCCGGGACTTCGGTAAGTTGAATGGAAAAGGTAATAAATTGGTTTCACAGTCTTGCCTTTCTATCTTCTGAGAATTTCTGTTTGATTGTGCTGAACCTTTTGATAGCATCGAAATCTGCTTGCTACTAATAAATTATTCATTATCTTCACTCTCCTACTGACCGTGGCTCCTTACAATGAACACGATAAGCACAAATATTGATTATCTCTCCTCTCCTCACAAGTAGCCCATTGCACCGATTATTTTGCCGAGTGACTTTGAATAACTTCACTCAGGATCATTTTAAGGTATCATAGTAACTTCCATATTCATTGACTAAATGGGAAGGAAATACCAAAACGACTCGGAAATCTTAATTTTTGTTCACTTTGACGTTTATAATCACGTGAATGCTGCTTTGGTATTTCTAGAAAGTTTTCAGTAGTAGGAAATTTGACGTGGTTTTCCTAATTTTTCGTCATGCAGTGCCAACATTCAACTTGCCGGTAAAAATCATGGAGGCACTCCACAGCTATTTCACCTTTGTTAGGAATCATCAGGAATTCAAATCCGTCTCGCCAGAATCCGGACGCGGAGCCGAAACGAACGATTGAGTCGAGCCCCTTAGCCATTACGCGTTCGGCTCAAAATAGTTTATCTCGGTCCGTATCCCAGTTTCGGCGAGACGGATATACACTCCTGACGATTTCTAAAAAGGATGAAACAGCTGTACGGCGCTTCCATAGTTCTAGGAAATATCAGAAGACAAAACAGTTTAAGTATTTTTCTCTGCCTTATCACGTAATCTCGATTTGGCTAGGAAGAAACGCAAACGCGCAAAATCTTTGACCCGCAATTTTTCGCTTCTGGAGTAGAGCCCATACAGCGTCTGTTAGCAGTGGGTGTAGTGACAGAAAGTAGACTAATCTGGTAGTGTTGACTCGGTATTCCCTGTACCGCCTGATCAATTCTAATCGTTTCCGGACTGCTCAACATCCTCGATTAATTAGAGCATGATAGAAACAAGGGATGAAAGGGGTTGGGAGACTAAACGATACACTGTTTTTCAACTCGTTGGTGACATCCATAGCTCATGGATATTTATCATTCATACAAAACACGGATACGCGCATGCATAGCCTATAAGAAGCGGTGACAAAGCCAAGGCTCGTTTTTTTCTCTTCAAGGGTGTATCGCACACAGTGCGTATCCTAAAGCGCCAAACTCACACAAATCATCGGATAGGTGCATTGATTGTCTCAGTTGTCATTTGTCCCTTAGCCCCTGTTTTCATGTTTACCGATCTGGTGCGAGGACTTGCAACGGCAATCCGGACTGACTCGGGACGCATCAAATGGATGCTACCGTTGCGGATACACCGGTCCGGAAAAAAGTACAGGAACAGACCGGGAGTGGTTGTGGTGGTGGTGATGGTGGTGGTGGTGATGGTGGTGGCGGTGGGAGATCCCGTGTGTCTGTGCATGCGAGTGTTTCCTTTTTGGGTGTTATGTCTTGAGATTTATGAAGATAGATCACGCCGAATGCAATCCCTAGGTTGGTAAAGAAAAGAACGTGCAATAGGTCGTTAGCATTTCACCTGCTCACGCGGGCTTGAATTGGGACGTACTGCTGGAAAGAAGGATCCAGTTTTTCAACTCATTATTAAGGTTCATTCAACAGATTGATCTGAACGCGGCATCTTTACTTCCTTTTATCGCAATAGACCTTTGATTGTCTCGACTGGGAATCACTCTGATCTTCGATTGTCAAAAGAGTGCCAATAATTTAAACTCATCTTTTTATATTTCCCTCCATGGACAACTTCAAGTGACTGCAAGGATATGAATTTTAATCAGCGTAAGGTTTGACTGCTACTGCTTCATAAAACAGGAAGTATCTATTGCACCCAATCAGGAAAAGGCAACCAACGAAGTCAATGTTAAATTTTCTGCAACCCGACTTCGAATAGCGCAATCCGTGATTAAACAAGGTCCAATTCAAAAGGATAACAGTATATGAGAGGCCATTATTCCTTGCTAGGCTAATTCACTAACAAGGCTTCTGAATTTTAACAACCGCTCAAATTTGAAATGGATCTTTTTTCCGCTCCTGATATAATTTTCCCTGATGTATATTAAGCTGCTGAACGTTCCATGTAGAAGAGATGATTCTTCAGCAACGAATTGTTGGAAAACACCTTACCTGGGAGCAGTCGTACATAACTCCAATGTGGACCGAAACAGAGCGAATATTTTCAGTTTGGAAGCAAATTCCGAATCCATTTAGGTTCGCAGATATTTTGATAAAGAAGGTAACAAAACACCAAGACAGTAGTTGAAGAAAAACAGGAATAATCAGTAGTGAATCTATATACTCCAAGTGAATTTTTCCATGAAATGAGGAGAGCTTTGCACCACAGGACCTCTTGGTTCTGGTCCTGTTAAACCAGGACACTTATGGATTCGTAGCTGGTAATTTCATGTCCTCCTTATAATGACCAATATTAATGGAATCATTAGCATACATTAGAGGAGATACAGATAAATTAGTTCAGATTTCCATAGTATAGGATAACTGTCTTCCTTTTTGGCCAACGGCCCCATTCCAGGCGCCAAAAGATGGGCGGACAAGAAACGAGTAAGTGTTTATTGGTTACCATGGTTTCCCAAATCCCTCGAAACGATACCTGACATATCCGAATTAAGCAACCCCAATATGGTTTCGACTTTTTGTTTGCATGAACTACAAAATCACGGCCACTGTATGGCTGATAGGGAGGTTTCCAACCGAACGCATCGGTGTTCAACATGCGACCATGTCGGCCAGATGGAGAAGGGGCAAATGTGTGTCCGTGTGAGGGGGTGGGGACAAGTGAGTAAGTTGTTGACACACGGTAAAAGCTGTTGTTCAGTAAACAAGAGATCACCAAATGCGAATTGTGAGCGATTCACTTATGCTATTCAATTCCTGTTCAAATAGGATGAGGCGAGCATAAGCAAGCCAAATAACAAGATGGGAAAAATGAATCAGGCAGCATTTGAAAAAAGGATACACATCTTTTGCACTAGCCTATCAACTAGACGAATGTAGACTTCGGTTTGTATATCACTGTGTGCGGATGTGCATGCATGTATGATGTCTATGGCGCAACTAAACAGGTCAATTCTCTAATCGTTTGCTATTCAGTATGGGCATTGTCAAGAGAATTTCTTGCTCGATGATCTAACATGGGTAATTGTGGACCAACGTTCTTCAAAAGCATATTTGCACTTTCCTAAAATACCACTGAACAGCCTTATTACATAGGAATTTCTTATCTCTAAGAGGACAAGGCATAAGCGGAAGTTGGCGGACTTTTTTAAAGAATTCCGTTCATACTACCAGGACAAACATCATGAAGATTACCTCAATATTTTACACCTTTACGGGCAGGTTTAATATCCGTATTTTGCTGTCCTAATTCCCTAACGTAAGGAGATCATCACAACCTGGAGTTTAAAATGTACCTTCACAATATCCGAAACTGTGACCTGTAGACTAGTTTCGTCAACCCTTCTTAATTAGTATCTGGAATTCAGACGTCCGATATATGCTCCATCCGAAATGTGAAGTTACGAAATAGGCATAAAGTGGACGAACGGAGTACAAAACTTTTCAGGGATCCAATGTTCAAGCTAAAATAGCCCCGGTAAGCGAACGCTGCGTATGGCCTGTAGGCCCTACAAAGAACAAAATTACCAGAGTGAGTGTGAATCTATACAACCTGTTTTCTTGTTTCATGGTGAAATAATCAACTAGGGTATTAGTGTATTTTTAAAATTCCATAATGAACTAATAACGCATCCGTGGTATAAAGTTTGTGAGCAAGATGCGATTACAGAGAGCACTTGTATATCACCAAACTACTTAGAAGAATACCGTGTTTCAAATCACCGCTTAACTGGTTCGTCTGGTGAAGAATTCAGAAGTTGGAGTACTTATTCACTGCTTTCTGTTGTGTTACAACAGTCCATCCAGAAGTGTTATCTCAGTTCGGGAATTAACACTACCGATCCAACATAGCATCACGATACGGCCTACTTATGACACAGGCTGTGTATTTTGTATGGGTAGCAGACTACGGTGCACATCGACGTCGACGATGCGGTGGTTGAGGGTCCCAATAGGCTACAACGGTTAAGTGCACCGGAAGTGTGACCTGTAGCCAGTGTCTGACTGGTTGTGTGCTAACATGATTCCTTCATCTTACGGGGCGATCAGCCACAGTGCAAACCAAGCACTGTATTGTTTACACTAAAAATGTATTCACCGGTGACGCAGTGGTCTCACAGATTTGCACAGTCAACAAAACCCTTTGTTCTCGGGCGCAGTTTGAAAATACTTCATAAATGTGACAAACATTGCTCAAGTTTGATTTAATACCATATCCAGACAAACCTGACGGATTACGCAATTAGGATTAACTGTGAGGAAAGCTGGGAGATTAATGCATTCGCTAAGGTAAGTTGGACAGGCCCTTGGAAAGCAATGTAGACCTACTCGAAGTTTGATAAACTTTGTACTATGGACACACGGATTCATCACATAAGGTTTTAACAAACCGACGAAAGAAACCCTTGGTAGCTGTTAAGATTGTACTCTATCGGGCTTATCAAGTACTTACTATTTGGACATCTTCTCAGGACTTCATTTCTCTCAATCAGATGATCCGACCGTGGAAACCAAGGGCAGCGTATTCAGCTACTCCTAACTAAATACAAATAGAATGTAAACAAATCGGAGGGGCAGAGAGTAGCGCATTGCTTCTTAGTTCTCTAAGAAAGTCAAAATCATATGACAGTAATTCGTCCTTCTTATTTCCAATACTTCTATAAACTTCAAGTGTATTTCATCGCATAGTGTTACAGGCTTATTTGCGTACATGTATCAGAATATAGAATCCCAAACTTCGAAATGTGAGGTTCAACAAGATTCCCTATAATTTGACCAAAAAACGTGACTGTATAAGGTTCAGAGTCAATTGTTCGAGAATAACAAGCGGCCAACGGCAGTCGAAATCGGGACCACATCCAACCCAGGCGAAAAAGTTAATGTGATCTCTTGAAGATAATAAGGACCTAAGGTTGCGAAATAGTCAGTACGAACATGGCGTGTTTTGGGTCCACCACTAGTGGCTTGTCTGAGCAATTGTTGATGATGGCTGATGCGACTACCGAGCTTAAGGCTCATATTGATTTTCCTGATTTTGTACTTTTCCGATCAGTCGGGCAGTCTAATCTTAGTCTACACCCACACATCGCTCGCAGGAAGTATATGATGAATTCCTCTCAGTGTTGCGCATACTCCGATCTACTGACAACGCAACTTATCGCAGCGACACTACAAGCTTTGCCTTCTTTTACTGACCTATGGTTCTTGCTTAAGAACCGCCTGTTGTGGTCGCTGAGTAGTTTAAGATAAACGTGTTTTGGGCATACCCATATGGGAAAGGGATACTTCACACTTGAAGTGTTGGATGCCTGGAGTGAGATCAGCGAGGATAAGTGTACATTCTAACCAAACTCATGTCTGCTAGAAGACTACTAGAGCTCCCCAAATGATGGTCTAAGGATACCAAAAAATCCTGAGAGTAAGACAAAAATATCTGTACTTTTCTAGCCCTGCCGGGCTCAAGTGCGTTTCATTCAAGTGCAATCTTATTGTTCGCACGAAGGGGGTCTTTTCACTTCAGTTCTTTTGTCAATAAATTTCGGCAGTTCACTTGAAAACTGCCTTTGAAAAAACTGGAAAAATTAACATGAGTACAAGTAACAGTTTAGGAAAGGAAGTTTCGCATCAAGTATGGAGTGTAACCCGCCCCATACATCGTACTTAGCCGCCAATATTCGAGGACAACGGAGTCGTCATAAACGTTGATAGGTAAGATAATGCACCGGAAGCAGAGCGCTTTATCTAAAGAGAGGTCTGGTCCAAAGGTATCTTTTGGGTAGTCTCGTTACAAGGATCAGTGAACTTCAGTAAGCTTAGAGACCACTTCCTTAATGGGTACGCAGACAACTTCGTTGGATATGAAAAATTATAATGAATTTGAAAATAGCGCTTTAAATGGTCCGTAATGTTGTACGGATGCAGCAAAGAAGGATTTCGATGAATGCACCAAAGAATGGGTTTCAAGGTGACTGGTTTTCCGACCTTGCAGTCAAAATTGCACAGTTTTGGCACAGATAGGGAGAGAGAGGCCAACGAGAATAGTTAGTTGAAAGTGCGACAGAGTCAACCTACGACGAAGAGAGCTGTACTAGACGCTAAATTGTCCACGAAACGCATGGATCAAGAAGAAATAAAAAAGCCATCTAACCACCCGAACGGGTTCTACCAGTGAGTCCAACGCTCGATGGATTTCCTTGAAATCTATTGAAAACAGAAACTGTGCAGATAAATTGGAGCACAACATTATTAGCGTACTTTGCAATCTGGGAATAAGAAGAATAAATTGAGACGTGGGAGTAAAATATACGCTTGAGAGGAAATAGTAGATCGTGACTTTTCGAAACTGTTGATCAAGTATTGCATATAGATGTCGCCTATCACAATGATTTGTAAGATTTTGGGGAGACAATCAACTGAGCATGCAAACGATTGCTGTGGTAATCCAAACTATTCCGACTCGTGTACTACCCAAAACAGAAGAAGCTAGTCAAAGCCGGAATTGTGGTCAAGACATTCTCATCCAACGGATTTTGTGTTATCATCTAAAGTTTCATGCACGTGGAACGACGGAACATGGTAGAAAGCAATTCGCTACTTCCCAGTCAGTTAACCTATTCTACTTGTTTGGACCACATGTGGTTTTATGCCACTCCAAGATTCAGAGTCCTGGTCGCGTACGGATCCCTATCAATTACGAGGGATGCTCTTTCCAATTCACTCATGGTTCCAGCATATCATAAAAAGAATGAACCACTAAAGCAGCTTCATTTGAAACGTACCCACTAAATTTGAGTTCGAGCTGTAAAGACAACTGGGAAAGGATGTGTCCAACTGCTTTCATGGGAGGAAAGTATTCTGAATAATTATCCGCGTAGTGAAGCTCAAGACCATTGGATGAAAAGGTAAATTGACTAGCAACTAAGTCACTCGCGTTGGAGTGGGGACGATGTCGGAAAAAAGACAAAACTTCACAAGTTATTTCAAGATGGACACCTTCTCTTCGGTCAAATTAAAGAGTTTACTATGAAGTTCATACCGGCTGGCAGGAAACACTGCTAACAGTGTGTCTGTTTTTAATAAGCAATCCCAACGAGTTTGACCTAGAGGCTGGCCTTGAATGTGAAAATAGAAAATCTGACAATGGCGAAAAGAAGTGACATTTAGTCCGTTGATATCAACGCAAATGCTGTCATATTCGGGATTTTGGGCACCAAATAGTTTCATGGAGTTTCGCCCTCGGTTGGTCCTAAGGAGTTACCTCGCAAACATGCCAACAGCAGGCCTGCCCATTGCTTTGATTTTGTGGGACCAGTATTTAAAACCAAAATTATTACGAGATTTACAAGCTTGATCCTTCGTCCTATGTAGTTTTCAAATAAGGGAGAGACTACTTCCTTATTTTCATTTTTATAATTTCCGCAGACCAGCACAGGTCAAAGATAACCTCCAGTGAGCAGTTGAAAAGACTGTTGATCGCGGTGGGGTGTACTTAAGACCAGAATTTCAGTCTTCACAGTCACAGTTCTTTGTCCAAACTAATCTGCGTAATTGAAGAAGTCCGCAAAATCGACGAGAATGCAACTCACCGGTGCCTTTGTGCTCTGCTTTTGAAAGGTCTGAGGAAAATGTTAGCGCGATCATTATCAATGTCCACCATGATGATGACTGAAAAACCTATAGAGGCAGCTAATGGTACATTAAATTTAAGCCGAATACTCCGACAGGTACCTGTTCGAATCAAGTTCATTCACTTTGGGCCTAACATCCAACTTTTGCTCTGTAGATGTCTTAGCAGGGAAGCGAACGACAGAGTTTTCACGCATATAACAGAGACATTAGAAGAATAATTTCTAATTGCCCTGCAGCATTGTATCATTTTATCCTGTTTTCCGCTTTTAATTGTGACACACCGTGATCTTCCCAGTAAATGGTAATTCTTGAGGCCGTGGATTTGGATCTCCTACTACCAGTCAGCTTCATATGCGATCGGGTTTGAATGCCAACGACCCCATCTACAAACATTATGCATTTATTGCTTTTGTTAAATGTTGAAAATGAGTAGCCATTTTTAAGGTCGATACCAGTAAACTGTTTACGATAATCCAAATAGACAGAAAAATAAATTCTTGTGCTCAAGATCACTTTGGTCACTATAATTTCACCTGTATCTTGTGGGCGTGGATACTGAGCTAGTTTCAGAGTCACTTGCTATGATTTTGAAGAGGAATCAGAGTCCATTCACATTGCTGCCGATACCTAGGAGATTCCAATAGCAAAACAAGCTGAGAAGTTTTCAAGTATGGGTGCGACGGGACAGAAGAGTACCAGGTGCACATATGAGACAAGCCGTAAAATCACCGAAGACAATAGCGTGCTTCTGGGACCAGTGTGTTCCACGACCGTTCAGTATACTATCTACAGGTTCATGCGATTTTTACCAAGTCATATTCCCCTTAGCTTGCCTCATTTTCCGTGTGATTGAAATGTCCCCACTCAATGACCCATGTGGGAATACCGGTAAGGTCTGCATGATACGGGCCTTCAGGGTTGACCTTAAACCTACGAGACTGAATAACATGGGGCCGAAGATAAACTCTGGCGGCATAACAAAACCAGTGGCCCGTATTTGGGTTAATCGGTTTGATAAAAGCTTGGTCTACCGGGGTAAGGTGATTCTGAGTCAATGGATTCGATGAGAATAAGAATAACAGCGAGTAGGTACGTCTGTTCCAACGATCTCAGCGCAACACGTTGGAAACATCATTTTGACTGGAAACCACTGAAGAAAAGCAAAGATCAGAACTTTCAGGGCGAATGCATACCGAGACCGAAGAACTATGCGAAACGGTAATGCTTACTCATATGACTTTCGTTTTTAGCGGTTCATTCTGGGTTTGCGTCCCAAATTGGACTGGACGCTGATAAGCCTTAACACCGGTGGTTTTCAGTGGTGAGTTACAAGTTGGTGCAACACGAACAATCATTTGACGGTGTTATAAACCAAACTTATTTCGTCCCTTGGTCAGCGGTCACAGTTCCAATGTCTCCTCATAAGGAACAAAACAAGCAGCCGGGTTTAATTCGAAGATACTCAGTAGCGTTAAATGAGCAGAACAATGCGAAGCAAATTCTAACAGAAATTTATTTACAATAATCCGTAAATATGGACCAATTATCTCCGCATAACAATACATGAAACGCGAATCTTTATGAACACTGTAATCATATATATCCAACGTGAAATCCAGAGAAAGTTCCAAGGGACGGGCTGTGAACTATCATTCTGATTGTGTTCTCTAAACCGTATTGCATAGCTAATCATGCTTGAGAATTGGGGCCATTTTTCACATCTGGATATTACAATGTTAAGATTTTGCTGCATTTTTCCTCTCTGCCGAGAGACCATTTATCACAGGATTCCTTTGCCATGTGGACAGTGTAGTTGCTTAGTCACTCTTTCACAGTCAGTCCCGAATGCTGAGCAGCTGAGTTGTTCCACTCGCCGTTCTTCATCCTTGGTTCGGAATTCAATAGATCGGAGTGATTAAACGCGGAGGAGACTTCCCCCGCACTAACAGGTGGCATTTGGCAGTGTTTCCGTGCATTTCAGTGGCGTATTTAGTACGAAAACTGCATGCAAAATCTATCCATTAAAAATGAAGTCGATTACTGTGAATCGATCAAGTTACATATGAACGACTAATACATTCGTGGACGCCATTTGGAAACCATAAACAGTCAGTCGTGAAGTCATGCATGAGCAGGAGGAACAGACATGATTGCGTGAGGGTCAAATACCGACAAACAAACCACAAACTGTTGTTGCTGCTGTTGATGTTGGTGATGGTAAGAAGCAAATAACGACAAAAGTCGAAGGATTGTCCGAACTAATAGCTTTCAGTCAACAGTCTAAACCAGCTGTTCGTGCGGAAGTCGTAACAGCATTCAAAAGAGAGGAAAATCCACGACGGCGGACTTCACGGAAAAGAACCTGAATGCGCACGTATCACAAGAAGCAACCTCAGTGACGCGTATGAGTAAAATTTGAGCAACAACTTGTTATTCATGCCACCTCGTGAATAAAACTATCCTCCAAGTCATGCACTCTCGTCGTGCAAAAAATTATCAAGTATCTCTCACCAGACATCAATCTAGTCCATCAGGAGAGAACACCGACTGAGTTTAGAAACGGCACTTTATGTTATGTACCAATTTGTTACATGACCACTTCAGTACTACGGAATTTCCGTTAAACATGATACAGAACACTGACACATCAGTTCCGGAATGGGAAACTTAGCGTAAGGAAGGCTGCCCACAGTGCTTGAACTGTCTGCTTATTGTGAGCTTTGGCGTCAGTGGTACGTAACTGACATAAACTGTTATGACAGTCAAATATGCCTTACTTCTCAATCACATTAGTCCTAGAAACTGCTGAAAAGCATATGGAACTTACAAAGATGAATTCCTGAATAAAAAACTAGGTTCAGAGTTCCTGATTTGATTTTTACTGCAGACCGTAGCTTTCAGTTGGTACTTACTCCACCACTGATCTTGGTGGCATATTTACCGGCAATCAAATTACAAACCAAATCTTAAAGACAGTGACAACCAGCCTGTTAGCACTGCAGCATGAAGATCGGTTCTGCTGTGCTACAGATAAGGACAGAAGGTATGCGAAGAATGTCGGTGTTTGAACACTGATATCTATATCATACTCCTGGAGCATGGAGGAAAATTGTATTAGCAATAACCGGTCAGTCAATCTGCTGGCAGCTATTTTCGGAGGCAGGTAATTTTTGGAAGACTAGTCAACGTGGTCAATCCATGATATAAAAACAAGGTATGAAAACCCCAGACAGCGAAATTTTCTTAGTAGATGGAAAGAGAATAGAGGTTGCAGTCCACGAGATCTCATGGGTTGGCTGGAGGCACTGGTGATATGGCTGCATGCCACAGTGAGTAGGGTTCTTGGATTCAAAATGTTCCCGTTTCTTTGTAATTCTAAGTTGCAATCTTTCGGCAATTCTTTCACTATTATTGAGTTCTGCGAGGCAGTAGTAAATACGCATCATTTGAGTGCAAGTCCAATGGTTATAACACAGAAAGAACTGACCTTGCTAAAAATTATACCGCGTGTTTCAGGCTAATCAGGTTATACTGCATGAATTTTCAGTTTAGTAAAATACGATTAATTAGTCTGAAATCAGAATTCCTAAGTTGGTCAATTTTGTATTGTCTCAATCTGATTCAACACAAACCTTAATTTTGTGACGAAAACTTGTGCAGACGAAGCAAGTTTGCTCGACCTATTTTTGGAACACATCGAATTTCCCTTTTAGTTTGGAATCTGGGCTGTAATGGAGAAACTCACACTCAAATCTCAGGTGGATAGAGTGTTTCAAGAAGGAAAGTGTATACGGCTGACTACGCTGTTCAATCTTTGGCTGGAATTCACCAGAAGAGGATAAGTCAATCTGAATAATATTATTCACGAAAGTGGTGAATAAATTCATGTTCCTGTAAATAGTACGCCTCTTGTTCCGACGCAAACACGACTTCCCCATAACTATACGGCCATTTTCGCGGTTATTTCCACTATTCAGGCGTGTCCTCAGTATCTCCCAGCCCAGTCCTCCTTATATTTGTACAGTCTTCTGTTACTTCGTCACCACTTGACTCACGTGAGTCGTTGGCAGCGCAATCGAATGCTAGGACTAACTGAAAATTTTTATGTGACTAATCGCAGTTTTGCGTCAGTTAGGCAAGGATAACTCTTAGACACAGGACAGACAATCCCAATGTACGGGTAAGCATGCATGACGAGTAGCAAGTATCGGTCGTGTTTCCAGCGAAATTATGTTCTTCCACTGTTCGAAAATCATACTACTTAAAACCACCCTCATATGTTTCCCTTCTTTCTGAAGGTGAGCCTTGCTTAACCGAAGGAAAACTTGCAGTGAGCCACCATATGATTCTCACATTGATTGATCATCCTTCCACGACTTCAGTGATTCAAACGAGACACCAGTGCCAAATCTATATCACTATTTCCTTCTGTTCCCGTACAAAGTTTGAATTATATAAAAAGATTCTACGGCAGCGCGTAAACAACACAAAGTTAATCTCTGCTCACCTGCGGCCATTATAGATGCTTCGAAATCGATCAAACCAGAAATAGGACTGACCCAGTCCTACCCTATCTCCGAGGATGTCCTCACGATCTAAAAAGTGATTGTCGACATGCCGGGCTGAAATTCACCACAAAAGTAATCAGAATGAAATACTACCTCAAGACCGATGTAACGTGTTTTGCATTTAGTGATAAGGGTGGAAAAATAATTCAATCTAAACATAATCCTTCAATTATTGCCACCGTTTCAATGCATGCATGCTGGACCACATTCTGCAGTGGTGGGTGAGCTAGTGGGTGGGAACTGTGAGGTACTGAGATGGTTTGGCGACCTCATGAGATCCGATCCAGATGTTTTTTTCCCTGAGGCAAGTGGGTGTATCACTGTTAGATTGTTGTTACGCACTTGTCTAAATTGGTTTGGATGGCGTCCAGTAATTCACGCTTGCTCGAGTGAGCCAAATTACTCTCAGTGCTAAATGGGTTTCACCGTATCGACCACTATGTGAATTGGGGACAAATGGCCTGACATTTAATTTTGCACCTGGGAGAATAGAAACAAGCAGATTATCACGTAATATAATCTGGCACAGTAGAATCGCAAACTACCTGAACGAACGCAATGAACGCGAAATCCATGAGTTGATGTCACATCACGAGAAGCAGCATGACTCTTAGTGCGCATTCGATTTTCATAATGAAAAATGGAACAGCATCTTCAGAAAACTGATACACTGCAGTGGCTGTATCAAGCGTCCTTGGAATGAGGACGAAATTTTGTTAATTTGTAATCATCAAGGTATAAACAGTCACACTTGATTAAGTCCAGAAAAATCTGCTAACGCGAAATTAAAAGCATGCGACAAAATTCACAAACCATAGCCATCTCAGCATCTGAAGTGTCTTTCTTATGAACCCTACATTTTTCATATCCCTAGCAAAATGGCTGCACACAAAGCAACTGGAGAACCGCAACTAGAATTTCATTTAAATCGTAAGGATCGTTCGGAGATGATGAATCCATGTAGGAAGTGGAAGGTGATTCGTTACAGGTTTTTCCTCAGCTAAGTAAGAGCGCTCTTCAGAATTAGGACAAACAGTTCCAACATGATTGCAGTTGTTCATTGTATGTACAGTATGAATTTTGGATGGCGAAATGGCACCGGAAACTACCGGTTTCACTGAAGTTGCCGCTCGTCAGGAATGCCGCAGTGAAACGTATTACTGGCATAAAAATCCGTGCTGATTTCGGGAAACGGTTAAGATGGTGTTAGTGGTCCCTTGAGGAACGGTGGATGCATCCACTCAGCCAGAACATGTGAGTGGGCAATTGTTGATGCCGTGACAAATCCATTTAATGCTAATCATGAGTAGGTAAAAAGGAAATTACCGAACTACAGGATTGACTGGAACTGAGGAACAAAATTTGCTGGGTGGGTTCCCGTTAGCTCTACTGGTTAATTACCTACTATATATACTAATCACAGAAGCGAAATAGGGCAAGTGGCTACCTGCTATCCTTGTCAGAGCTCCGAGGCACCCCGAAACGTACCGTGAAGAATTTCCACTGTTTACAGTACAATACTTACCGCAGTGATACCATGTCCGGCTGTTTTTATGACGTTCCACATATGAATTGATTGGACGGGACAAACTCTATAGCCATTGAGGGTCATCACACCGGGGTTCTGCAGCAGGAAAATTGACCTTCTAGCTTGAATTTGCATAAAATCGAACAAGGTCCCATTAGTTCAGGTTCGGCAGGCAGCCATTCAGCAGCGAGTTGCCGTCTGCTTCCACAGTTGCCGGTGGATCTGGGAATCAAGCCTCTGACCTTTTTGGTGACATGTTTAATCCATTTGAGCAAAACGGAATAATGAGAGCGTCTCTGCATTGTTAGCTGATCAGATGGACAGTCGCCCCGGGTTTTGCCTTACCTGTTAAATTTTAGCAACGATCGGAATTCAGATGGCCTAATCCTTGGCTAGATTACTCCACTGATTTTGTTCAGAAAGTGGGTATACTTGGCATGTCGAACAACTAACTGAATAGGCTAGTTAGTGACAGTCACCTAGGCCTTTGGTGTCGTTCTGAGCTTCAGCGTTATAATCCCTGTAACAGAGTTGTTTAGCCTCCTAAGTAACTACACCATTTTCCGCCTTAATTCGGCATTCTGTCAAACTTATTAAGAGCTATCCGGACCAAACGACGTAAGAAGTGTATCGAAAAATCGATGCGCCATGTATTGGTTTTTATTGTGAATGATATAATATTAATAACACAGCGTTGTTGGTAGATGTAATGCGCCAACGTTTCGACTACCGTGGGTAGTCTTTCTCAAGGCAATGACTGAGGGAACGTTCACATGCCAACTGATGTTTAGTTGTGTTCGTGTATGTGTGTGCTTTGAAATGTGGGTCAGGTGAGTGATTAGTTGTCTTCCACGTCATGCGTCACCGTGGTGGGGTCAACTAGCGCGGTGACCTTTGGTATGCTTGTTTCTTAATGATGTTAGGGCTGTCCATATCTCCGAGATCTCTGCTCCGTCGTTCCGATTTATGCATGTGGGGTGGGTGCTTATCGCCAGAGCCTCGGCAACCTTACGCTCAGTGCAGGTTCTGAATCCACGTTGAAGTATTTTTGCGTTTTCATAATCTATGTTATGCCCTTCTGCTATGGCATGCAGAGCGATGGCTGAATCGCGCCCAAGTTTTGATAAGGCTGCCTTATCTGTAGGTCTGCACTTTTCTTTCCTTCTGTGTTCAGTTATCCGCGTCATCAGTTGTCTGCTGGTTTGTCCAATGTATTCAGCCGGGCATTCCTTGCAACTGATTTTGTAGATGCAATTGTCGTGGTCTTGCACACCGACTTGATCTTTAGCTTTTGATAGGTGGCGCTTTAAAGTGTTATCCATCCGGAAGAAAGTGTGAATATCAAAGTCACTGAGGACCTTTCTTATTGCTTCCGAAGTACCTGATCTGTACGGAATTCCGACGGAGGCCGTTTTCTTCTTTTCTTTCTTCGTCATGTTTGTTGACCCGCTAGTTTTCATTTGTTTTCTTATGAGGCGTGGTGGGTAGTGATTGTCCTGTAGGATGTCGTGTAGACGTCTTAGTTCTTCGTTGCGTTCGGTATCATCACTGCATAGCTTTTGAACTCTGTTGGCTAGCGAGCAAATAAGAGTCCGCTTCACGCATTGTGGATGAGCTGAACTGAAGTCCAAATACTTATCCGAATGTGTGGATTTTCTATGGATGCCGATATTGAATTTTCTTGAGTCATTAACTTTCAGACGACAGTCTAAGAAGTTGATGACTCTACTGGTGTCTTCCGATTCCATTGTGAATTTAATGGATCTGCATTGCTTATTGAGAGCTTGAAGAAAGCTATCTTTTTTTGGGGACTTGATGATTGCAAATGTATCGTCGACATACCGCACGTACAGGCGTGGGGGGTGGACAAATCCATTAGGGCTTTTGATTCAACCGAGTGCAGGAAAAGGTTTGCTACAATGGGGGATATGGGTGATCCCATGGCCACACCATCCGTTTGTTTGTACAACTCATGTTTGAACGTGAAGTATGTTGACATGAGACAAAGTTTTATACCCTTAATAATTTCGGATGGAGATAGCACGGTGCGCTCTTCTAAGGAAGTGTCCGATACTAACAATGAATGCAAATAATGTAGACTGTCTTTAATGGGTACACTTGTGTATAAAGAGACCACATCAAAGCTCACTGCAACTTCATCACTTTCTAGCTCAAAGTTTTTTTAACATATGGGCGAATTCGAAAGCATCTCTGATGTGACTTACTACCAACTTCTGATAGGGTTTTAATAATCCACTGAGATATTTTGCCAGCTTGTACGTTCCACAAGAAGTGCAGTCTACAATTGGACGAATTGATATATCGGGTTTGTGGATTTTTGGTAAACCGTAAAATCTCCCAGGTCTGTTGGTTTTTGGCGCCAGTGAGAACCATAGAGATTTCCCGAGTTTCTCCTTCAAGCTGGATAGGTACTTGTTTGCCTGGGCCTTTGATTTGTTAAGTGAGAGCTATTTCAAAAATATTCTCTCTTAAGATCTGACAAGCACAAATCTGGTGGCAGATTTTAGAATGGTGCACGGATAATGAGTCCACCTTACGGTGTCCGTGTCATACAGGTTTTTTTCGGATGCACGCAAACGAGACCGCTTTAAGCAGGTTGAATGACTCTTCCAGTTAATTTTACCAAAATTCCGCAATTAAGTAGGAAATTGCATGTTATTTTGGATAGCATCCTTTTACAATCATTCGGCGATTTCTCAACCTATCTTTTATTACTCCGGTATATTGATCCATCTTCCAATTTTCCCGAAGATTGCAACGCGATGTCTTAACTCTCTGTAAGCCCCAATATCGCAGCTTATTCAGGAATTTCTTCATTGAAAACATGAACTCTGACCAGAGTTGATCGCCTTAGATAGATCGAACATAGTCAGTTCGTTGTAGACGAAGATTCTATCGTGCATTGGCGACGAATAGAGAGCGTGTATAAATACTATTATAATATATCCATTTCCGTTTGATCCCACAGGCAGAGAGTCAAACCTAATTCGGCAAAGTTCGGTGTGTTCGCACCAGCTACATGGTGGGTGTAGCATTTTAATGGAAATATGGAGAGATACAAATGCTCTGATGGATTGTGGCCCAAATCACTAATTCGTGACAGACCAAAAACTGGTCCCGTGTATGAACTTTCCCCAGCAATCACAAACCAGCCAAGATGAAAGGGAATCCTGGGGTTTTGAACAATGTCCCGAAACAACTTCGATCGTCAACCTTCCATTTTTCATATTGAAGCGATAAAATTTTGGTTTCACAGATCTGTCGTTTGAGTCCTGTTAGTTCTTCTTCGGTAAGTTCGAAAGAAATTCGCTACATTATGACAGGGGCGGAATACGTTTCACATTAGGAATAGACAGTTTCCATGCTGAAAAACAGTGACTGAGAAAGACCCAGATAGGTGCCGACTATCTCATCAGTATATCCGATGATTTTTTTCGAGGTATTTCGTTTGGCCCGAAACAGACGGCAGTGTGAAGTTCAAATTCCAGAATCCACTTGCTTAGCCTGGTCTCATTAGGCCAGATTTGATAGAAAAACTTTATGAATATACCCTTGCCCACTGTAAAGCTTAGATCAATGCTGAATGTTCTTCCCTAATATGTTGCCAGATTTCTTGAGAAGGGCGAGATCCCCGAGATTCAAATAATCTTCAAGGCTTGCTTTTCCGACATCCTGGGAAAAGAAGCAAAGAGATATTAACGCTAACAACTTGGTTTCGTTTACACGAATATTTTTGAAATCTGGTTTCTGATTAGTTACAAGTTATATTCAGCCATAAATCTTTCGTATAATAGGACATTGGTATATGAGCGGTTTTACAGGGATGTCGTCTAAAGGAAGCAAATACAACTTCGCTCAGATAAGAAGGTCTGAAATTATTTCTAAACTAGCAAAGTCATTAGTTTTCGTGCTTGATCATCGTGATTCTAGTGAAGACAATTTAGAAACAAGTTTTTAACAACAATCTATTTAGGGTGGAGACCTGTGTCATCCATTTGGAGTTATTGTCTAGAAGTCCGTTATTTCCACCACACATAAACCTGAAGGTTTCTAGATTGAAACAGTATTTCCCGACATTTTCATGAACAATAATCTAGAAAGGAATTCCGAATCACTTTATTATCTTTATCGTTTTCAGATTTGACGTGAATCGCTAGTGTTCGACCAGGGTGACACTCGGCTATTTTCGATTTATTCAAAAAGACGATTTATATTGTCCGAAAAATTTATTACGGTCGGATGCATAGGTAACTTTGTAAGAAACTGAATCACCGCAGAGTTGCCTTCGGCTTGCTCTCATCCATCTCCCAATCCATGTGTGCATTTGACGCAGAACGAGCAGTCCCTTTTCATTCGTTCACACCATCAGCCCTGAGTCTGTCTCCAATGCGTCCTCATTGCCGAGCCGAGCGATCATTTGTGAAATCAAATGCAGCACATCGAATTATTTTTACTGTCAGCATTTGGAACATAGTTCAAAACCCGACTGCAGCTTTACATGTACTTCACAATTTTCGATCGCGCGAGCACACGAGAAGAGTCTCTGTCTCTCACTCTCTCTATCTCTCTTTCACTCACTCCGCAATATTTCCCAATTTCTTTCGGAATCATTTAAGAGCTATCGCGAATTGTATCTAGATTGTGCGAAGTCGACACCCGATCGGTAAATTAGCAACCTAAAAATAATAATGAGGTGAGATTTGTGCACCCGAAGATAAAGACGCCCACTAACCGCATCGTACTTCGAAATTTGCAGACAGCCCCACGGCGGTCATGAATGTGTCCGGAAGAACTGCTTCTGCATGATTCGGAGTATTTCTAAAGTCGTTCAGAAAAAATTTAAATCTGGATTTGGACGGCTATCATTCCAAATCGGGTAGCTTCGACACTACAAGGTGAAACCAAGCACCATCTCCCTATTTGTATACCTACGAGTTTTCCAATCCTTCTTTACCATTCTCCAGGTTTACTTAAAATAGACCTTAAAATTCCTAGCCGGGGGCTATCAGTCATTTGCCGGGTGTCTTTCAAACCACTAAGTGATTTTTTCCCTCAATCTATGTGATCAGCACTTATCAGCATGTGGGAAATTTGCTCACAAAACTCTGTCAGATCCCACGCATCCTTTGAACAATGATCTTTCAAAGTGTCGCTCTCATATTTCTACACGATCCGCTTTTCATTCCATACCCTCCAGATTCAATATCTATAGGAACTCCACTGTCCCATATTTAGCACGAACTTTGACAAACCGTGACCGGGTTTCAGTCGAATTTCTGAGCAACCTGTCGTACTGAGTTATGATTATTCATAGATGAGTTCTTTTATATTTTTTACGAAGCCATGAGTGTATCTTTATTTTATTAATTAATTTCTTTCTTCCCCTTTTTTTATTTTTTACCCTCACATTTTTTGACTGAAATGTGGCATTATTTTTGTGCTCGAAATTTGTACAGTACAACACTGCAATGAATTCATGAAACAATTAGCTGCGGCTTATTCGACCTCTTTCTGTTCAAGGGTATTCTTGACCACGATAAATTAAACGTTGAATCCGATAACCTAAAGCAATCATTATTTTGAGTTTGTTTCTTATATGCTTTCCTTCACTGAACATCTCTTTCTATCCCTAATTAATTTGATCAAATATTGGCTGAGAGGACTGCTCATTAGAAAAACAGTGCATGTAGCACATACAAGAGACCTCTACAAGTTTTGTCCAAATGTCTGTATATATATAGTTATATTACGAATATTTTGTGGTTCGTCAGGCCTATCTGACTGCAAGTCTGTAGAGGTGAGTCATTTTATGCTTAGCCGAATGATAAGTGTGACGCAATAAAATCAAGACTTTCACGTAGGACAGTCAAGTATTCTGAGTTCAGAATTCGATTCTGACCTTGGTTTATCATACATCTTGATATTAGTGGGTGTGCCACCTAAGTTTGTGTTTAAACTTGATTGGCCCGGAAATTTACAATCCGACGGAATCACAGACTTAATCGAGCACTTTTCTGCCATAAGTCATGAGCAGTTGGAATCCAATCGATATTCGACAATTTTCAAACGAAGTTGTTGCGAATTGTTGCTAGTTTCGTTATTATAACAGAAACCGGAGAAATAATGCACACTTACTGATTTCGGAAAGCTGGAATAAAGCACTAGTGCAACCTCAGGAAAATAGTGATATCAAACGAGATGTGGGCCGATGTTGCAGTATGTAACCTTATAAGAGACAAAACCGATTTGTGAATATGTTGCCCTAGAGAACTATGCCTTTTATACCTTTTATCGCTTTATTTTTTTCTTAGTGGAATGAAAATGTGTATCATTTTTCAGGAAGGGAGCAACGGCAAAACGAGGACTGGCAAGTTGAGAAGATTCAACCCCCGACCATCACGTCCGATCGCCACTATCTTATAGGCTCGACCTAAACGAGCACAGTTAAAAACGTCTTTGTGATGAATGCAATACAGACAAACAGGAAGTTCAGGTTTTATGAAATCCATAAGAAAATGAATTAAATTTTCGGTACTAATATCTTGGCAGAAATCTATGGAAAATACAGTACCGGAAGAACAAAAATTACGAAGTGAATAATAGTAGCTAAAACAGATTTCTCTTTTGGGTAATAAAGAGGGTTATATTAAAAAACGAGTAATTAGGATGGACCAATTTTTATTAGCTAGTTTTAAACGAATCACTTAGTTCGACCACAGAAACTAACACCATCAACAACCTCAATTGCTCGTCGACAAAAAGTCTTGAAATTAACTTACTACACTTATGAGTAGTTAAAATATCCGGCGGAAATAGCGCCGCCCTGACTCACAACGGTCAGACAGACCATTGTGAAAGAATCATCGTGGACGACTGTTGTCCGTCAAATGAACGAGTAACTGACATATGATGACTCCCAACAGCTCAACACGACACAAGTTCTGCATTCTGAGTGAATCCTATGTATTCCACAAGGCACGGCTGAATGTCGAATATGCCCAATTATTTACGACTCTCGGATAAGTCGAATAACGAGGATTGCTTATCCACATAAATCCACAAATTCATCGGCCCTGGCAATTTATGAGAAACGCTCGCTTGGGGCGAGAGGTTTATTGTTTGAAAGGCATTTATAAGAGCGGGACAGTGAGGACTTCATTCTATTAAACTCGCGCTCAACCAACTTTAATCCTCTTCGATTGCAAGCCTATAAGGACAATAAAATAGTGCATTGACAAGGAATAAAATTACGTGGAAAGCAAAAAGTCTGCATACATCAATATTCACTGAGCCTGCCTTCATCTTTTGATATGTGCTCAATTTTGTCGTGGTGCCCTCGAAGTCAGTTTTGACTTTATTTTGTGTTACCGGTGCCGTTTCATTTCATAATTGTAAATCCAATATTTAGCGTTTTAGTAGTCCGTCACCATCTGCTTTAAGAATAGTAAAGGTGTTTCCATATCATCAGGATTTCGGCCGCTGTTTAGTAGCTTAATAAATGAAATCTTTAAGCTAATCATCTCTCCATGTGAATAAAAGTTGTTTGCCATCCAATCTAGCTGCTCAAACTAACGTTTCAAATAAATTCTAGTAGAATCTCAAACGGAGTATAATAAAAAAACTGGCGATTCACAGGAGGTAGGGTTTAGTCTAATTCCATCAGTAGTTCCGTCAATAAACCAGCCAAAATATCCGAATTCTAAGTGATTTCAATTTCTGGCCACCAAAACGCTATTTGCCTGTCGTTTTGGCTCGAATAGGCGAACTGACCGAATACAAAACAGTCGAACGAGTATTTCAAAGGACATTTTCCCAGCTATTCCTCTTGATTGTGCAAAATCTCAATTAACCAAATGTGCCTGTTATCCAAATAACATGAATCAAATTCAAAAGATGCCGACGTTTTTCTGGCTTTTTGTAAATGTCCCAAAGCCCCTTTTGGAGAAAGGTGTGTTAACTGCCTGAACTCTAATCCCATCAAGGGGAATGATTTTCGTCCCCATTTAGTGATACTGATGACAATGTAATCATTCCAAGATGATGGGACTTCTGCAGCCGCATGAAGTTGTTCCTAACATTTTCTCTTCAGTTATTGGGTAACTGACAGTCTTATTCTCTCTGAGACAAGTTGGGATTTTCATATCGCAAAATGTTTCCTTTGCATGGCTGGAAATTAAAATAAAGTCTCAGTGATTGGATAATATGCGTATTATTAGAAAATTGGTTTCGCCATATCAAGGAGATGCAGTTTTGGGTAAGAAAGGGGTAAAGACGACATAAATCTAATTGGTAAGCTTGCTAAATTTCATAAATATAACATAGGAAATCAACAGAATCCTTAGTGCCAAGCATATATCACAGTGAAATTATCCCAATCCAAGTCTCTTGAAAACAAGACATCTAAATGTATTCAAGCAAGCAATTTGTATGGCTCACCATGGAAGCTAGTTTCTATATTCATCAATTTCAGGCCATCGACTATCCTTTGTAGGTTGGACGCTACAAGGTTGCCCAGACCAAAGAAGAGACTTAAGGAACCTCACCGACAGCTTATGCTTAAATGGCCCAATGCAAAAGGCAGCGGAACGAGGTGAGGGTCATGTAATCCACTGAAAGTCATTGACAGATCGCCAAGCTCCAGTGCCCTTTAGATGGAGCTAAACATCCAGAAAACCCCACTGACACAGACACCAATGTGCACACAGCTGTGAACTTCGCACACATTCGGCGTTTTGTTTGCAATCAAAGTTAAGTCATTCGATCTGGAATGATTACTAAAGCCCAGCCAACAGGGCGGTGCCTTCGTTCTCACTTTAATGGGAACTCTTTTGACACGAGAAGACAGCTCGTAGGGCTTCTTTCCCCAGCAGAGGCTATTTGGGACGAAAGGTCATTCGAGACAATTCGAGAGGTGTTCAAATAGAGCGGCCGATTCGTAACCTTAGACACCCTTCCATGATCGGATGATTATTTCCTGGCAGACAGTTTCTGCAACCGAATTAAATAAGAGGAGAATTCAAGCAATTCGTATAATCTTGCTGACATAGGACGGGCACCCATGATGCTCGTATCGCCAAGTTTTTGAATGCATGACAATCGGCTTGCACTGCGGTTTCGGTCCATGCAATAAAAGGGGACTTCAATCTGTAAAACAATATTAGTAGCACTACACAATTTGAGACAAGAAGAGATTTGACAGAACTGTTTGAGTGGAGGTTGTCAAGCGGATCCCTGGTATTTTGAATGAAAATTAAGTATGTGAACTATTCAATCGCAGTTCAGCCTATCAGCAGGAAGACGTTCAATGGTCGCAACCCTTAAATATTAATCGATGCTTGCGTGATCGTTAGAGATGGCGAAGAACTGCTACTTTGATTAGCGTTAATATTATAATCATTACCATCATTACAAAGTTGCACGGGAGACGGAAGTCGTCAGTCGAAATCCGAAAAATAACCATTTCAACTAAAGGAGTCGGTGATAAACCAATGACATTTTGCTGTCCATTCCGTGCTGCACTTTGGTGGAAGAGAGACGCGATATAGAGACTGCTATAATATAATGATAATAACAGTAATAATAATAATAATAATGGATTCGATAAAACTGTCTTTCCAAATGTGCACATCCAATGTCAGTAGCCTTTTTTGTCCAGTTTTCAGCTACGTTCACGGAGGTATGTGGTGGCTGTGTGTCAGTACAAAAACCTCAGTTTCCCGATTTCTACACTCAAAGCCGTCGCTAAATTTGTGGCTGGTTCCAAGCACACCAATGAACCGATCTACATTCCATTCGTTAACTAATTAAACTGGCAGTCTGTAAAATTGAGCACCACCACGAAAGTCGTTCATGTCAAAATCTGAAAGAAAATCTCCAGCCCTATCTCATACAGTACATTTAGTAAGAATCATTTAGTAGCCATATTGAAGGGTAACATTGCAGCCACCATAGTACTGCTGATGATTTATTCATCAATAAAGATGAAAGCATGTTATCTTCCGCAGGCGCTCCATGGTTTTAAGCCTACATAATAACAGGAGCATAAAAAGCGAAAATTCAGTTAGAAGATACCTAGACTTCAGCACACGGACCTCAGTCACTTATACCAGCTTAGCTGCAATGATTTTCGTGTCTTTAGCATGCTACTGGAAGCTGTTCGCCATTCAAAGTGCAGATTCACGACGACCGTTTAGTGTCTGCCGTAAGTAAATAACAATGCTGAAGTAAATGGAACTGCAGACTGCAGAAAGCCATTTCGTTCTGAGTGAAGTCAAATATACACAAGCCAAGTGGCATCTAAGGTCGTACAACTATGGCTAACACCATCAGTCGATTATTTTGAATGCCCTAAATGTATGTAAATTGCATTGACCTGTATTGTATAGATATTTGCGTACAATCACTGATGTCACATTTCAGCCAAAAATTTGAGGGTAAAAAAATAGGAAAAATTACGTCCGTTACCTTGTAAAAATGTGAAAAAAGTGTTTTGCATGGTATAGAATTTGCGCAAAATCAATGATGTCACATTTCCGTCAAAAAATGTGAGGGTAAAAAATAAAAAAAGGGGAAGAAAGAAATTAATTAATAAAATAAAGATACACTCATGGCTTCGTAAAAAATATAAAAGAACTCATCTATGAATAATCATAACTCAGTACGACAGGTTGCTCAGAAATTCGACTGAAACCCGGTCACGGTTTGTCAAAGTTCGTGCTAAATATGGGACAGTGGAGTTCCTATAGATATTGAATCTGGAGGGTATGGAATGAAAAGCGGATCGTGTAGAAATATGAGAGCGACACTTTGAAAGATCATTGTTCAAAGGATGCGTGGGATCTGACAGAGTTTTGTGAGCAAATTTCCCACATGCTGATAAGTGCTGATCACATAGATTGAGGGAAAAAATCACTTAGTGGTTTGAAAGACACCCGGCAAATGACTGATAGCCCCCGGCTAGGAATTTTAAGGTCTATTTTAAGTAAACCTGGAGAATGGTAAAGAAGGATTGGAAAACTCGTAGGTATACAAATAGGGAGATGGTGCTTGGTTTCACCTTGTAGTGTCGAAGCTACCTGATTTGAAATGACAACCGTCGGAGACTCTTTACACAGGTAGTAATGTGAAAAGTCCACTTCAGATTTTTATCAATAGTAACTCAGATATTTCACAAAATCAACCCTAGTAAGAGATTTTGAGACGACTGAAGACGTTTCGAATGGATAGGCCGACAGAGGGATAGGGAACAGACATTCAGAACATTTAGATTTGAGATTTTGAGATTTTGACCAGCTCATGTAGAGAAATCGTAAACAGAAGGTAGGTTGTTGGCAGAACTTTGAAAATCAACGTTGCTCGAAACGGCTTGAGAGAGGGCAACGTCATCAGCACACGTAAACAGATGACAGGGTGAGATAGTTGATAAGTCGCTGATGTTAGTAGAGAAAAGAAACGGTGAAAGAACAGCACCCTGTAGCACTCCTCAGTTGCTACTCAACGGTTTCAAAACTTTTCCGTCCATTCGCGTGCACTGGGTTCGGTTATTAAATTAATCAGACAGCCATGCTAATAAAGAATTGGGACAACCAAATGTTTGCAGTTTGTGGAGTAGAAGAGACCGTGGGACTGGGTCAAATGCCGACGAATAGTCCAGGAAGGCGAAACGCACAGATTTCATTGATGCGTCTAAGGTCTTAGTATGTGGTGAATGAGGGAGGCGACAGCGTCCAAAGTGGACCTGTTAGATTTATAGGCAAACTGAAAGGGGTCGTCAGGGGGAAAGCGCAGACGCTTAAGTATAGCAAACTCTGTCAGTTTAAGACCAAAAGACGTTAACGCAACGGAGCGAAACCGTTTTGCCAAAGCAGTAGAACTGCTAGATTTTGGGATGAGAATACTAGTGACGGGTCTCTAACAGTCAGGGATGGAAGATAAGATTAATGATGAGTTAATTAGCGAAGCAAATGCATCGGTCAGAGTCACAGCACCATGCCTTTAAAGAGCTGAGGACAGACTGTCAGGACCAACCCCTGTGGTAATTTCACTGGTGCGCAGAAGGTCGAGCACCTCTTCCCCAGAAAAAAAACTTGTAACTGTCATATCATCACCCTGATCAAATATGACCGGAGTATAAGTGGAAAGAGGGATGAAAGCACGATTGCTGTCAACATCCGCGGAAGTTTGCGCATGCTTCTTCTCACACAGCAATCGAATGCCTTGCCATAGGCATTGGTTGTTGTTATCAATCAAGAGTTGGCTGGCGAATATGGTGTCGATACTTTGGAAATATACCTCAAGCTTGAGTTATCACGAGATTCGTAGAAGTGATCCTTGCATCTTCTTAGAGATTTCAGTTTCTGGGTCGAGATACGGCCATTTAAGACGAATAATGTTTCTGAGGGGCAGCAAATATCAAAGACTGCGTTGGCCGTCTTTGTGAAAAGTTTGACGTTGTCATTGAACAGGGGTTCAAAAGAGCAACAGGCAGGTACGAGTGAGAAGGATTTCTGAAGAAGAATAAGGCTATTTTGCGAAAAGTTACTGAGGCGAACTAGGATTTGATTTGTTTGTCTGAAAGAATGGAACGCTGACCTAGAGTATATCTTGGGTCGTAATAGAAGCAGACAACGATCATGACTTGAAATTGGAGCACGCAGTTTCAGGGAAAATAAATCGCGGTGGTTGGTAATAACCCTATCGAAAATGGAGCCACCTCTGGTGGGAAAAACGCAGAGATCATTCAAATCAAACACAGTTAGTGGTAGGGTGGATGCATGATTAAAATCACCCACAATAATATGCAGACTATACTAAAAAGGAGGAATAATAAATACTAGGAAAGAGTCGAAAAAAGATGTGATATTGTGTTGTGAGCCAAAAGGGGCAATATGTAGCTTCGTCATGATTGTACTGGTATGACGAGAAAACCTAGAATGACACTGTGTCACGAGACAGTCAATTCTGTTTAGCAAGTACGTATATATGACTTCGAATTTGCCCAGACCAGAAGGAGTTCATGTATGTTGTCACACCGCCTCCAGCCTTCTTGTTCGAAACTCTGTCCTGCCGATGGAGTCTGAAGCTGCCTATCGACATGAGTGAATCGGCGATATCCAGGTTCAGCCAAATTTCTTGTAGTCAGATGATACACGTGTGAACATGGATCGGTGATTGAAGTGTGCGGGACAGATCCGACATTTTCATAAACAGAGAGCGGATGTTGATACTCAACAATGCCGGAATGGACATCCTGGCTGGAAGAGTGCACTTAAGAGCTGCCTGTCAGCCGACACGAGTGCCTCTTTCAGATTGACTAGAAGCTCGTTGAGTTGCAGAAATACGGGATCCCAATATATGTTGAGAAGCGATACGGTTTTTGAACAAAAGTAATTCCGAGCGATTGTGGCGTCGAACGGAGAACATAACCGAACCAAATATCCGAAATCAAAATAACGAAATAGGATGACAGAATTTGTATAGCAGCCGGTTAAAAAGCGCGCGATGGAAAAAACTCATGGCAGCTTGTGAACTCCAAGGAACCTAACCGTGCCCTCAACAACGATTCCATCAACGTGATCTACAGTTGTCCGAAGAAGTAAATTTTTTCTGATGTTGGTGACTCCACTTTAGCTAAATATCTACAAAGTCTGTTTTAAAAGGACTCAAAAACGTCAAGGGCAACAAGTGAATTGGTCCTGACCACTTCCCACCATAACCGTCACAGACACCACGCCCATACTGTTATATCAATAATGAGTGTTTCTCATCAGTGCCTGGGTTGTAAAGCGTTCACGATTACCGAAGAGCTGCCTCATTTAAAACTACACCGGATAAGGAAACGGAGAAGTTCCGTCCGACTGTGTGCACCACCAGTACCCTGAAGGTTTTTGAAGTGGCATTATTCGAACACCTCTCAAATAATTTAATGATACAAGATATACCTCAGTTCACTTTCCGTCATTCTGTCTTTACGCTGGATGTCATTGATGCCTAAACTCACAGTCTTGTAGAAGCAGAACGGTAAATCTTTATACGTCAGAACCTACTTCTTGGATCACGGTGCCCCATCCAAGTGCGTTGGCTCATAAATTTCTTCAAATTCTCTGAATCCACGGCACGCAGCTTAGCCGATAAAATTCTACGCGACTATTTTTCAGTTTGGCAGCGGTTTACGAAATACAAATGCAAAACTTATTCTGCCACTGATTTCTAGTACCGTGTTTAGCAGCTCGCCGACCCCATCTCTCATTCCGACGTTTTTAAGCCCAATATCCCATGTCTTAATCCCTAGAATGCCCAATTATTTTTTGTGTCCATGAAAGGCCTTAAACACAATATTGTTAGCGAATTTTCTGCTCACGGGAAGTTAGAAGGTAATACATTAGTACGACAAAGGTTTACTAGATCTCATGAAATTACAATGGGCAGCGTGCTTTTGTTCTTCTCATCATACTGTTTCTGTCTATTCCAATAGGGAAGACTAGCCACTCACAGTCAGGCTTAGGGGAATATCCGTCTCTTGGAATCTCAATAAGCGTTTCATTTTGCATGTGCATTACCCCTTTGGGTGAAACTACCAGGGAGCCAAAATTCATCCTAGAAATACCTCATCAGCAGAGCGTCAGCCGCCTTTCTCTTAACCCACATTAACCTATCACAGACTCGTATATTCCTCAGAAAGGTTCGGTCATATGGCATATTCTCATGAGCCAATCGTTTCCTTCACAGTACACATTCTCACTTATTATTGACTGACAAACGCTGACTATCCTCTCACATCAGCTCGACAACCAGCCAGACATCAAATTACACTTGTCCATTAGGCCGAACCTCCAATACCAATGCTATATGTGACCTTTTCACGATACATGAAGCAGATTTCCGTACTCTTTGTAGTCACATCTCATAGGAGTCAATGACTGGCGACAATTCAAATGTCTGTGCACTGACACAACACTACCCTCTTGTTATTGTCTACGGTATGTTAAGCAAGGACTTCTTCAGATGCAAAGGTCTTTTCTGCAACTATCCTGTGCAACTGGACTGTCGTCAAAAGCCCTAATGGAATTCAGTAAACTCCAATATTATCAAAAACGCTAACAAATTTAACGAAAATAATAATCATCGAACCAAACCACACATTGAACGTACCTTAGCATCTGTAGTCTACTCCACCCATCCACGCCCCAAGTGCTTCTGTCTATCATTGCTAGACTGTTCAGTACCTGACCCATTTTCTGTAAAGTTGACGGGTATTCTGAAGGAACATAATGTGTAGTTAACCTTTCCGATGCATTCTGAAATCCAGAAATGTTTGATTTTCTCAATTATTTTTCTGACACCGCGACACCTGTTCCGTGTTTGACCAAGTTTGTGTCAATCAGTACCAAAGCAAATGAGTGCCTAAAGCAAATAAGTTAATTGAACTGAAACGAGATTGTAATTCGGAAAAAGTCTGACAAGGACAAAAAAAGTCTAAATGGAACAGTCAAATAAAGGAATCACTGGAAAATAGAAAAAAAACAGGGTTCAGAAAAGTTCTCAGAAGCGTTTCTGAGTTAGGCAAATCAATTTGTTTGTCGGAGAAGGAGGAAACATCGACATAGAAGTCTCTAGAAAGATTGATATCACAGCGAATGCATTTTCAGAACAATGTAAAGCAAAATGTGAACCTCACCAGAGCAGCACTTCTTCGAAAAGAGTTGAACGTGAAAGTAAGAAAATATGCTGAATCTCACGAACGGAAAACCGAAAAGCATATCAGCCTTTTTTCAACACTTTCTTCACTAGAAGCTTTCTTACGGGCTCTACTCTCCCAGTTACACCGCTCCCCCGTTTCGATTCCGAAAGAAAAATCACTAG
>LUCM01005521.1:0-85466 GCA_008360955.1 Fasciolopsis buskii
GAAAGAGTGCATTTGTACAGTTGTACTGTGTTCCGTGTGTTGGCTGCAGCAGCATCTTATCTTTTCGCACCTGTGTAGGTCCATTCCCTGTTCTCTTTGGACATTCACTCTTTTTATAGAGACATGCAACTCTGGGGAAAGGCAGCGGTTAGTGAGGCTTGCCTTGCTGAACGATGATGATGATAATGATGATGATGATGATGATGATGATGATTATGGTTATCCGCTACCTGGCGTAGTCGACTTGGTGAGAAGGGTGGTGCAGTTGAACGTTCTTAGGACAATGTGAATTACGAAGATAATCTGGTGGTTCACACGTTCATCGCACAGAGAAGCAAGTCGTAGTTCTTGGACCCTGCTCAGTTATGTTCGATTTTTTTCCAAACCATGCTTAGGCAAGATCCGTGTCCTGATTAGCTGAGGATTTCGTATCCGAGTTGACCGTGTGTCGAACACTTGCTTTCGTTCTTTTGTGCCCTTCTGGCTGTGTTGGTCCAACCATGCCGAATGGTGGCGACTTAAACTGCGGCTCTCAGCCGGGGGGAGTAGTGTTGTCCGCCTGAGTTTCGGCTGTTTTACGTGTTTGTTGACAACGTGACTTTCTTATGTCGGGCAAAGCTTTTGGCATAATTATTGTGGCTTCTTTAGACAGCTGCTTCTGATTGGTTCGTACTGCGGGATCAATTACCCTCTCCATCTGTTGCGGTCGCAACCTCGTCTACGATTGCACCCAAAATCGCATATCTTCAACTACCCATACTTAAAGGGGAAACGAACGACACTAAACTGCTTTTAAAGAATCCCATGATCTGTAACAGTTTTTCTGAATTCCCTGTTTCCACTATACGATGGGTGAGCTTGATGAACTAGGAGGGCTCAGAGAAACGTTTGTTTATGTGGACAACATGGCTGTTTATAGGCAAGGTAAAATGAGGCATGATGTTCATTTAAGCGATTCACGTAAACCGCTGATAAATATAGCTTAATTTTAAGTCAAAGCAAGTTCGTCCTGGTCGCTACAGTGGTTCGACTGGTGGAATAGGAAGTGACTAAAGGAACATTCAGGCCGGTCTCTGGATGCTTTGGTCTTCTCAAACTCTCTACCCCTCAGCTTAAAAGTGGAACTTTATCGTATTGTCCTCCGTTGTTCTCTTGCAATTCTTACGAAATTCCTTCGTTAGTTGTGTACGTAATTTTCGCTGTCCTTCAGAGGCGCTTTCTTATCAGTCATTGAAATCCGAGTTGGTTCAAGTATTGCCAGTGACCATTGATAAGCATACATCGCTTGCGGTATAAACTTGCGCCTCAGCAGGGCAGTACCTACCACTGTCAATCATAGTGGATGACTGGTGGCCTTCTCACTTATTTCTTTAGCCTATGGAACGAAACCATTCACACGTAAAAAAGTAGCCTGTACTGTAGTCTAAGCCATTCGAAAATGGCGACAGTCTGTTGGGGATCCAATTCAAGCTGATTACAGACAAACGCTCAGTCGCTTTTATGTAAGACGTGAAAATCAGCAGCAAACTGAAGAACGAATAGCGATGGGTCATTGAGCTGCTGCCATTCTCTGTTGTGTTGCCGAGTTTGGTTGGTCTATGCACACACTGAAGCACAAGACACAAGTACTCGCAGTGCACGATATCCCAGGAGCACAGCCTGTAGTCTAGTAGGACACGAACACACACACACACAGAGGTTGGAGACACAAAAAGTTCGGGCTCAAGACTCAAGTCGCACAGCGAATGGGACAGATCTGCTGCTCCCTTGAATGAGCAGCCACACGGAACAATGAGCGACGCGAAATACGAACAGCTAGCCCAGCCCGCTAGCGGAAGAGAGAAGACGAACACAGAGTACTGCCGCGCGTTTATTGGTGACCCACCAACACAAGTCAGAATTCAAGTGAGCTCTATCGTTCATATAGTTTTGTTGGGTGGCCTTGATCGATGTGTGGACTAGCCAATCACAGAACGGGATTTTATGAATCTTTTCGCGGACATGTAAAAATATTCAATCGCGCAATATTTAAAATAACGTCAATTTCGAAATATTAAGAAAAGGATAGATTCTTTTGGAAAGTTAGTAGCAGAAATGAAATCTGCGGCTCCAAAAACCTTTGAATGGTCGTCGACCATAGCATTCTCCCACGACATAATATACTGTCCAAGCTGGTGCTTATCCCGTTCGTTCTGTGTGAACACTTACTCGATCGATGAAGTGAAACGATTTCAAGACCATCTCCACCTTATTGGTGTTACCAGTCTATACCATCTTGATCGCATAAATAGTTTGCCACATTCACTCGACACTGTTAGAGCAATAATTCGGCGATGCTCAGTCTGTGCCCAGCCCCAACCCAAGTTCAATGGGACCAGTTTACTCGTTGGAGCTACCCAACCTTTTGAACGTTGACTTTAAGGGACCAGTTCACTTCATTTTGACGTATATCGATGAATGTTTCCGCTTTCCACCTGTTTTTCCTGCCTTCGCCTTACTTCTTTCTCTATAATTCATCGCTTACCAGGATTATTTTCTGTGTTTGGCTTGGTGTACAAGTTCGCTGGTAGCATTGTGACATCTTTGCACATGGTTCTTCCATGGGCTGTTTTGCTACTCGGCCGCCCTGACCATATTAATCCCGTTTATTTGAGGATGTACCTCTAGCCTTTGCGCACCTCAGCACCACCTGTAAGGCGGCCCCGACGATGCCATAATACTATCAGCGAACTTGTGGCACATTTTAGGAAAATCGCTTTTAGTGCGAAATCTCATCACGCTATGGGCACTGCCACTACTTGTCCGTGACTGCCTATTCAGTGAGTTTTTTTCACCTTATTTACTCCTAACCTCCAATAGTGGTGATCGTTCCCTTATTCAAAACACAAGGACTAACTACTTCCAACGTCGCTACAGCGTCAAATGTTTTCTCCTAACAAGTATAACGTAGTTTTCCAGCGGGATTGGTGACCACGAGTGTTTAATTCGCGCCAGATGATCGAAAAGCCACACTGATTATCTCATGAGGTAGTAGCAGGATCAAAAGTCGTTCACTGCATTCAATCTGAGATCTTAAGTTGCAATCGGACTAATCAACAGCCTTTCTAAACAGTACAAAACTAAAACTGTGCTATGTATGGAACGCAGTAGACGATGAACCAAGAAGTGATCCTGAAAAGAGACCGTATAACCGTTTTCTAGCTCCGAAAAGGTATATTTTGCCATTCTCCTGCTGCCTCTTTCGTTAGTTTTGACTTTGAGAAGGTCAAGTGGTTTTGCTCGCATTCACTTCCAATTCGTACCTGTCTTTGCACAGGTAGGTTGGCGGATTCGGGCCACCTGATTGGCGCGCGTGGGATTCCTCACGAGCTGTCTGCAAACTTAGACCTCCAAACCTCAGAAACAAAAGCCCATCAGACCATTGTGAAAATGAGATGAAAACTTACACCAAGTGTTTTTTTGTTTCACATTAACTTCAGTACCGTACCGTTCCCGTGCCTATGCACGCACACACACACGCACACACGCACACACACACACACACACGAGCGGGGCTTCTTTAATGTTGGCCGATTCTGTCATCGGTCTACCCACATTCATTTGTTGGGCTTGACCTGTGGGTTCAAATGCTGATTCAGTCAAAGCACTTGTACCTACCGTTGGGTTGCCGCTCTCACTTGGCCCACTGACGCTTCATCGCCAATGTTGAGCAGCTTGTCATCACGTGGTGCCTGAAGTGCTTGCTGATCAGTGGTTCAATTACACAATTCCCTGGCTCGCTTGTGCTAGTCAGTTTGTAGGTGCACACATCATGATCCAAGCACAGCTGTCATCCGAAAGCAAAATGTGCTACGATGGTGTGCATATGGTGCGTCCGTGGTTGAACTGTTTATTTCAATTCACTATCCTGCATGTGCCTTCCAGACGGCGCGCACACACATCCTGGTTTTAATAGAGTGACTGCGGGGTAGTTGGTACTTGACCGCACTGAAGGTGCACTGAAGCAACAGTATCATGCTCCTAACGCAGTCGTGTGTCTGTGTGTGTTTGATTTGGCTTGGTTTGGTTTGGTTTGGTCTGGTTTGGTCCATTTGCTTTTGTGACGTGCCGACCGTAGAGACTGCTTTCACTGGAAAAATCAATCTTATGCTTGTGGTTGAGTGGAATTGATACCAGGTCAACTTAGCACAAACCTAGCGAATCCCATCAGGTCTTGATCGCCAACACCGCTGTCAGTAGTAAAATTGGGATTTCAGCTTTTTTCTGCAGTTTGAAGCCGTAAATTCTTTGCTGCTGATTCCGTTAACGGTAAGGTGAAGACAGAAGTTGGTGGACCTTTACAGGAGTGGATCGAGTACGCGCACCTCACGAGGGGTAATAGTCTCAAAAACGGTTACATTATTCCAGGTAAATTTTGTCCACGCTATCACATATAATTCACATCATATGTATATATCTATATATTATGCAAAGCTAAGTGAAGAGCATATGTCATCGGAGCCTTGGTAAAGAGGAACTCAATAAAGAAAGGGGAACGGAAGAAAGTCCACCACACGCCAACCTCTTCTTTCTCTGCCGTCACTCCACTAACTGTCCATCGAGAATCATAGTTCATCTATGGGCTTGTTACTCCTAGGTTTCCCAGGTCTCAGCAGTGTTGACCTAAAGGGATACTTTGCCCAGACCCTTTGAGCGAAGGGTTTAGCCTACAGGGCAGCGAGACGATTTGAGGATCCCGTAACCCACCATTTCAGTTCAGTTCATTTTGTACAACTATTGACCTTGAACCAATGTGCTCTGGTTTTGGTTGCTGCCCCAAGTCACCAACTATTGGCAGAGAAAAAGAATGAAGATTAGTGAAAGGTCGCTCGCAAGATCGTAAGTTAAGGAACTACAAATAAGGAAGAATTGGATTGGATAACGTCACTGACTTCGCCACCGAACTGTATCACCAGTTGTCTCCAACCGTCGCTGGGGGGGAAAGGGCATTCGTGGACACCAGTCAGGTTGTCTGATTGCACCCACACGAGTCAGTCCACTAGTTGAAGCTTTCACACATTTCCCTATATCATCGGGTCTTCCTTCAACCATTACCTGCCTCGGAAAACAGCGTACAACGGGGCAGTCGTTCCCTGGGTAAGAGCAAAACATGTCCCTACCAACTTAACCTGTTCTGATTCAGAGCCTGTCCTAAAAACACGATTCCAGGACCCAATATCTTACGCTTAACTTCCGAGTTACTCACAGAATTATCTCATCATATTTCTACTAATACTGCGGAAACAATGGTATTCAAACACCAACAGTCTTTGCACATCTGCCTTCAACGTCATATTTTGGAGCCGCACAACAGTACCAACTGCACTCCTGTCTCGTATACTCTATTTCTGATCGATAACCGGATGTCGAGCCGTTGCCATAGGTTTCTCATTGATGAATGCCAATCGAGCCTTCTTTATACGCGAAAGCACTTCATCCACCCGGTGAGATACAACAACCTAAGCAACTAACTCTGTCTACCTCACGCACTTGTTCCCCTGCAGAAACAAGGTTCGGCTTCGAGTCAGTCTAGTCGCGCAACAGCACTTGACACTTCGAAGGTGCAAAACGCATCCCGAACACAGTTACAATGTCGTTTAGAAAATCGAGGAAAACGTGCAAATTACTTGGGCCCTGACTCATTAGCACAACGTCGTCCGCATATCCTAAGCCAGACAGTTTCCCGTCTAGGCAAATATCAGTGCCGCTATTCTCGCACGAGAGTAGGTTACAGTTTCCCCTATTATCTCAATGACAAAGTCGGTAAGAAAATGTGAAAGTGGGCAACCCTGATGAAGACCATTTGTCATGGTGAACACATGTGAAAGATCGCCGTAAGCACTAACTTGGTTTCGGCTGTTCAAATACCGAGAGTGGAAGAGTGAAATGAATTTCTCTTGCGTACCCTTCAGTGAGAGGCAGCGCCAAAGAACTTCGCGATCGTCAGAGTCGAACGTCGCTTTCGGATAAAAAAAGATAGTGATCATAGACCTACGGAACGTACGTGTGCGGTCTAGAGTTTATCGCTGGGTGACGTTTTGGTCAATACACTCACGGCCGGGTCGGAAACCGGCTTGGTTCTCACGCATGCACCTTTCGGCGGAGGATAGTCCTCGCGAGCAGTTTCGACGCAGTGCTAATCAAACTAATTCCTTTGTGATTTTTACTTGAGGACTTATCAACTTTCTTGTGAGCGGATTCAGTCACGGATTTACACAATTCATTGAGAATCTGTTCTCTTGTCTAGATTGCTCTTAGGAGTTATTTTGACACCGATCTTATCAACTCCGCCGTCGTTGAAGAAGGATGGCGATGGTCTATCTGGTCCAGCTGTCTTATGCCTTTTCAGAAAACCTATTTCCCCGATCTCCATCTCGAATGGAGGGGGTAGTATAAACTCGTGTTGGTTCATTTGCACACATAAGTCTGAGGTCTGCTGTGGTAGTGGACCAATTAAACTACTTCCTAAAGCATTCTACCCAACGCTTTAGCCGACACTCATGAGAGCGGACCAGCGAGCTTTCGGATTCTTTAATCACATCGCCTTTAATCGGCTTCCGTAGGCCAGTATTCATAATCGCTCGGTAAAGGCTGCAACTATTGCCGATAGCTGCAGCTTCCTCCATTTCCCTGCACTTCCCTACCCCCCCCCCAGCCCCCCACTACCCGTGCTCATTCCTCAGGCCCATGGTCAGCTGACTTCTCAACCATTTGCGCGTCTCATTGTATGTGCTATGTTGAGGGACTAAGCTGAAAGGGTCCAACAGAGTAACTGGAGTCAAAGGTGTCTACCATTTCTGAGGTTCAGGTAATATGGAGTTCTAAGTGGAAGATACCGCTCAGTGCAAGGTTTCTTTGGTCTACCACTGCTGTTGAGCTATGGGTAAGTGTACGGGTATTGAGTTTAGCCTAGTGAAGTGAACTATCTCTTCCCCTTCCACTAATACTGTCACCACATGAATTCATGGAGCCGCAATCATTTGTGGGGTTTTTTACGGTTCTTAAATTGAAAGAGCAAAAAACAGAAATGTCTTTTGTGGAAAAAATGCTGCAGGTATTCGGGTACTCGATATTTTGCGGCTGCCCACACTTCAATGGTGCGTTAACCCAGCATGGGAACTGGGAACAAGCGAATGTTTACTATTACCCGCCCTGCTCGAAGCAGTGAGTATCCTGCGCGACGACCGATGCAGCATGGAATTCATGATGTTTGTGCTATTCACTGAGGTTTTGGGACGAATACCACAAAGGAGTCCAGCCACCAAGCAGGACAGCAATTACGATTCTCAACTAAATATTTGATTCTTACAAGAACCGGACCGCAAAGCAACGGGCTGTGGATGAGCAGAAAATCTATCTGCTTAGATCAGTTATTCTTCCACTCAAGTTTTCGCTTGGATTGCAAGCACAAATCGATCTTCAACCTGGACGACCGGAAGACTATTTCTTCAAGCAGACATCAGAGGTAAATGGATAATTATGCTTACTTCATAAATGGAATGGCTCAGATGGATACTTGCACAGACAACATTCCCGTCGGGTATTTTTGTGAAGGATCAAAACTACCTAATAGTCAATCAGCAGCAAAGGTATTAAGAACTGCACACGGACGAATTACAACGAAGAAGGATTTCGTTATGAGCAACTTGTTTACTTCGTTGTATCAAGCGGCCCGTTTGGGGTTACAGTTTCGCAGGTGATGCTTCTGATTACGTTTCGGACTTGGACTGCAAATCCTTAGTCGTTTTTTTGACTAAAGTTTATTATATGATTGAGGCTGTATTGGGTTGTGAAATACTCAAATTCCTGGAGCCCCAATAACCATGATTAGGATCAAATCAGGTCAACCGGTGAGCTATCAGGTGGATTATCCGAAGTCTAGAAATTTGTCTTCATTGTTCAGCTTTTCCACAGCGTTTTTTTAGTGTGACAATGATAGATCTTGCCAAAGCTGAGTGGTTTCTAAGTTACTTATCTTCCTTCTGAACGTAGGCATGTTTATACATAAATATGGCTACAGGACGCCTGTGTACAAGGGAACAACCGATGTTGGCTTTCATAAGAAACAAAACTTAAATTAATGTGACTAACTGTTTGAACAAGATAGGTTTCTTCATAAATGTCGAAACGTATATTTAGTCAATATGATGGACCTACGTCCCTTAGAGGAACCATCAATCATAGTGCAGAATTCTACCTCTTAAATTGGGACAGCCTAGGAAATAATCGAACCCCGCACAACCGCCCGGAGGAATACTGTACGGCGGAATCAATACACCAAAAATATCTATCTGGCATGAATCGTTAATCAGCGAAAGAATCCAGCAAATTGAAGTCGAAATAAGGAGAAGAACTATTGATGATTGAGTACAAATGAGTTTGATCTTTGGGACGAGAGCTGTGACATCACTCAATGAATCTGACACTACCTCTACGCGGCGGATATGTGGTATGCCCAATGATTAGGTGCAACGGCAGAACGGTTGAGGTCGAGAGCCCCAATCATCTAGGTAAAATGTTCATTAAACTTTTCTTACAAAGGCAGTGTAAAACTATGCGAAAATTTACGGGTTAAAAGCAAAAAATGTTAGTACGATGCACATTTTAAGACGACATTCCAAACCATGTCACTATTTTACAGCACGCACACAGATGCGAAAGGTGCATGAGATATGCCCAAACTACTCATGAGTAGGTTAGGGCAGTGTGTAAATGAGACATCTCAGGCATTTGCGGTCTTCGAATTGATGGACTTTCCTGTACTTATGGGCATATTCAACTTCTGTGGTCACCATCATTTACCACACCTATACCTAGCATAGGAATATAAAAAGGTTGATTCCGTAAGGATATTTCTTTTTGACATCTCATTCCGGGTACATGCATGGTACAGCATGACAATGAGCGTACGGTATTTTCTGACGCGACAACGCAGTAATCGGAATATGACAAATTAAAAGGAAGGTGCGTAAAAAGAGGCATAAACCCGAACAGATGCGGTTAGATACGAGATAGAAGAATGAGATCAAGCAGGGCAGACTGATATGTGATCGATTACTTACGGCCATGGCAAATGAAACGATGGAATCAGATTTCATTGTTTGGATAACCCAAGTTTGGAAAGTTTGATCTCTGTGGTTCACGATGTGGTCAACAGTGGTCTATACAATCAATTTCTGAAAACTGGTGACACAACCAAGGGCGTCTTAAAAGTGGTTGTCGGATCAGTTTTGGGCCTACAACTGATCAAGCGTTGCGGTGTGATCACAACCCTGTTTCATGCGCTTCCATTTCAATAAGCTGTGGAACAATGTTCTACAATGCTTCTGGGCACATCCGTGCCTTATTATTATCATCCCTGTGTTCAATAACTTACATGCGTCAACGCTCAAAGCGAGATGTCGAAAGTAAACTTCTACACCTTATCAACTTTTTATTATTTATGACTTCAAAGTCAAGGGATACATCGGTTTCCACGGAAGCTCTACAGCTGGACCAAACCAGGCTGGTGGTAACCAAAGCCTAAAATCTCGGTTAAATGTGAAGATCGCCCTTTCTGAATGATCGGAAGAGACTTGCTGTCTGAGACAACAGCTGTGAATAAAACGTGTCATGTTAACATGGAGTCGGGGATTCGCGGTTGCGTGCGCTCCTGCTGAATACCAAAAATTGCAGAGCCATTGGCAACTAGATACCAACACTTCTACCTTGTAGCTAGCAAGATGATTGATCAAACTCTGTGCGAGCTCATTCAAACGGAACGCGACGGTAGAAATGTCCTTCACACGAGACTACCACGAACCTTCATAATCATATTGACTAAATATACGTTTCGACATTTATGAAGAAACCTATCTTGTTCAAACAGTTAGTCACATTAATTTAAGTTTTGTTTCTTATGAAAGCCAACATCGGTTGTTCCCTTGTACACAGGCGTCCTGTAGCCATATTTATGTATAAACATGCCTACGTTCAGAAGGAAGATAAGTAACTTAGAAACCACTCAGCTTTGGCAAGATCTATCATTGTCACACTAAAAAAACGCTGTGGAAAAGCTGAACAATGAAGACAAATTTCTAGACTTCGGATAATCCACCTGATAGCTCACCGGTTGACCTGATTTGATCCTAATCATGGTTATTGGGGCTCCAGGAATTTGAGTATTTCACAACCCAATACAGCCTCAATCATATAATAAACTTTAGTCAAAAAAACGACTAAGGATTTGCAGTCCAAGTCCGAAACGTAATCAGAAGCATCACCTGCGAAACTGTAACCCCAAACGGGCCGCTTGATACAACGAAGTAAACAAGTTGCTCATAACGAAATCCTTCTTCGTTGTAATTCGTCCGTGTGCAGTTCTTAATACCTTTGCTGCTGATTGACTATTAGGTAGTTTTGATCCTTCACAAAAATACCCGACGGGAATGTTGTCTGTGCAAGTATCCATCTGAGCCATTCCATTTATGAAGTAAGCATAATTATCCATTTACCTCTGATGTCTGCTTGAAGAAATAGTCTTCCGGTCGTCCAGGTTGAAGATCGATTTGTGCTTGCAATCCAAGCGAAAACTTGAGTGGAAGAATAACTGATCTAAGCAGATAGATTTTCTGCTCATCCACAGCCCGTTGCTTTGCGGTCCGGTTCTTGTAAGAATCAAATATTTAGTTGAGAATCGTAATTGCTGTCCTGCTTGGTGGCTGGACTCCTTTGTGGTATTCGTCCCAAAACCTCAGTGAATAGCACAAACATCATGAATTCCATGCTGCATCGGTCGTCGCGCAGGATACTCACTGCTTCGAGCAGGGCGGGTAATAGTAAACATTCGCTTGTTCCCAGTTCCCATGCTGGGTTAACGCACCATTGAAGTGTGGGCAGCCGCAAAATATCGAGTACCCGAATACCTGCAGCATTTTTTCCACAAAAGACATTTCTGTTTTTTGCTCTTTCAATTTAAGAACCGTAAAAAACCCCACAAATGATTGCGGCTCCATGAATTCATGTGGTGACAGTATTAGTGGAAGGGGAAGAGATAGTTCACTTCACTAGGCTAAACTCAATACCCGTACACTTACCCATAGCTCAACAGCAGTGGTAGACCAAAGAAACCTTGCATTGAGCGGTATCTTCCACTTAGAACTCCATATTACCTGAACCTCAGAAATGGTAGACACCTTTGACTCCAGTTACTCTGTTGGACCCTTTCAGCTTAGTCCCTCAACATAGCACATACAATGAGACGCGCAAATGGTTGAGAAGTCAGCTGACCATGGGCCTGAGGAATGAGCACGGGTAGTGGGGGGCTGGGGGGGGGGTAGGGAAGTGCAGGGAAATGGAGGAAGCTGCAGCTATCGGCAATAGTTGCAGCCTTTACCGAGCGATTATGAATACTGGCCTACGGAAGCCGATTAAAGGCGATGTGATTAAAGAATCCGAAAGCTCGCTGGTCCGCTCTCATGAGTGTCGGCTAAAGCGTTGGGTAGAATGCTTTAGGAAGTAGTTTAATTGGTCCACTACCACAGCAGACCTCAGACTTATGTGTGCAAATGAACCAACACGAGTTTATACTACCCCCTCCATTCGAGATGGAGATCGGGGAAATAGGTTTTCTGAAAAGGCATAAGACAGCTGGACCAGATAGACTGTCGATGGTTGGGGACATTTGATAATCCAGTTCGGTGGCGCATTCGGTGCTTTCCTAAGTTGGAAATTTTTTTGCTCTTTTGCAGTTTTTCCACTCATTATTACTATTTTGCCATTTTTTGCTCTACTGCTGCTTGTTTTTGCTGTTTTTAGATGGTGCTTTGAGGTAGCTGTAGAACAACTTGATGCAAGTTTAATGATTATAACAACTGGAAGCTGATTGACCGCATTCCTGGAGATTTTTGCATGTTGCTCTAGATAGCTGTGGTCTCATTGTTCGCCCTTTTGAAGTCCCTGATTATTATCGAGGTACGCTGAAATTAGTGATCTGTTAGGTCTCCGAAGGACGGCGATTTCGCAGTCGATATTTGGCGTGTTTGGAAAAATGAAAAAATGAAGGATTTCTCGAAGATAAACTATGAACGACGGTGAATTAAGGAGGTTCGTCATATAAGAACCATGAAAATACGGTAAGCCGACCAAAGGTTATAGAAAAGAAGCGCTGCACTTTGTTTTTATCGTTTGTCTTTTGGCCACAGGTCATTGATTCAGTTCGCTTATGCCTCTGCGAAATCGTTAATATCCGCCTTTCAGTTTGATTAACTGAATTCACGCCTGCTTAGGCTGCTTTTTTACTCTTCTGATCGATTGATTTTCTTTGATTCGCTGATTTTTCTTGCCTCAGCTGTCAGTGTTTTATTGATTTGAGTGCATCGATGAGTGTCATTATATCGTCGGTCTGCCACATCCCGACTATACTGTACTGATGTTCTGTTGCAACTTTATTGACTGTGCTGAGTGCATTGACTTACGATTACACCGTCCCGACCGATCAAGTTTTTTGCTGATCCGCCTATCCGCTTTTGTCTTGCTAAACTTGTTTGACGACTTTGCTTATCATTGTTTTTGATGCACCGAAGATTGTTGAGGTTTTGCATTTTCTAACCGTTTACATCGATGGGACTGACAGAATGGGCAATTGTAGCGGCTGGCGAACCGTGGAAACTGAATGTGAGGTCGAAAAAGTTATGGTTTACAATCTGTAGCCACTGTTCTAATATCATGGACTGTCGTTTTAACAAAAGACGTGTCTCTTTGGCTTATAGGCGTGAATCATAAATTTTCGTTGGATGGTTATAGTATTGGTGCATGTATGCTTGCGAGATGAAGTCTCAGATCGATGATTTCTGCTGTCAGGATGATTCGAGCAGTTAATCAGCTAGCAGTTCTGAGGCTCCTTTCGGTTCTTACGCCCAGCTAGTTTGTAGATATTTCCAGTTCGTCACTTCATTGAAGGTTTCCTGTTATTTAGTCTAGTATTTGACAGTCTTCAGTTTATTATTTGAGGGGTCATGCTGTCCAGTTGATAGGGTTTTCGACAAAATCAAACGAGTAATTGCCTTTTATAAGTGAGTTTTTCTATAATCCATGGAAATCTGTTCGTTAGTGCACAAATCTCTTATGCCTACACGGTTATGAGTTATCACTACTAGCCTTGCATTGTGTGTAACGGCCTTCAATGGAACTGCATCCATCGTTTGCGTTTCGTACATTCGGCATGCGCTTATGTTAAGTGAGGCATTGTTGAGATATTGGCATATGCCAACTTCCTCAATATACATAAGTTATCACTCCTTTAGTTTATCTTGTTTTATCACATGTGGACGGGGAGAGGGACGATGTAACAATGACTAGACACAATGACTAGACTGAGGAATGGTGGAACGCTTGTAGTTTGATGGTTAACTCCTGATTCAACAACCATCTTTCACCGCAATTGCACGTTCCATTCTATTTTTTTCTACGACTAGTCGTATGTCCCCAGAATACATTTGTTATAGCCGCCTAGGTACACTCTCCAGCACAGAACGTCTTTTGACAGCAATCCACTGTTCTTTCTTGCCTCTGGCTTTTTGGCGCCTTCTTTGATTTCTCTTGCCGAATTTCATGATCACGGCGGTGTAGTCAGTTTTTCGGCTCGATCAACAATGCGAGCACCATTTGCCTGGCTGCCCTACAATTCTGTGCCATCCTTATTTCGTTCTTTTCTTGTGTGAATTTCGGATCCAATATTGCCTCCGTTCGCCGCTACAATCGGTCAGAATTATTGTTGCTTCAAAACCTTATTGTTTCTCAACATGGACTGGGGTTACCCTTCGTTGTACTTCAAAGATCTGATCGATCTAGAAGAGGCTCTCGTGCTGGCTGGTAGGCAGCTCTTAAATGCATCCTTCCGACCAAAATGTCCATTCCGGCATCATTGAGCACCAACATCCATTCTCTGTTTACGAAAAGGTCTGATCTATCCCTCGCACTTCACTCACCGAACCATCTCCACACTTCTATCATCTGCATAAAAGAACCCGGACAATGGAGATTCACTCGTGTCGATAGACAACTTCACACTCCATCAGCAAGACAGAGTTTCGGACAAGATGAAGACTGGAGGCGGTGTGGCAACATACATGAACTCCTGGTCTGGAAAGTCCGAAATTACATATACGTACTCGCTAAACGGAATTGACTGTCTCGTAACACAGTGACATCCCAGATTTTGTAGCCATACCAGTACAATTATGACAAACTTATATACTGCCCCTTTTAGCTCACAACACAATATCACATCTTTTTTCGATTCTTTTCTAGTATTTATTGTTCCTCTTCTTGAGGATGATCTACATACTATTGTAGGTGACTTCAATCATGCATCTACCCTACCGTTGACTGTGTTTGATTTAACTGACCTCTGTGATTCTCCCACCAGAGGCGACTCCGTTTTGGATAGAAATACTATCAGCCACCCTGATTTCTTTTCCATGAAACTCCGCACCACAATTTCGAGTAGTGATCACTGTCTGCTTCTGTTAAGGCCCGAGATATACTCTGTCAGCCATCCATTTCCTCAAGCAAACAAATCAAACCCGAATTCGCCTCTGCAACTTTTCACACACAGCTCGTTGACAATGTCAAACTTTTCACAGAGATGGCCAACGCAATCTTTGATGTCTGTTGCCCCTCAGAAACACTATTCGTCTCAAATGGCCGTATCTCCTCTCAGAAACTGAAATCTCAAAGAAGATGCAAAGATCACTTCTACAAATCCCTTAATAACTCAAGCGTGCGGTATATTTCCAACCTAATAAAAGCTGAAATCTAACGCATCGACACTACATTCGCCAGCCAAATCCTGAGAGGTAACAACAATCGATTCTTATGACAAGGCATTCGACTGTTGTGTGAGAAAAAAGAGGAACATGCGAAATTTTCTGCGGAGGTCGACAGCACCAATCATACTTTCATCAATCCTTCCACTTATACCCCAGTCATATTTGGACACGGTGATGATATGATAGTGACAAGCTTTTCTAGAGAAGGGGGTGCTCGACCTTCTGAGTACCACTGAAATTACCACAGGGGTTGTTCCTGACAGTCTGCCCTCAGCTCTTTTAAGGCATGGCGCTGTGGTCCTGACGGATGCACTCACTTCTCTGATTAACTCGTAATTGAGCTAGCCTTCTATCCCTGACTGCTGGAGACCCGTCACTATTATTCGCATCCCAAAATCTAACAGTTCTGCTGCTTTAGTAAAAGGTTTTCGCCCCATCGTCTTAACATCTTCTGATCTTAAACTGACGGAGCGTGCTATACTTAAGGGTCTGCATTCTTCTATGTGTCTTCCTGACGACCCATTTCAGTTTGCTCACAAATCTAACAGGTCCACTTTGGACACCGTATCCTCCGTTATTCACGACATTTGTAAATCCTTAAACACCGATGAAATCTGTGAGGTGCGCCGTTCTGGGCTATTCTTCAGTATTCGATTCGGTTCTGCGGTCCATTCTACTTCACAAAGTGGAGACATTTGGTTGTGCCAGGCCTTTATTAGCATGGCTGTCTGTCTGTTTTACTAACCGAACCCGGTGCACAAGTATGAGCAGCAAAACTTAAAAACCGTTGATTATCAACTCAGGAGTGCTTCAGAGTGCTGTTCTATCACCGTTTCTTATTTCTACTTACAACAACAACTTATCAACTAGCTCCCCCTGTCATCCGTTTAAGTTTTTCCAACGATCTGTCTTCCATTTACGATTTCTCTGCACGAGCTGGCTTAAATCTCAGCACATCTGAATTTTTCGAATGTCTATTCTCTCTTTCTTGGTCAGCCTACTCATCCGAAACGTCTTTCATCAACTCAGCAACACCTACCAGGGTTGATTCTGTGAAATATCTATGAGTTACTATTGATAAAAATTTGAAGTGGACTTCCCACATTACTACTTGTGTAAAGAATCTCCGACGGTTGTCATTTCAAATCAGGAAGCTTCGACACTACAAGGTGAAACAATGCACCATCTCCCGATTTGTATACTAGTGTGTTTTTCCAATCCTTCTTTACTGTTCTCCTGTCATTTTTCCAGGTTTACTTAAGAAAGACTTTGAAGTTCTTCATCGGGGGCTATCAATTATTAGCCCTGTGCCATTCATATCACTGACTGAGTTGTCCTTAAATCTATGTGATCAGTACTTTTGAGCATGTGAGAAATTTTCTCACAAAATTCTTTCTGATACCAAACATCCGCACAACGATATTTCAAAGTACCGCTCTCATATTTCAGCACGGTCCGTTTTTCGTTTCAAACCCTCTAGAATCAATAGCTACAGGAACTCAACTGTCCCATATTCGGCACGCTTTTTGACAACCCGTGACCGTGTTTTAGCCGGTTTCCTGAACATCTTATCATAATTTGCTCATCATTCCTCGGTGCGTTCTTATTTGATTTTTACACTGTGATGAGTGTAACTTTTCCGATTTTTTTTCATAGGATTTTGACTGAAATGCTACATTTCTCGTACGCAAATGTCTATACATTACAATAGTCAAAAAACAAGCCGGACAAACTTAAAACACAGGTGTATTTTTTGTGAATGATTGTTTGCAATTTTGTTCTTTGCTTCACTGGCCACGTTTCTGCCACGAGTACATTCTAATTTCTGTATACGTAAGCCAAAAATGAATTTTTCTCTCGCCATCTAGTCTAATCGAAGCATAGTAATCTTAAGACTCTCGATCACTTCATGCAGAAACTTGGGGCTCTCCTCCGAGGTTGTAACCTCAAAGCTGGTAACGCTGAACAAAGTAAGGAGACGCTATCTGAGACACTTTAGTGAGTGGGTTATTATCAAATCTTATTAGCCAATGATTTCTCGAGAAAAAGACGGTGTTTGTGAGTACCGCATGTGACCAGGTAAGCGCTCTGTATCCACCTCAGCGGGAATCACAAGCGCTTGCTCAGACTGCTCCTTCAGCCTACACTGCGACCGCAGCAAACAATTCAAGCCGCACTAGTCCATTACTTCGTGAAGACCTCGAGTTCCATGACGAAGTTGAGCAGGAATGGATAGATGGGACAACCTTGTCGAACGCCGCTAGTCGTTTCGAAAAAAACTTAATAGTTCACCGTATACCCTCATGCGACCACAGCTATGCGAATTCAATCCTCGGAACAGTTTCTCGAACTTCACTGGCATACCTTTTCGGTGGAGAGCATTGAATAGTGCTATCCGATTTATTGAGTCGAACGCACCTTTCAAGTCCAAAAGGACTTCGATCGCGCGTTTTGAGTAACTGGAGAAGAGTGAATATCCGGTCGATGCAACCTCGACGTGGCCGGAATGCAGCCTGCTGTTCGCGGATATTACTTTCGCAAATCGGTGTCAAACGGCGCAGCAGTATCGAAGCTAATACCTTAGTAACTATCGGAATTAAACCAATCCTACGATGATTGCTACGGTCACTCCGTGTGCCCTTACTGAAAATGGGTACAATCAGTAACTCACCCCACGATAACGGAATACGTACCTCGTTCCAAATATCATGAAGCAAGGAGGTAAGTGATTTCATTAGAGCTTCTGCACCCAAGTTGAAAAGAACTGGGAGGTAGTTCATTCGGAGCGGCTACTTTTTCCATCTTCAGAAGCCGAATGTTTGTCTGCACCTCCAATTCCATTGGGGGATCGACAGACACCTCCCAAGGATTCGCAGCTATAGAAGTTAGACTAAATACGTTACCGTGTGGCCAGACAGACTGATCTTCGAAGTGCTCTGCCCAACGGTTCATCCTTTGTTGTCTACCATGGATGAGCTCTCCATTCCTACCGCACACGAATTCACTTACCGAAGTTCGCCGCCCACGGCTGTCGCGAATAAGCTTAAACATTCTTTGATTGTTACCTGAAGCGGTCGTTTCCTTCATCTCTTCGGCTACTTTAACCCTCCAGCTTTCACGGTCGTTCTTGGGGCTTATCGTCAACTGATGCTGCAACTGTCGACACATCTTGTTCATCTCTTTGCTGTTAGCGAACTGGCAATTCTGCTCCATTAGACTCAGCGACTCTTGCGAGATCCAGTGTTTTTGATGAACGCTGGGCCTAGGACCATAGGCGAAATCTGCTATCAAATGCATCGCCTGCTTAGTTTGATCTCACTGCCCGTCTACATTGCTGCTCGTCGCAGTTCTTAGTTTCCCGAGAAGTTTCTGTTCGTAGCTGTTGCGAACAGCCGAATCACACAGACGTTCGACGGCCAATCAAGTTTGTGGCCTGCGTCGATGGCCGTTGAGCTGCAGCAAAAATCGCACTAAAACTAACGCATGATTCGATTCGACGTACGTGGTCCAGTAAACTTTTTTCCTTTTTTATTGTTTACCCTCACGTTTTTTGGCTGTAATGCTACATAATTCTTTATATGTAAAAAACCGTGAAATGCAATACTTCGCACTGATGTGCAGTTATTTGGAAACATGAGAATGCTGGTTATACTTGGGAAACCCATATGCGATGCAGTCAATCAGTTGTTTCTGTTTTTTCGTCCTCTGGATGTCTTTATTTTACTGATAATGTGGAATTCGCGCCGCATAATTGATTCTTTTATTTTTCAAGTATGTACTGCCTTTATAAGCGAAGAAACGCTGTTCCCCTGCGTTTTTATTTACACAGCAACTCCTGGGCGTCTTTTAGATCATCTAAAAAAGACGAAAGGATTTGATGAATTAAAGTTCATTAACCTGCGATTTTTGGTGATCGACGAAGCGGATAGAATGCTTGGTTCTGATTTCGACTCGGTGCTTGAACGAATACTTTGCCTACTTCCGACAGATCGGCAAACGTTCATGTTCTCTGCTACTATGACTGAAAAGGTATGAAAACTTGATTTTCACTCACTCTTATGGCAAACTTCTATTTTGAGGTATTTTGGGGCACTTCCGCTAATGTGAGACCGGTTACACGTTAACGACAGTAAAAATGGCTAGTTCGTAGCAGAGCGAGATGCTCGGTCTGCAGGTTATTTGAGGTACACAGTGTAAGGTGAGGCTGCTTACGGATGCCAAATGTACAAGACCACTTTGCTTCGGTGCGATCAGTCGTATAGAAGTGTAGCCCGATTATACCCAGAAGAACAGGATTGACTGCCAAACTGTTGAACAGCACACGGGCTTCGAATTAGACCGACTGCAAGCCGAGGACAAGCACAGAGTCAGCCGGGTATCCCACTCCGCGGACGGATTGAAAGTGGTCTGGTTTTGTGACACGTTTAGAGGCTAGCCGGGGCGGTATTCCTTATGGAAACCAAAGTGTGATCAACCAGCCCGTTGGATGGAGGACAATCGGCTAAAACGTGTCCTGTGGAGGTCTATATAAGCCATCTGATTATGGCTGTCGTGTCGAATGGCTCGAGGCCATCTGAACGTTCTCGCTTGATTAAGCGGGGTGGGATTGAACTGGAGTCGAGACAACCGACTGAATGCGCCAATTTTAGCAATAGTTATAAAACATTACAAAATGTGGGTCTCTAGGTGGAACTGTAAGATACCCGTACGTACGACAATCTCCTCACCAACTCTGGATCCAGTGTGTCTAGCATTCAGAAAAACGAATTTAGGAACCGAAAAATGGGATCGAAAACCCATGATGAATCGACCTGTCGGGTCCTCGCCGATAGCCAGAGTCTTAGCATAAGGTAAGATTCTGATGGGGTACATTGAGTTTACAAAGAGTTAGTTATTCGGCGTGGTTCGGCCAAACAGACTTGTTCTTAGATTAGTGTTCATTTATCACTTGTTTTCGCTAGTTGGTCCTCGTTTGAATCGAGGGTAGTAATTTCAAAAATCCTTGAACTTACGAATGTACGGAAATCGGTCGGTTATTCCTAGGGTGAGAAAGTTCACTGCATTTGGTATTTCATAAGTGGCGGAAGAAATAGAAAGATGGGCAGACAGGCAAAAAGGCATCGTGAAACAACGGGGTAACTCAAGGGCAGTCATCCTGTGAACAATATTTTTTCAAGTTCGTCAAACTATTTGGTTCTACTGACTGGTTTGAGGTTATCAGTTGTTGATACGAGTACGTCTCGTTCTGATCAAATCTTTCAGTGAATTTTTTTGAGTCAAAAACCTATTCCAGTTCTTCACTTGATGTGACTGCCGAATTTCAAATATAACATTCTAAACCAATTCTTACAGGTGGGGAAATTGCAGCGTACTTCCATCCGTGATCCTGTGCGAGTGTCCACGCGGAAGAGCAAATTTCAAGCTGTGTTAAATCTGCGTCAGTATGTTCAGTTAGTTCCACAGGCTGAACTGGACACTTACCTAGTCCATTTGCTTCGAGTCGCATTTTGCCCGAAGATATCTGCACCTGGGCTGGACATGCTTCGACTGCAGCACGTGACCTCGGACGGTGAACATCCCGAATCCGAGTAAGTTGATTGCTGACAAGATATCTGGGGCACGCATAATTACTCGATCATGAACAATTTATTGCAATGCGACTGATGAGGTTTAACGCCACTTTTGTTCAGATACTGAATTCTTATTTTCCTCAGGGGTTGGCTGTGAAGAAAAGGATTCTTCCCATGGTATAAGTCACAGTTCTTCTCCATCTGTCTCTTTTTTAATATTTCTGTCCGTTCAGTTTGCTACTTGTTGCCAACTGTATCTTTTCTGTTGATCGACATAGCGCAAACACAATAATTAACCATAGATAAGTCGTTGTAAACCTGCCCAGATAGCATAACTACTATAGGGATTAGTGTATGATCCTCGGCGTCGAAGGTCATTTCCATACTGCACTCCCAAGATATCTCTATATAACGACTACTCATTAGCCTGTCGCGCAAATTTCCATATTCGAAATTGTCGAGATACTCTTCTTGGGGATATGCGCTGAAGACCATTTTGATCATTTATCCCCACGTTTCTGTGTTTACTTGTACGCTAATTTAATTTACGGAAACATGTACTTACTCTTATTGCTCGTCAATGTGTGCTGACTGCGGAGATTGCCGCAGGTTGCATACTGGGTTTCCATCCATAGTTTTTTAAATTAGACTGAAATCGGTCCCTTCACGATCAGTTAATAAACCGTTAGCACTGAGTAGATGCATCCCTTTCTTACTCGTATAAATATGTATTGTTTGATGTGTTTTCTAGGTATCTGTGACTAAATTATTTGACACGGCAAACTTTAGCCCTGGCGAGTGGTAACAGGTGGGAAACCTGCACACTAGGCTGGTGGTTGAACGGGTTCTACTCAAACATGTGCTGACTACATTAAGTCATCATGACTCCTATGATGTCTTGCTAATAGACAAAGCGTTAACGGGTAAATTATACTGGAATGTGAGGAAATTTTTAATCATGCTGTATGAATTCTCATATTACCAATAAAAAACCATAGAGGTACTGCATAGCTGTTTTTTCTTTGTTAAAATTCATCAGCACTGCATACCAATAGCGCCGTAACTGGGACGTGAACTCGAGGCTTAAGAATTGTGGGCCGAACACCCTAGCCATCATGCCAAAATAGCGGACTCTCAAAAGTTTGTTGAATTTCACCACATGATATAACACCTATTCTTTACTAATTTGCACGGGCACAGACTGCTTGCGCCCGGCAATCGATTCGCACCAGTAGGTGACTTCTCTACTGTTAGCCCCAGTAAGATGAACGATACATTGTGTTTAGTATAATCAAGTGATGGCCCCACTTGAGCAATTTTTCGGTCACGGACCGTCGGTTCTCATCCCGAAACTCAATCCTACATTGTGAGGTTCTCTTGTGTTCGCCCCCATTTGCACTTTCCATAGACAGCAACACCATTGACGACCGTGCCAAATGCATTAGCTCCGGGGAAAAACGTTGCGTATGTGGGTCAACTTGTAACAAATGCATTTATGCACTCGTTTGCAGAAATTAAAGTAAACTAAGTAACCGCCACATATAAGCTCCTAATCTCGAAAGTAGATGATTCCAACTGTGCACTCCGTTGCACTTAGTTTGGCTCATATGCACCTAACAGAGGGTCGTTAAAAAGGTCCTCCAACGATTCATGCTCGTTCGTCCGGAGTGCGTGTCCCCAGTTCGGGCTCGATTGGTATGTACTCCTAATGGTTTCCATCAAGAATAAAATGACCATGGTTTTAAGTGGTAAGTTGGTGGCTGTTGGTGCGCACTGAGCCATTTGGAGATCGAATTAAATTTCTACTACTGTCAAATTCTCATCGGATTCAGTAATGGGTCTTTACGTGCGCGCGTATTCACAGGCCTGTGTATACACACATGCATGCACATACAAAAGTACACCCCTACGCAGTGTTAGTCGCTTGTGGTCGCAGTCGAAGATTGCTGACTCACACACAAACTGTTATTGAGTCTACTGTTCATCATCGACCAGTGAATGAAAGCGGCAGTTTCCGTGACTGTTTGTTTCTCCATGGCCGGCAACAGAGCTGTCTGTCTTTCTGCCAGTCATTTCATTTTGTGCTTCGTTTTACCACACCATCTGTCATTGACAGCAATACAGTCTGTTTGAACGTCATCCTATCTAGCATGCGCTGTTTTTGTTCCTTTGGGTCTTCGAGTGATCCGGGATTGGTTCATCTTTTTTCCCGTTTCTAGGACTACCTCATTGATTTGCACGCATCTGCTCGGATTCCTCGTTTTGTACATCTTTCGAGCTGACGCATGTTATGTTGTTCGTACTTGGTTTTCGGGTGTACTGACTGTACCGAAAAACTGTTAAGCCACAGTTTTACCCATTGCCCTTGATGCTGATTTATGACCACTGCCCCGATCGGTGAAATTATTTCAATCTCCAGTGCAAATGGAGTGGCATCCAGTTCGAACCTCCGTAGAGCAGCACGAGTGAAACGCTCAGAAAATTACATTCCAGCAGAAAGGCAGAACTCTGGGGAAGCAGAGTTATAAGTAGAGGCCGTTCATGTAATATGCATCATGAAATGTATTTTGATACCATAAGACAGAGTTTGCGTCAGGATAATCCGAGTCCAACAATTCCTGCACATACTACTCAGGCAACCAAGTACAAAAGCGGAGGAAAAACCCACTTCACAAACAGTAATTAACACTGCTCACGGAGTGGGAGGATGTAACGAACCATAATATTAGACGTAAACCCTACCGTAGAGTACCCGCTTACTGTGTTTATCTTCGGAAGACAGTTTCTTCATCGCGTGTTAAGCTTTTGATCTGTTCATTGCCTCCTGTAATAGCATTCTTAATTCCCCTTGTCGGCCAGGTCTTTCTTACTGCGTCTGCACAAGCTAGGATTACGTCATCCATCTTCAGGCACAGGGGGCCTTTGCAATTTTGCGTTGGCAAATGTTCTTTTAGCCAACGTGCCTGTAGCGTATCTTCCGGCCTTTGCATTTTTATTCATCTTTAGTTTAGCCGTGTATTTGATAGACTGACGGGGAATGGCTCGGGTGCTCCTCGTAGCAGAAACAAGTGATTGGGGGTTATTGGAACGATGTGGTCCGAATCCTTTAATATTTTGGTTAAAAATTGATCATTATGGATTCTCTACTTCTCAGAACACAATTGTCAATACGTCGTCTGTGCACAACAGTTAAGGTAGAATGGAAGTCAGGATGCGGCGGAGAGTTCATATCACACTTTTTATATGCCTTCTCGGTGACTTAGCTTCGGTTAAAACTAATGAAATTCACAATTCTTCCTGTCAGGGAACTTCAGAATCCCATCTTGGTCCCAATCTCTCAAACATTGCTTTAGATCTGCTCTGTCATTACCTCTTGAACATTCTTGTCTTGGAACAAACCGGGGAAATGCGGAAAGGAACGAGTGAGTGTGTAGAGTGTGCGACTGTAGTCACCTAACGTTTGTCAACGGTTCGGCCACGTCTCACCAAGAATGGTCTGAATTAGTTTGCTTTGATAACGGTGGACATGTTTGCAGTGTAAACATTTTTGACATGCTTTCCTGACCATTTCAGGCAGCAAATCTCTGCCTAGAATTGGTGCCCGCAACAGTGGAGTAATAAAGAAATCATAAACTGATTATCGCGGCACACTTCAACCACGAGGTCCTCTCACCACCTCAAACTTGAGTCGACATGTGTAATTGTTAGAATTGAGTTTAAAAAGAACAAAAACCGCAAGGGGTATCAGTAAGATCAAAACGAAAATTGCTAAATTTAATCGTTTAAAGGGATAAGAACCTTTAATATTGTCAGCCAAAATCTCTCGACTTGAAAACTTGAGCGGACTTTAAACTATACTCAGCCCTCCGGGCGCCAAATGCTCACCATGTCGGCCCGATTGGTCTCGAGTAACTAGGAATTCATATTCTGGCCTTGAGCTTATTGGTGCCTGGCAGTGTTCTCTAAACCGTTCGGGTGTTTTAAGCCCGCTTGAGTATTCCTATCTGAAGATTGGCCAGAGACGACGGAAACCCAGTGAACTACCCTGGGTTTACGCGTAACAACCAAACGACTGTGGTCAGGTACATCTTATATCCCGCCTATCTTTTGGGCCATCTAATCTCGGCATTTTGAAGATGATTCCACTAAGTTAGTTCGAAGATGCTTCTAAAAGGCATTTCACACCGTCTATGCTTTCATTCTTTGAAATTCCGTTACGTTATTTCATATGAAAAAGTTGATGGAAGAAGACCTGTTCTTCCGCGACTTGCAAAAAGCACGACCAACTTTCGGATGAGCTATATTCCTTGTTAATGAAGTAGTAGATCGCAGATCCGAAGTAGTGATTGTGCACACATGCTTATATATATATACATTTATATATATATAATATATATATATATAACATTGTCTGGTTGCATGAAACCACGGCGACAAAGGAAAAGTGCTGAAGGCAGAAAAGAAAGTTTAGTATTCATTAGACGCCACCTCCGTAACCGTCTTCCACATCTACGATAATCCACCGTGGTCCACTGTGCCTCTGTGTACTTTGTACTACTGAGGTACCCAGACTTGAGTAGAGTAGAAGCAGCGGTGTGCAGCCTGATCATTAATTGGGGGACAGATTGTCAATGGTTGAATTTCAATTCATTTCTGTAAAACCACTCGCTAATTTTGACTGTAGACTCCGTGCTGCAAAAGTCTGTATAGCAGTTACTCTGAAGTCATCCATTGCAACTTCTTGGAAGGTCTCGTTTAGTTTCCCAACGGAGTCGAAAGTAGAATTGAGCATTCCACCGCTGAAACGGGGAAAATCGGTCGATGCAGATAAACTTCCCCCAGTTCTTTTCGAATTGAGTGGATAGGTCTTGATTAGAACACTTGCCTCCCCGCTTCATAACATTTGGGACGTATTGTTTATTGATTGTATCCGTCTTCAAGAAGGGAATACATAGACTGTCGTAATAATCATGGGATTAGTTGAATTCCGATGGGTTACAGGACTTTAGTTTCGATTGTGGTGCGCATCCGCAAACCATATGCGGATTTTGACCCAGATCAAGATTCGATTGATCATATTCTCACCCTCCCTTAGCTACTTGAAGCGTGCCACGCACACCACACCTTTGCCCGGCGATTGCGGTTTTTTCTGGCTCAAAAGGCGTCTTCGACTCCGTCAATAAAAGAGCGCTATTCGGTGCTTCTCATCTGAAAGGCATGTTACAGAAGTTCATGAATCTCCTGCGAGCATTGTGCTCGCGTACCTGTGATTTCGTAAGGGCATACGGTGAACTGTGAAGTTCGTTCGAAACGACTAGCAGTGTCCGACAAGGTTGTCGTATTTCGTCAGTCTTGGTTGACTTCTTCGTGGAAGAGATATTGGAGGATGATGCTTCAGAAAGTTCCCATGATGTAAACGTTGAACTTGCAAATGGTGAATCACTACGTTATCCAGATTATTTGTTCGAATGTACTGAACCTGCGCAACATGTACTAGACAGACTGACAAGTGCTCTGGCTCTACTCTTCATGCTCTTTTCATCTAAAAGTGCTGTCAAAAAGCTAGACATCAGTAGTTCCGTGCTTGATATTCAAAGGGTAGCAAGTAACAATTGATGACAGTATCACGTGTCTCAGCAGTTGGGTGACGCAGGATGGTAGCACGGTAGTATGGGATCAGTTCGACAGTTGATCGAGTATCTTCGTGGTGCAGAACGAATTAAAGTCTCAGTTATGCAAACTAAATGAGATCATCGTATAAACTAAGAAAGAACTGGAGGGCAGATTATGCTAAGCCACATGGTGCCACCTGAGCTACAAATGACAATAACAGTACTAATAAGCTGATCATGATTGAATGACGGTCATTAGGGCAAACATTTAAACCTATTTTCACTGGAGTCTTATTTGAATCGTTAGGAGCGTGAATGGATGATAAGTCCATTTAAGAATCACATGGTGATTCGTGGGAGGATTTTCGTCTGTCAAGCAAGGCTAACCTTCAGAAAGGGGGCAGAAGAGTGAATTTTATTCATCCATCCATATGCAAAACATAATATTGAGATTTAAACTTATTGTTTGTTGTTTTGTATTATTATTCATCTCAGTCTTTCTCACCTTTCTTTTTTCAGTACAGTTAGGCCAACATCAGTCATAGTGTTCACACGTACTCGGGCAGCCAGCACTCGGCTTAGCCTACTACTTAGTCAGTTTATCGCACAACCGGTGATCGCACTAAACGGAGATATGCCACAGGCTCAGCGGCTTGGCGCATTGCACAAATTCAAGCGTACACAAGGCGCCGTGCTTGTTGCCACAGATGTGGCTAGCAGGTAATCTTGTTTGCGTTACAGTCATAAATTTATGGGCGATCGTCTACGATCGTTTCCAACACTCGTTTTTTTCATGTCAGTTTGTTAGGACTCTTCCTGAAGTGTCGAAATTTCCATTTGATTCCGTTGTTGTCGTCATCTTTCTCGTAATAAAACCGATCTGATGCCTGTTGGGATCTAAACGTCATTCCGGATTAGTGGGTAAGGGCAGTAGATAAATTATGCTTACCACCGGTCCCGATTGTCATCCGCTTGTTCATCTGTCGCTCTGGTATGATGCATTATTATTGGTCAATGCAGTCACTTTTCCTGTCTCAAGCTTTACATTTTTTCCGTTTTCATTGGTGGAGATTGCGTTACCAATATGCTACGGTTAGGGGATCTCCTGTGCTTGTTTTTGTCGAAATTTGGTAGCAAAAGAATGTTCGTTTTTTGGATAGATGCTGTATATCTCGTTTTCTGCTTGCACTTCGGTCACGCGGGAGTATCTATATCGTTTACATCCCAGTGCAAACTCGTACGAGGTTTAATGGAGTGACCTTATCCTACCAACCCCACGTTTCTTTTATACCCGATAGTAACCACAAAGTGATGTATTTGTTTTGAGGGTCAATTAAAGCCGTATGGTGGTGTTAATGGTCAAAGCTGGAATGGACACTATTTAGGACTTTCTTCTCGGTTTTGCTATCCTGTGTTGTCATCGGATAGTATGGAAAGGACTGTTTTCGTTCATCGCTGTTTATTTTTATTACCATCCCATCGTTTCCCATTCTTGCTTTCCCCGACTGCCGTAGAAATCCACGCGAGACCGGAAAACTCATGGTCGGAGCTATTTCGACCGTCGTTTTAGTTGTCATTACTGTGGTTCCACCTCTCCCTTATACATAATTGTGAGATATATATAATGTGTGTTGTATATGTGTTCATTCAATTCGGTTTAGTTGAATTCAGTTCGATTCAAAATTGAGCTTGTTCACCCCAAAGTATGGATTTCAGCACGGACGAAAAACTGAAAATATGACAAATCACTGTATTGATATAACGGTAATGACCGTCAGATTTTGTTAGGGACCACAAGTCAACACAAGAGGAGAGGTGAGGAGTAATTCACACGGTGGGATCAACCTGATATCCTATCTGCTCCCCCCCAAATGTGAGCGGATCTTGACCCTCAACCTAACTTAGCTGTTTGCAAATGTCTTGGTGAATAAAACCGTTAGTTTGCTCTGTAAGCAAATGGAAGGAAACAGGTTTTCTTTGGGCATTACAATGGAGACATCATAACTATTACTATTTGTGTACACCGAAAACAATCGGTATGAAATCGGTGGTGAAATATATCGGCAAAATAATGGAGTGACATTGAAGTCGTTTTTGGTAGCGTGACTTATTGTGTCTAGGTGAGGAATAACCACCTCTTGGTAGCAGTCAGACAATACTTCAAATAAATGAAGTATAGATGTTATCCTGCATGTACTAGCTGTTGATGGCGCAGACCGGATGCTAGACGAGTTTAACATCACTTGTCGAGACGGCCTCTTTGGACCGTAGGAAGAAAAGAACCGGAACCCGATGTATTTTGATGTGGAGACGGTTTGTCGCAGCGATGGTACTGTCCGTTTACTATTACGTAGACCAACAGCGTGAAACAGACAATACATCCATTTTTAAGTTTTTTGCTTTTGGAGATGAAGAAGAATCTAACACGTTGTTTCATAGATGAAACAAAAAATTTGCAAAAACGACAATCAAAAGTCTGGTTTTTTGCAGAGCATATTCGTCCAAAATGACAATCCAGGATTGCCAATGGATAAGACAGCAGAAAGGCAGAACATCCAAAGGTTACGTACTAAATCTTCGCCATACGTAACGATAGCGCTTCGTCTCGCTCACAGGAGTGGAAGGCTATACATAGCTTATCAACTAGTTGCGCCAAGGAAACATCGGGGATTTTTGGATGTGTGTGCCAGTCAGTTAACGTGAGCCGTCCGATTTTACAACGCGGCAACTTTAACTGAGTCAGATTGGAGCCTGCATCACGGGGCGAAACAATCGATAAATGGCGATTTGAGTTGATGACCACTATAAACTATGGAGTTTTGCGACCGTCAGCGTAACGATATATACTCTCAGTGAAGACCATTTGTCATCACAGCCCCGATCTGTACTAGCATCTTGAATGGGTTGTCAACTTATCTTTCTCTTAATATTAACCAAAGCTCTTCCGATTCCGTTCGGTTTCAGTTTGTGCAACTGTTAGCCCTCCATAAACGGCCTCTGGTTTTTATTGCTACCTCGCTGCATCGAGTAACAGGAATAATGGGATCAAAAGATGGTAATACGAAAGGATTGTAAATGAATCGAAAATATTTCGAATCCAAAGGCGCTGCTGACTATGTCATTTAACTGTATCACCTAAATTTTACAGCCATCTTGTTGGAAATCTCTTGAACTCAGACCTACTAATCTAAGTGGATTTAGTGAGTACAGTACATTGGTTAGGATTTTCACATTTTTTGTCCAGTTCACAGGTTGGCTATCCCGACCCATGCTTCACTCATTATCTACTTCACAGATCACTGTCTACCGGAAGTCAATCTGCAGACATGCGTAACATTTCCTGAGACCTTAATCTAATCGAATCCACAACCTTTTCGGCCGACTGAGTACTGCAATTTAAAATCCTACGCCTTACTTCAGCATTACTAATGCAGTTCCCTTCTTGGGCTCTGGTAGTACTGCGAAAACATCGGTTTTCAAACACCGGCAATCTCCGCATGTCTTCTGTCCTTAGTGGGTGTTTCTGAGCAATGTGGTAAGCTCCATGTTATCGCCGCGGTGCAAATTTTACCCTTCGTCGATGATCGGTGTCTCGCCGACACGACAGATTTCGCAAGATGCTAAATGCTAGCCGAGCCTTCTTTATGCGCAAGGTACTTCATCCAATATACGACCACTAGGCAAAATGTAACCGTTTAAATGAAAAATCCTACCTATTTCGTCCATCTCGTTCGCTATGAGAAGAGAGCTGGGGTTTCATCTAATCCAATCCTGCAACAACATTTTGCATTTTGAATGTGCAAAATGCATCACAGACATAGTTACAATCTTTTCCAGGTGCTCGAGAAGCTGGAATTCCCTCATTTCTTTCCCTGGTCACATGTTTCGACTATTCGCCTTCAAGGAGTCTTTTTGTTTTGACTAAGTAAGCAACAGCCGTGATTGCAAATTACGCTTTGTGAAAATGTAATTAAATGGTCCTGCGCACGCTTTTACTCCCATTCAGTTATTTCAAATTCGCAATGATGTCGCAGCACTGGTATTGATGCTGAGTGTGACGTCTTTGTCTGTTTGAGATGTCAAATCGGATGCTATACGTTTTCTTTATTGGTCGCCGGAAAACCGCTCAATAAATTTCGTTTGTTAAATGATTAAACTTTTCTCGGTACTATACTCTTACTTTTGTGCCATTCTATCCATTTTTTTCATATACCTCCCGGTTTCACTATAATTTAACAGAGGCTTAGATATTCCTCAAGTGGGGCTAGTTGTGAACTACGACGTGCCGTTGGATGCGAAAACCTACATGCATAGGGTTGGTCGTACAGCTCGAGCTGGTCGTGTAGGTTGTGCAGTCACATTGGTCACCCAGTACTCAGTTGTGTTCTTTCTCAAGGAAATCGAATCACATCTGGTTTCCGCGTTGGGTTCCGGACAACAGAAAATACCGGCATTGGTATCGACTGAGAGTGACGAAGATCGGGCTCTAGAATCGGCAGTGGCCGCATTGCACGAGCAAGTTCTCGAGGCTGGGGCCCGATCAATTCAGGTAACTTGAAACATTTGGTCACTGTCTAGCGGATGAGATTAGGATAAACGCAGATACTATGGGACGCTTTCGTTTAATTCACTCTTGTCTGTCGTTTACGTAAAAAGTCAGTCTGTATGTTGTTTTACTTAGGATAAACGGTTAGAAAAATAATTTGAAGACTTTTCGAAAAATAATTTAGAATTTACCCGAGGGAAGAAGCTTAAGTTATTTTTATACCTATCTTAGTTTTGGTGAGCGCTGGAAGTTGAGAATTCTAATAACGTAATGGGACTTAGAAACAGCGATCTGTGTTAACTCGATGAACTTTTGGAATCAGGGGCACCGCAATAGATGATGCCAAATTTCCTGGCAGTTTTTCGGTGCAGTGAGTGTAAGAGCTACTTCGGCACTTGTTCGGTGGCCCTTTGATGTGTTGTTCTGTTCTGCCACTGCACATATTAACGCAGTCGCAAGTAAACTGACAGATGACGTACAACGTTTTGAGATCAATGCGGATGTCTGAGCAAGAAGAAAACTCGTAATCGCTCTCGATTCGCACAGTGCACGACCAGGCTGCTGTAAATGCTCGCCATATGCATAATTCTCGACTTTACTCATCCTCTCTTTTGTTTTGTTAGCCGCTTGTGCTTATCACACCATAAGAATAAATGATATTCAGACTCAGTCAGTTATCCTATTCTTCAAAGATTCCTAGACCCGTGTATCACGATGGATAACCGATGGCGTGGGGTGGGGGGGGGGTGAACGGTGATAAAAGGTAGCACATCCAGCTAGCTCCCCACAATGTTTCTTTTCCTTTCATCTTTCTCTTGTTGTTTTATTATGAATTCGCAATCCACTGCTAGATACTCGTCTGAGAGATCTTTATCATGAAATACGTAACTGCAGATGAACAAGGGGTTGTCACGCGGATTGCTGTTGCTGGACGTACATACGATTTATCGCGAGGGTTAACTGAAAAATGATTTACCAGACGAACGAAGAATGGTGGACGATGTCGTGAGAACTTCATAACAGTTTGCTTTTAGGTACCAAAATTCCTGGCCACATTCTTCCATTCACTTCGATTTTGAGATGATCATCTCTTGCATGAGTATACTTCTACTCAGTCAACATGGCCGGCTCAAATTTGTGAGACCAAGTTACAAGGTTGTGTCTTCGGCAGCGTCTGACTATTTTGTTCGACCTTGTGCCTTTAGTTTTTTTATGCCCAAGAAAACGTGAAAGCGAGCGGCTTTGTTCGAGAATAATCCTCTGGTCAGCAGTTTGGTTTATTCTCTAAAAGGCCTTGTCGAGTAAGTGGAACGGAACAGTGACCGATGGCCTGACTTCGTGGGGGACCATATTCGTCACATCGCAGGGCATTTGGGTGGACTTTTAAAGTAGAGGATCTTTCCTGAACGAAACCCCACAAGGTACTCGAAACTTACTGTTACTTGTCCGCGTCTGCTTATATAATGAGTTTGACTCGGTTATATTTCTAGCTAGCCATCAATAGGACGGTCGTTATCTTGGTGTTTGGAAAGGTGTCGGAAGGCATGCAACTCCTGTTTCTAACGTCATCGATAAATTACCACATTTAGCCAATTTTCGTAGCATTACCGAACGTCAGATCTGTTACCGTGCCGGGCTAAACTGAATGCCTCAAAGAAAAATGGAAAAAGCTTTTTAAAATCTTGGGTGCCTGTAAATTCTCTTTCTCACTTTGAAGTTGACCCCTTTTGCGACACCTCATTGTGGTCTAGAAAGTCTCGAAGTAACTCAACCCCACGGTAGTTCATTCAGAGTGCTAAATAATGAAGACTTGGTAAAAACATTATGAAGGTCAGATTAAGGGATTCAGAAACCGGTTCCCAGTCTGCAATATTTTTCGAGGTAACACTGTGCAAGAGCCAGTTCGTAATCCGTGGTGCGAGGCTCTTACACCGCGGCATCTATCTCCCAAACTACGATGGGTATTGTATATCTTTGACTAAAATCGACTCCGTCAGTACTTGTTATAATCTCACGTCAGTGCAGTCTTTTTTCATGACACTTGATGCAGGTCTGTACTTCAGCAAATACTTTTATGGTGTAATCGTTGTAAAATTTCTTCGGTTTCTGCTACTATTTGCGTTTATCACCAGAAATACAGCACAATCATTTTCATTAAGTTTATATTTTTTTGAGGAAACCCTGTCGGGTATGGTGTAGGAAGTAATCAACATAAAAAAATAGCGAGGAAAGGTGCCAAAGCTAATCAGACTTCTGGGTCGGACAAAGCACTGGATGGATATGTAATATTCTAACTAACCTCATGAATCTACTGATGATTTTCAATGGTAACTGATTATTTTATCTCGCAGTCGTCACTTATCAAACGTCTTTGTCTTTTTATTCCATCCTGTGAAGGCTATGAAGGCTGTACGCAAACGTAGGGACAACGTTTCTCAGTCATCGTCCGGCAACGCTGGAGCTGTAGATAATGGCAACCCTGTATTGCTGAATCCAACTTCTTTGCCGGGTCTAAAACGAACTGCCTGGGCCTCGGAGGCACCTTCCGCACGGCGTGAGCAAATTACCGAGGTGCTACAAGCGATGCGTGTAGATCCACAGTCCGCATTTGAGACCGTAGAAACTGCCGCAGCACAACCACATCAAAACGTGTCACGAAAACGAGCACGCTTTTTGCGTATGAAAGCAAGGCGGGGAACAAAAGAGAAAACCATGAGTGAAGGATTCACCAATGGGCCTAGTGGCGATGACCGACGGCGAGAAAACAGTCGAGGCCGAGGCCGAGGCCGTCGGTTCACTCGCGGCCGTGGGCGTGACCGCGGGTGCCGTTGATCATAGTTATTACTCTGTAGATCACGACCTATATTTATGTATATCACTTTCTACCCAAATACACACACGAGAGAAACGTTTTGTCCCGTCTGCTACTTTTGTTGCCAACTTTCAGTTCCCGTAGTCATACCCGTGAAGCATGCTTGCAAAATAAAGTATTTCGTTCAACTGCGGTCAATTTAGCAGTGACTAGCCTGTTGATGACTATTCAGTCATAGTACATTGATCTGTTCAAATTCAGAGCCTGTTTAACTCGTTAAGTTTTACGGTCTAATACCATAGGTCTTGCCTCAGCGTTGCTCATAGAATTCGCTTACCGTAGTCTATATATCAGTATACAAAGACCAACTGTCTTCACACATCTGTTTGCAACGACTATGTTTATAAGCCGTACAGCAAACTTGATCTTATTACTGCAGTGAAAACTGAATCTTTTATCGTCACCGGATTGTCAAAAATAGGTTATTCAGGAAATGCAATCAATGTTTTGTTTCAGCGCGCAACAAGATCCCTATCGTCTCTGAGCAAGCATCGGTTGGTGGAGTTCATTGAATCAAGCAGATGGATCAGCTAAAGTATGCTCAACATTTGTATGCTAATGCGAAATCACATCCAACAGACGGATGTTGCACTGATGTCACACATGTTTCATTGATAATCGCCAATTCAGCTCCCTGCGTACGCGACGACACCTCATCCGAAATACGAATGCCAGATGAGATGTAAATGTCCAGATAACGAGACTTATCTATTTCGCTAGAGTCCCCGCTTTGAGTCAGCAACAGCGTCTTACATTTTGTAAGTGCAAAACATTACGAACATAGGTACATTGTAAAGTTTGCCTTGAGAAAGACTACCCACGGTAGTCGAAACGTCGGCGCATTACACTTGCCAACAACGCTGTTATTAACATTATATCATTCACAATAGTTACATTGCCGTCCCAACGGTCGGTAAGTACTTTCAACTTACCTAAATCTTCATTCGGTTGCACATTTTTCAGACAATTTACTTTCTGGACCCATACCTATATCACTATACAGAAATGAGGGTAACTTTCATACTCATCTCAATCACGAAGGTGAAGCGGAAGCTCTGAGGAAGACCACTTTTCACGGTGAACTCGGTTGTATGATCTCTGCAAGCATGAACCTTCGTGAAATGTCTCCATAAACACGAGCTTAGTCGGCTTTGGTTGTTTGTGTACAACTTTAGAAAGAACGACGAATTCCTCTGGAATACCGTTCAGTAAAGTGTAGTGCCATGGGACTGAATGACCGATTAAGTCGAATGACCTTTTTAGCTCAAAGATCAAGAGCCCACGGAATGTCTGTGGTTTAACACCTGTCGTTCAGTAAAAGCTTCATTGTCGTAGCTCCGGCCTGATGGACAGTTCTCTCGAGCACTGGATTTTCGGCGGAGAATCATGTCTGCGGATAGTTTGGATGCAATACTTTTCAAAAAAGTTACTCTCTTATTTTCACAGGAGGATCTACCACCTTCCTCATAGATCGGTGCGATCGATCTGGGGTCTTGATGGCCAGGGATGGAACGTTACTTTCCGGGGCCTGCAGCAGTTAGGAAGGTCCGCAAATTAACTAATATCAAAGGGAAAGGGTATAGATTAGATAGCTGCGGATTACGTATACATGGTATCAGAGAACATTCAACACACCGTCCGACCACCGATACCTGAATCAACTCTGTTGGGCATACAACTTCAAATTTCAGAAAAAGCAAAATACTCATTTTACCTATTGACAATGTTGTCCGTGGTCAGCATGTGACGAGACCCACTAAATTTGTGTTAATATGACCTCAGCTTTTTCGAATATCAGCAACAGTTAAGCTATTTCGGTAAGAATAGTCCGTTCGCTCAGCACGTCGCATAAACTGGACCAAACCAACACGCAAACCTACTACTAAGTTGGTAGCATCATATTGTTGCTTGAGTGCAACTTCAGTGCTGCCAAGTGCCGCCCGTCTCACAGTCACTTATTCGAATTAAACGGGTATGCGTGCATGCGCTGACCAGAGTGTGTACAGTACTTTTTGCTTTCGAGTGTTATAGTTGCGTTTGGGTCACGTATGCACCTATGAACTGACTAGCATAAGTGAGCTGGACGAAATACTAAGGTTTGGGCTCTGAGCAATGCTCAACTGAACCAATGGACAGTAAACGTCGGAGAAGTCAATTGAGGCCAAGCTGTTCGCGCATCGCTTACTAGCTGAAGCGTCGAGGGACAGAGCAGAGATAGAAACCCACTGGCGGGAACTGGCGCATTCGACTAAACTAACACATGGACCTTTAATACAACCCTAACAAACGAATGTGAGTCCCATCATGTCGCAGAAATGGCCGTTCCGCTAGAAAAATCCGCGGACAGATTTTGCATGGCCCACAGCCGAGAGAAAGAAATGTGCCCACCTTCAGAACCCGCCCAAAGAGCAAGCTTCAGATGACCACAGGGAGTGGGTTGGTCTCTGTGTATGCTTGAGGTGGAGCAGCCCATTGTAAGCACATGCAGCTGGAGCAGTTAAGCTACTCAGATTTTACGCTGACTGTAACATAAAGGTACAAAATATCTGGTGCTTAGGAAACACCAATTGATTTAGAGGGGTTTTGTAACTACTTCTGTGGCGATTTTATTTTTGTATACAATCTACTTTTCACATTTCGTTTTCCCCTTGTCTGTTAATAGTGATAAGACCATTCATTCCCCGCAACTAATGGGCTGAATGCTCTTGAGGCCACCCAGTTCTCCCGGGCAACTTCTTTGCATCTTCATTGCCGTTTTACCCACTGTTATGAAATCTATAAACATTTGGATTTAAAAAGCTGCCTTCGGTTGAATGCAATTCTGAACATGGCACGAAAAGCTCTAAATAAATGCAAAATGCTTTGCAGATCAGTCCAAATTCTTAGAGAGCATTACCTCATTTAGAAAAACGTCTCTTAGTAAAGTGAGGTAGGAGGCGTTTTGGCCGACATCCAGTGCGGTACGCCCTCGGATTCTGCGAAGGAAGTAGTAATTGTTGATTGTTAAGAGGGAGTAGTTATATAGTGTGATGAACTTCATTCTGGACGGTTCAAATCACTTGGCACGTCATTGATCGAGGGAGGAATATAATGGCTTGTGAATTTACAAAGCAAGCTTTGTCATAATATGCGGACGAGCGCTTGCTGCATCCACCTAACACAAACTGAGTCTAGTAGACCATCGTCATGGATCTATACCATTTCCTATGTTATTTTGGAGTGGTCTCAGGTATTCGGATTTTGATAAAATAAACGCCTCCAGTTCACAAGATCTGGCGACTGCTCTTCTGCTCACAACTTTCAGGGTAAATCACGAGCAACTAGCGGACCTTGCGCATGACATATATAATGTATCAGACTTGTGAGAACAAGATCAGAATAAGTTAGTCGGACGCAATTCCTAATGATTCGGAAATGGTACATTTAGTCGATTGAGGAATGTCAGTGACATCCATATTTCAGATGTCACGTGCCTTCTCTATTTTAACATCTTCCGCTTCGTGTACCATTCCAGCTAGCTTTCTTTTAGGATAATAGGAAATACTTCAAGGACCGTGATAAGGGGCGAGCATCACAACCACAGTCAGTCTGTAAAATGAAGGAACTGCGAAAGGCCTTTTTCAAGGACTGGATAAAGTAAGGCATAGAACCTCTAGAGTATATGATTAATGCGTATGACCAAACGTTTTACTTTACTAGTTACAGACAAGGTGATAAATTTCCTTCTACCCATTTGAGGTGATCTGTAAAGCATTTCTCATTACCTTAGAACGTTTCGTGCGATATTCAGAATTCCGTTTAATTGGAGTCAATGGTTTGCAAATTCAGCGAATGCGTGTTTAAATGACACATGACTTAAGACTTCACAGTTCTGGGTAGTCGACAGTAGCGATTCACGGAAAGTGCCGGTGGTATGCGGACGGCCTTGAAGAAGTTCCGTGCACTACAAGATAAAGGAAAAAAAGTTGCACAATTGGATACGCAGAACCCATGGTCTACTTGAAATAGCTTTTGGTGGTGATGACAATCTATTCATGTTGACCCCAGATAATATGCACTTGGTTTTGACTGAAGACAGACTGCCTGGTGGGATCTGCCTAACTCATGAATTATTGGGATGAAGTATCTTTTTTATCTTCTACTTCCTTTATTAATGAAATAACGATGTACATCGCTTCTTTGGGAAGAGGGCCGCGGCCAACAGAAGGTTGCCACGTGGTGAAGTTGATCGGCGATGGGAGGATTCGAATCCGCGACCTCATCCACCTGGCCACCGGCGTGAGATTTGTTAAAAGGGTTCCTGGCAATAATGAATACTGCAACAAAACTTTCCCTTACGACGCTCAGTGGACCGTTGGACATTTGATGACCAACTTCGATTTGTTGGAAGTTGGTACTGCATTTCACTACGAGTGTGGTATAATGACGATGCACTACTGGAGTCTTCATTTAAGTGGTGTCCAATGGCAGAAACGATGCCACTCTGAGGATAGGACATGACACCGTTCTGTTGTGACCAACCGAGTTCTTCGCAAAGTTGGAGAAACGTGAAAAACAAGGTCTGAAAGTACGAAGACAAAAAAGTGTTAATAAATATCAAAATGAGGTTATCTGTTATCACCAGACAACTTGCGTACTGGGATGAACGAACTGCTTTTTCGTGAATAGGGTCCAGATTGATTATTTGGGTGGCCATTGCGAAATTCCAACTTCTGATCCTCAAATGTTTGTCTCGGAGGTTTTGATTACTTTAGTTTGTTGTTGGCGTTTCTTTTGACCATCATTCCAAGAAATGGGAGCTTTTCACTCTTCTGCATGGTGAGACTGGATGGTCGTAGAGACCTGGCTACCGTTTTGAGTTGTGGAATTTTGTAGCTACTTGAAATGATCCATTTATTCACTGGAAGCGACGTATGGTCTCAGTGAGGTTGGTTCTCCGAGGTGTGTATTTACGATACACCCCGAACGGTGTTATTTCGTTTTGGGTAGGAGTGTAACGGAAATATTCAAGACCATTGAGATCATGAAGGTTGGCAGCGGTCATCAACAGGACATTCTCGAAGTATTGTTGTTATTATTATTATTATTATTATTATTATTATTATTATTATTATTATTATTATTATTCATTTTCCAGATTCTACATCTTGTTAGTGTTAGGAGCTCGATGGTTGTCGACAGGTTATTCGTAATCATCTAATATGCCGTGGTTGGTTCTTCAGAAGTCATTTTGTGCGCAGCCACGCTGACCTTTGTAAGCAACATCACTCTCCCCAATACCTAAGGCTACCGTGGCGAAAAAATTAGACTCAATAAAAAGCTCGGTGAAAGGCGTCATCCGTAACGCAAACAATATGGTTAAGTCAACGATAAAATAATGCTGAAGACTTCCGCTCCCGTAGCCATCTAGTGCAATGCTTCGTTGGGTTGACCTACGTTAATGCAGAAAAATGAGTGTAGAAAATGAACGTGAGCTCTTCACTGCACTTGCCATATTGCTTTTGAACGGAAGCTAATTACTGATGTTGTTGGATCGGCGTTGCTCCGCGGTTTGTAACTTCGAGAAAGCTCAGAAGCGGACCACAGAATTTATCGTCTCAAAAGACAAGTTGAGAAAATCAGTCCGGTTGCAGCAAATTGTGTGCCACGAGTTGAACTCCAAGGGCGGTTAATCTGCGTAACCGTAAGCAAAGCGTGTCTGGAACTTAGGATAATTTTGGACATCCTGTTGAGCGATTGCAGTTTCGTTTATCATGAGAAGCCAAGAATGCTTCCACGTGTCTATCGTACAAATCCAAATCCAAGTTTTCAGATGATCCGAACATGAGAAATGTTCAGTCTCGACCGGATTGGAACCCATGTGTGGGCGCGCTCCGCGTGTGCTCCAAGGGTGGACTCTGAAAGGATAAGATATGAGAATATTCTGTTTTGTTAATGCACGTTATTGCGGTCAACTATAACCTTAACTATAACTATATAACTATAACCATTTGAGCCGTCTGTTACCATAATCTAGTCCGAAGGGAAACAAGGTAGTTTGATTTTTAGTTTCCGTCTACAATTGCTTGTCCCGCTCATTCAGAAGGCGTTTTGAATTCTAGGAAGATAACAGTGACACACTATCCGTCTCATTAGTTACGGAAATCGAAGAGAGTTACGTCAGGCACTTGTTTCATATTTTGACTTATCTTGTGATTTTAGGACGTTATCAGAGGATGTATCGCGAGAACCTGTATTGTTAAGGAAGTAAGCATTCATGGTGCGGATTAGACACAGTCTTCACAATGTAAGGCCCCACAGTGCGTGACAGATTGTAGCTGGGTGACTAAGTTACGAACGTCACTCGGTCCGCGCCATGACAGTATCACTGTGGCGTGTGCCCTTGTTGGTGAAGGCCATGGTAGATGTTTAACATGAAGCCAATACTTTTGCGTCGAAAATCCACGAAGCCGGAGTTCCCGTACGTCCCATTCTGTCAGCAACTAACTTCCCACACCATTCATTTCATCGTTAGATGACTAGCGGTGCTTTTAGAATGCCACAAAAATGTGACTGTATCAAATAAGATGATGTCCTCATTTGATACATCACTTCCCACAAGCGTATCACTTATTGAAACTGCAACTTTTGGTGAGATCCCCATCCGATATCACCAACATGGGGAATACAGGCTGAGATGTTCATTCAAACTGCTGTGCCTGTGCTGTCAGTTTTTTTTCATGGCATTGGCTGAAACAAACTGACTTTAAGAAATCACTACAAACCTCCATGTTTGTTATTTGTTCGCCGGCGACATGTTATGCCATTGATTCAAACCAAGGCTTGGATGAATTGCAACTGCTTAACGCCGTTTATAACTTCATACAGTTAACAGTGAGATTAAGAATGTATGTGCAGACGTATTTTCTAAATTTGGTGCTGATTAGACGAGATGATGATTGTTTACAGAAACTGTCGTACACAAAGGTGTGAATCGGTCAGTACAGAAATTCCTCAGCTTTGTGTCTGTAACAGTGAAAAGGAGTTTTAAAAATTCCTAACAGCGGGAGCAGGGAATTACATGCCCCAGAGAATTCAACGAATAAGCTTGATCTCATTGATCTCCAAAGCGAAAACTGTTCATAAAAGTTTATTCAAAGCAATCGGAATGATGAAAAATTTGAGAAACCCATTTGCATGATGGAATATACCATCCATGGTGACTTCATCGGGTGAACCATGAGCAATATCTGACACTATCACTTTATTCCCGGTGGGCACTCGTTACTGCATAGGTTCCAGTCAAACATTTAGGGTCATCCACTCTAGCCACCTAGTCGATCCAGACACATCCGGACAAGAACACACGGGGATACTGAGGCCTTGGGGATTGTAATTGACTAAACTAGTCTTTTCTAACGCTAAGTGGTTGCATAGATCTGATAGTTCATAAATAGTGACCAATAGGTTGACCAGCATGTCAGACATGGCGGATTTCGGAATCTGTCCAGGTGCTTATTTAGTCGCAGAACATTGCTTGTTCCTTCTAGAAGAGTGGCAGTCGCCATCCAGTGAGTGTGTTTGCAGTAATTAACATACATCTTTGTGCGCAATAACGAAGATCAATCTTTCTAGTTGAAAAATGCGAGCAGATTGTTCTCTCATAGCTTCACGGGACCCCAACCAGGTTAAAGAGTTTATTTTAGGGTCAAGTCAATGTTAGCCACGTCCCATCTGTCGCTGCTACATGGATTCCAAACTCGTAGGCTTATAGAATACATCATTTGGATAAAACATCGCCTGATACGCAGCCAGGTATTTTTCCGAGGAATTTTCAAACATAATTGTCAGGCCAACTTTCATAGTCTAATTAAAGTCAACTGACAACCAGAATGTTTCTATTAAACTCGATCTAAATAATTTTGTTTGTATGCTCTACCTCTGGTTATCGTTTGCGTTACTCTTCATTGTCTCTAACACTAAGCACGCCAATTCTTAATGAAAACCCAAAGCTAATCACTTATTCCACTTTGTTCGAAAATTCCTTTACCAGAAAAGCAACCTGTGTGAAAAAGTCTCAAAATTATGCCCGCCTCTTTCCTTGAAATGTATGCTGCGCAACCGACACCAAACTAGCTCCCCAGGAGGGTAAGTTTGATCGGTTATCTCTCCGTCTCAGCAACTAAACTTTGTGTGCGGTCCTTCTCATCGGTTTTTGTTGCATTACATTGTATTGTGATCTTTTGTTTGCGAAGAACTTGAATTCGATATGTGTACAACCGAGGATAGCTAGGAATTCTGAATTCAGATTGAAATTTTATCGACCGTTGTAATTGTTATCTGGTTTTTCGTTTTAAATCATACTGACTGGGGATCGGCATTAACCAGATGTGCTCTGAAAAAATGAGATTTTCAACCAAACAGATTATAGACTACCTTCTAGCTTCTACTTCCGAGTGAGTAAAGTGGAACGTAAGTCGAGACCATGTGGAAAAAAGTAGATAGCCTGGCTTTGCCGTGATTATGTCGCAAAAGACGTCTTTTTCACTTGGTGTGGGATAGTCGGACGATGGTTTAAGACACTGATTGGCAGTTAAACCATACAAAGTTGAGTGACGGCGCTTAGATTTAGGCTAGGAAAATGTCCATTGTTTGCACATCGTGAGTTCGTACTCCCAGTATGCTATGCATAATTTCTGAAGCAAATTCATTTGTTCAATTTCACCTTCGCGACCCTAAGTTATTTCTGAATCGTCCGGGTGGTTGTCTGATTGCAACTAACGATCATGTTTTGTTATTTCATTTGCCTTCTAACTGATTCGGGGTCTCCACATTAGGATTGTTGTTTGTTTCCTCATCTAATCTCGCAGGATAAATCTGATGGGGAATTTAGGGTTCAGGAGGTTGATATTTTCCACCCTACCTCTCTTCGAAATGGAAATCTACTCAAGCTGGTCAAAATAGTCATACTATTTCTAGATATTCCATGTTATTAAAAAAATCGCCATGATGTTTCTGATGTCTTTTCAACACCCTCCCCATAGCATGCTACTGACGGCTGCATTTGTTTTGTCTGGGAGAAAGCCAAACACTACCGGTTATACAAGTATCACGGAACCTCACAAGCTTCGGGGACACTATGCTTTGTTTGTGTCTAACACTCTTTTCATTATGCTTTGGCTCTCATTGTGAAAACATGCCAATATCTTTTACGCGTGTCAAATTGGTAAACGCCAATTGAGGATACGCAACGACACCTCGTCCACTGCATGAAAGTCAGATGAGAGATTCACCTGTCCAAGTAACGACACAACGCAAGCACCGGAAATATCGCCCAACTCTCCCTGTGCGAGAACGAGGTTCGACTTCGGATCAGTCCAGCCATCTAAAGAGGTCTGGTATGCTGAAGGTGCAAAGCGTACCCCAAACACCGATATGCTACAGTCTAAACGATTAAGGATCGTAAACTTATTTGAATCTTTATTCATATGCACAACGTTATTCTCATATTTTAAGTCACATATTCTTCGCTCTGCGAAAGCATTAATGCCGCTGTTTTCTCATGTGAGAAGTACAGCTTCCATAAACGTATCGCTTTCAAAGTTGGAAACAAAAGCTGATAGGGAAATCCTGACAAACATCACAATGTACATCATTTTTTAGGAAGGGGACCGTGGCCAACAGAGGGCTGCCAAGTGAGGAAGTTGGCCGCCGGTGGGCTTGGTTTCGGTGGTTCCCGTGGAAGAATTTAAAAGAGAAATGAATTCCTGTGCACATCTTTCAATGAAGAATAGTAACAGAGAACCACGAAGCTGAATGGACTCAATGCTGCCATCCGATCAAGAAAAATAAAAATCGTTTCTCTAGGTTTTAAAACCTGTATATGAATAAGATTTGATAGACACAATTGTTTACTGTGCGCCAGTACTGGATATTTGGCAATGGATAAAACCGGCCAGCAGTTTGCATGCGATACCTACCAAAATTGTTTTCCCTAAAGGTAATATATATATATATATATATATATATATATATATATGATTCATAAGTGAGACTAACTGCGGCCCAGGTTGCTCGTTAAATAAAACATGTTTTCGTAAGCTTAGTTTTCAAAACTGGAACTAACTATCCAACGTGATTTTTCAATACACAACTTAAGCTGCAGATATCTCACTTGTTAATCACAGTTCTTTCTACAAACCTGCTTGCGATTCATTGTTGTCCTCAAACGCATTAAATGAAATCCACCCATACCTCCCGAGAGGGCGAGGAAAATTGCCGATTCATATTGTAACTAAATGCACTACGAACTTAATAATGATGCAAAATGCAGAAAATCTACGTACAAAACTCAGCTGAACAGGTTGAAAGTATAAGCCTCAAAAGACCTAGGTGGCACATAGAATCATACAGGTTTGATGAGGGGTTCCAGTTGGATTCGAAAGGCCACAATAAACATTTCACAACTTAGTGTACGATGGCAGCACACTGTACAGCTGTTTGACCGTTGTTAGGACTCATGAGCAGTGCATGAGTGCCGCACCCGAATTGGGACGCGAACCCAGGACGAAGGATTTTGAGTCGAACGCCTTAGCCGTTAGGCTACCGGATAGGCTGTCAAAGGTTTATTCAAATTCACTACGGATGAATTCTCTTCAGTCTAAGGACAAGAGTAGGGATGGATTGGTATGCACTAGCTACCCGTGGCCGTGTAAATCAGTGACGGAAAGGTGAAAGATGATGTAGTGAATTTGAACAAATGGTTGAGTGCGTGCTCGGTAGCCTAATGGCTAAAGCTTTTAACTCAAAGTCCTTCGTCCCGGGTTTGCATCCCCATTCGGGTGCGGTGCTCGTGCGCTGCCCATGATTCCTAACAGTTTGCTTCCATCGTTTCTTAATCCCCAGTTCAGGGTTCATATCACCTGGTGAATTATATTTGTTTTGTATTTTGAATGATGTAGTGTTAATAACACAGCCTTGTTGGTAGACGCAATGCGCCGACGTTTCGACTACTGTGGGTAGTCTTTCTCAAGGCAAGTTTTACAGTCAAATGCACTTGATTTGGAGTCAGAATTTAACCATTCCTCCTAGAGTGATTACCGAAGGTCAGCCAATCCGAAAGATGGCTTGGAACATTTGCTTTTGTGCTGGTATTTTTGTGGGAATATCTTTTCCAGAAGAAGGTAGTGTGTAGGACGTCTTCGGGGGATGTTATTTAGGACGCTGGTCATTTGAAAACAAGGAAAAGCAATCGAGGAAAGCAGCCGACTAGTGGTCTGAGACACCCACCCCGAACATGCTCAGACATTTGGTAGCAAACATAAGTGGAACGTTAGCTGTGGAATTGGAACCATTAAGCTGCTCTCTAGGGTGTTCTGCTCTTGAATGTGGATCTGTAAGCCGCGGCATTTTTCTGACACTTCACTTACTCCTGTTTTTTGAGCCATCACTCTTAACGAGTCTGTAATGATTAGCGCTGTTTTATCTTTATGGTGTTGGACGCAGAATTTTAATGGTAGGAAGTCTCATAGTTATTGCGACCTACTAAATGAGGGAGGATACTGACAACCAGTACCTGTAACTTGGATTTACATAGAACGATATTAGGCTTCAATAAGCCTGGTATGGTAACGAGCCGAGCGACAACGACCTACCGTTTATCACCATAGTGACCGGCTGATCTTGGATTGAAACCCTGACATTTATGGAGGACGAGTTAGTCACAGATGCTCAACCCACTTGCCCGTCGCCTCACCGTTTTTCGTTTCGCGGCAGTCCTCCATTAACCGTTGCTCGCGGCCATTTCTCATGTTTATGGTTAGTTGAATTCTCAAGGATTGTGTTCCACTTTATCTGACTTCCGGAGGCACGGATTAATGATCTATATTCACAACCAAGATTGTTGAATATATATGGTTTGTGCAGATAATCTGGTTTGAATTCCTTCATAGTCTCTGCCGTCGCCTGCAGGACACTTTTATTGTTGTAATTCTGGGCGACTGATTGTGTTGATAACGGCCTGAAAAATCCGGCGTGGTCTTAAATCGAGAGGTTTCGTCTGAAAGTAGCTGTGAAGGACGTATAGTTTTCATGATGTTGTGACATCAGATTAAGCGCAGACAAGCAAGCATGGATCAAAGGGTAATCTGAATCCACAGATTTGGACCAGAGTGGTCGACAGTTATCGATTGGTTCACCTCACCGACGACCATCGACAAGGAGTAACTCCTATTCCAATATTGTGAAAGCTAGGAAGGATGCCAAGTGAATTGCTATCATTTCCTACAATGAAAGTTCGTATCCACAATGGGCAATCTGTGATCAGAACAAATCTAATTGGGACAACCGTCACCAGCAGATGGGGATGCCCGCACCCGCGACATCCTGATTGAAACTTTAAGACGCCGGCAACATTGCACTGCCGGCCAAACCAGAAAGTAATTTATATAGTTCGAAGCAAAACTTCGAAACCAAGACCTCTGGTTCTTAGATGCTTTGAAATACTCGGGCTCATTGTGTTGTCATTTCAGGATGACATTTCCCGTAAGTTCTAATGCAATTTGCAGTCTACAGATATCCGATGTGGTGATATTCGTTACAACATGTACAGTCTATTTATTATCTTGAATCTACTATTACAGTTTACTTACCAGTCAAAAGGAACGAATGATAGAAGCTGTGAAAATAATTCAACGTTTGATGGTCGCAATGCACGACATATTTCTCAAGGCACCAATTTATTTCGAAACAAAGCGCTTGGCAAAGTACCGTTTTTTAAACGCGTGCTAAACAAGTAATTCATTATTGTAACGTTCTGCTTCGATGCTAGCACACTAAGCAGAACAAGGACGAAAAATGAATAACTTTGTTTTCTGTAATGAGTGTATTCCTAAGGGATGATATTTAAAGCACACAAACCTCTCAAAATGTAACTGAGACGATTAAATATTGCTTCGCAGGAAGAACCGGTTAAAGAGGCGAAAAACCTCTTCAAATGGAAGTTATGAAGCAGCTAATCACGTTGACCTGGGCGGGAGTTTTTTGAACCAAAACCTAAACAGAACACATGAAATGTACGGTGACAGAAACCGCTGTACTCTAGAGCCACAAACCAGGATTGATTTTTCACTTTCAATAATTCACTAAAAATCTCGTCATGTCCAGCCCTGTCTGAAACTGTGTAACGATCCCTCGTAAGAAATTCCATTGAGAATATTTTTGAAGCAATATGTCGCACGCTTCCATAGATCAATGCCTTTGCTATACTTTCACCTGATGCAGACAGTGCTTTTACGGTAAAGCATGATATCCACTTTATGATATGACGTAAACGGGTCAAGATCCCAACAAGTTGACAGATTCTAGTAGAGCGAATTGGACTTCCGGATTCACAAGACTCTTCCACCGAATACCGCCGGACTTTAAGTGAATCACATAAGTACCGCCCTCAGTAGTGCACTTGGAATCCAACACTTTCTTCATTTATTTTATTTAGTCTTTAAAGAATTCCACTCTCCGGCAAAATTGCTTCATCGAAAGAATATTGGTTGTACAAACTGACCTAAATTGAACCGTTTTTGACTAAACATCTTTAACGCGAATTAGCCTAGTCTTTGAAACTAAGTTGTAGAGTGATTGGGAATATTAGTCATCCATGCAATCTGGCGTCCGATTGTTCGCCATTTAACGGAGTACGCTCCTATTAACGTTTTTAAACAACCGAACTTTCGGTCGTCACGGTAAGATTTCTCAAAGTTGGCGTTCATTCGTCTATCTATCTTTCACTAGAAGATTGTTTTGGAACAAGTATGCTTTACATTTTGAAAATCCAAACGGGCGTAGACTATTTTTATGCACCGACATTTTTTTCAGCAGCCATCTAAGAAGTGGTTCTTTTTACATACGGACTCAACCATGAAGCCAAGGTTTTTGAGTGAACGATGTCCTGAAAGACTTTGCACATTAACATTAGCACTTATATCATATCCAGAACTACATGAAAATATTGCGTTTGTTTATTATGCGAACATAACCAAAATGTGTTACACTTGTGGAAGCAATTTTTGTTTGTGGTCGCAGAGATAACTTGGAATACAAGTGAAACAAACTCCGGGGAATTTTATCATTTTCTTCATGATTGTCTTTTTGTGTGCATGAACATTTTATGGAGTATGGAGTATGAAAACCAGAGGGCACATCGTTTGTCAGAAATATCCACTACCGATTTGTTCAATGCTCTCTACCATGAAAGCACACGAAAACAACCAAAAATGTTAAGCTTTTAGTCGTAAAGAATTTGTCAACTCACTGATGGCAAGTCAAAATTAAACTTACCCTATTTGGTTTTGAATGAACAAATGCAAGATACTAAATTAGTCAGGCTTACTTTCATCTTTAACAGAAACACCGCACATCAGTCTAATCGTGCAACAGAAGCGAATAACAAGGAAGCGCATGAATTTGTTTATTTTTAGTGTGGATTAGCTATTTCTGTGCCTAGCTGTTGTCGAGCGAAAGTTGCACACACGTGTTACTTTGTTGTCACCACAGAGGACACATTTCGCTTTCGAATAACTCATAAATCTCATCATCATGTGATATTCTTGTCCGTACCACACGCGTTCGTGAGGTTTGTCGAGTGGCCACATTAGCGTTTGTGTGGGAGTCGAATCAGTTGCAGAAACATTTGTGCTCGCTGATCGTAAAACAGTTGTTGCAAAAGTGCAAACTAAGATTGACTGAGAAAACTGTGGACGACATTCTTCTAGTTATGATGGAATTCCATGGAACTTTTGTTGAAACAGGGAACAACGTGTGATTTGGAGTTGAATCCAGCTCCTAACCAGATGATCACCGGTCCTTCAAATTGAACAGGAAGATCGAGGATACAATGACATTTCAAGAATGAAACGTAATTTTTCCCGGCCCACAGTGATCAATGTTCAAGGCTGGAGAACAACAACAGTGGCTGGACATGTGCTAGCATTGGAAATCGAGGATCCTACGCAAATGGTTCGTCGTTAAAAAATCTTCAAGAGATTACTGGCTTAAAATCAAATCGATCCTTTATAATCCGTGCGCGTCTTGGCGCAGTCCGTAGTTGGAACAGGGGTCCATTAGACTATTTGTCTTCCTCACCTACTTCATCACATCAGGACAGTACTTTGTTCGCTGAAAAATTGTCTTTATGTGGTTTATGCCTTGTATTGGGAACTCAAACATAAAGCACTACATGAACATTCCCATGGACTTACTTGAGATAACTTCGTCTCCACAAGCTCTCGCGCCTATTTTTTCCCAGTGCAGCTACCGGTGCTATTTCTTGTTCCACTTAGCTGTCTTTAGAAAAAAACCGTTTGCTTCCAGCAATAGGGTGCCATTTCTTGTATTCAAATCTCTCAAAGTTGTACTGTGGTGGGTTTAGAATTGTTGCAAGTCAAATAAAACTCATTCACTAGTCAAAAAGTTGCCGAACCAAAAAGAACTGATGGGCACGATTGAATATGTTTTGAGTGAGTAGGAACAGCAAGGACAAAAAGACAACTGAAAAAGTACTGAGACTATCAATTCCTGTCAAAATTTCATAGCCCGCGATTCACTATCTGAAAAGTGAGCTGAAAAGAGCACTGGAGAGTAAAGGTTCACATTTTTACGGGGCGGATATCTGTAAAAATGATTGTCTTGAATGCTGTGAACTATAGACAGATAAGTCGGAATATAACGGATGGATGGCATCAATAAAAATATTCCGTGCTAATTTTTCCCTAACCTTGACTCACAAGTCGGGTAATAACGCGATTCAGGAGTAAACAGGGCCGAAATCGATACCAGTTGCAACAGGTAAACCATAGCACAAGGCCTAGACTTCTTTTATGAATGAATCAGAAAGATGATTTTGGAAGACATAATAGAAAATCTGTAAAACAAAGTAATAAACATGAAACTGTCCCAAATAAGCAATTTTGAAGGACTGTCATATAAAAATTCTGCACTATCCAAAGGCAGAGGGGTTATTGTGAATCATTACTGATTTGTGCACCCAATGAACTGAATTATGGAATATTTCAAAATCAATTCAAATTCATTGCTTTCCTGAATGAGGTAAATTGCGTTCACAAAACTTGAGTTCATTAAGGTGAAGATTAAGTTGGAAGAAGTAACAAAACCTCATATTTTTAAAAATAAAGAATAAAGTTATATTGGTTGCGAATGGACTGACATCACACCATGTCATGAAGCTACCTAACGAGATCGGCGGGGGTGACAACCGTTATTTCACGGATGACCTAGGTTTAGAGCAGAAAAGACGAAACCGTATCTTGATGGTCACACGAATTATTATTGGAGATTTTTAAAACATTTTATGAAACTTCATGTCTTCAGATTTGAGTCCCAGATGGGTGGCGAGAGAGCGGTCCTTCACTACTCAGGTGGGTAGATGGGCCTAAGATCGTTATAATTGGTCGTGGAAAGCACCGGCGTTGTCGAAGGTTCGCGTTCTCCATAGTCTACCAAAATAATCCACTGGTGGCGAGTGTGGTCTACCAACAAAATAGTCTCATTTCCCTTTGACGTGTTGTACTGATCAGGGGAGGTTTCCAAGAACATGGGTGTGAAACACTCATCCGCGTATTATGGAATAACTTGTTCTGCAGATCGCTTTTGGTTGGGCATAGGCCATATGTCTAAGTGGTACAGTAGCTCACAACCCGAAAACGTGAACAAATGTGATCTTACAACGAAAATTTCACATTATTCGCCTACTCATTGAAGCGGCCTTTCATTCCACCCAACTATTTGTTTCTCTCAATAATTATGTTCATTTTTTTCTCATCCAATATTCTCACATTCATCGAGAACTTCAGTCAGCCATACTGATGATGATAGTACTAGAAGAGGCTCTACTTTTGGTCCTTCGCGTCCTCACTTGGCCAGCAAACAAATCTCCTTGAACCCGTTTCTGATTGATGTAGTTCTTTATCCTCGATGCCCATTCAGGATAGCCACGTTCAATGTGCGAACGGAAATGAGCATATGACAACCGGTGTGTTTTGCTGGTACATAGGAGGCCGTGGCCATCGATGTGTACTGTATCCAAGAGACTCGCGTCCAAGACTCTAACTCTGTTAGCCAACTGACATCCCTACCTAGTCAGTCCATGAATTTTAATCTACGACTTTCTGAAAAACCTGAGGCTGCAGCTTCTGGCATTTTTGGTTTTGGTATGGCTCTCAGTGGGAGGGTTGAGGCTGAACTACTCGACTGGATCCCAGTCCAAATCTGGCTGTGCGCAATGAGACTTAGAGGTTTGTGCAAAGTAAGCAGTCTTTGTTCCGATAGACGTAATTTGTTTGTCTGAAGTTATGCGTCTACAAGTTGCAAACCATATTAAATCCAAGACCCCGTTCATCTACAGCTGCATGACTTCTTGCGTCTAGGAAGACCGTGAGTTTGTCAGGAGTGGATCGGCTTTCCTCGAGCGATGCACAGTTAGGAGGCCTTTTTGGTCCACATTGCTTTTGTCTTGGAAACGGGGAACGGTTGTTAGCCTTGTGCTTAGAGCATGGACTGTTCTCCTTCAGTCCCGATTTCAAACGCCTCAACGGCCGGTGTGTTATCTGAGGCTCTCCCTGCTCGAGTTAGCCATTGATCTGATTTGACCATATCGCAATTAGCTATCAATGCTGTTTACGCGATTGCTAGTCTTTCAAGAGCAGTCCTATTAACTCCGAGTACTAGATAGATATGAACCAAACTGCATGTGCGCTGATGGGCGGTCAAAATTCGCACCTTAACGTCGGTTAATTTGCAAAAGCTATCTGAAATGACTTGCCTACCAATTTCTGAAACGCTCCAGTTAAAGAACTAGAACTTCCTCCGGAGAACAATACACATGATCACCGGTCGCTTACTAAGAACCGCCGGCTTTCTCTTGGTTTATTGAGTAGCGGCTCGCCTTGTTTCGACTTTTGGTTTTCTGCTTTGTGTTTGTTTTCGTCACACACTCCAGTCTATTCCTTTTGGTGGTAAGTACAGTGAAGCATGATTCAACATGAGATTTAAACGCAAAGTAGGTTCTTTTGGGGATGGCGAGATCTGGTGGACTTATCGTGCATTAGATATTGAACGTGCTATCGTCATGGGAATACTCTTACAATTTTTCCCCCTTATCTCTGCTGCCGGTAGAAATGGATTTGAGAAAAGTGCTCAGTGAAGCTGATGCCTCACCTAGCCATAATGAACGGTGCGTTTGCAAGTTGGGTAGAACAGTTTAGGGTACAACTTAGCTGACCTGCAGCGTCGGTCTCCTCCTTTCCTTAGCTATTTCGGCATGCTTCCAATGATGTTTTACAACAGACCCACCTCCAGAGACTTAGTTCCCCTGGAAAATTCTAGTCTTTGTACGTAGTAAAGCTCCTCAATCCGATGACCTTTTTCCAGTTCTATTTAAAGGCGAAGTAATGAGATTGCTGAATGAACTTTAAATTTCGCTTTCGTAAGTGTGGTGTTTTGAGCAAGTTCATCTACGTGAGGGGAAACTGATTATCATCCCAATCTGTAATAGCTGTTCGCGCACTGATTGCGCTAGTCGTAAGGGCATCGTTCTAGTTCAGCACTGTCATTGTCCGTCATTCTTTGCAGGTTTTAAAACGCGAGTTATACTTTCAAAGGCCAGTGATAATTATGTTCCTAGATTTTTACTCTGGCCTTAACTCTGGCAACTGGCTTGCGCTGTGAAACTAGATGATTCCGAGTGAATTACCCGAGGATTGCATACCGGCCCATTAGGATGAGTACCGCCATGTTTTTTGCTTTAGGGCTTATAGATAGCGTTCGCTACTATTCGTCGTCTCCAGTGAAGCATGGTCTTGCGTTGTCACTACTTTTTAACTTTGCCGTAGATGTTATACAAAAGGCTTCATCCGGCTTATCGGACGTTGGATTTTAACCACCCTTGGGGGACAAAGATTTCGATTTCGAATACGTCCATGAAGTGCACAGACAGTTCAGAACCCATTTAACCGACTGGCGTGTGCTTTGTATCGTCAAACTGCAAGGTACTTTTTCAAGACTGACAGGAGCCTATGCCTACACCCACCACTTGTGATGAGCACTCAGAGGAATTCAATGGCTTTAAGTAAGTCAGGAGTCTGACACGGCTATTAGAGATGTTGGGTCACAGGCCAAATAAGAATGAATATACTCTACTGATCATCAGTAGACTTGGACATTAAATTCTGATACCTTGCTTTGGAAAGCGAGGGAGCACTATAGGGGTAGAAGGATCCATTGGCTTTTGGAATCTTCTGAGTTAATCAGTCCGAAAGACAACTTTTGAAATTCGTCGACTGAATTTCAGTGAAATATACAAAACTAACGTACCCTACTGGTTACAGTGATCGAATATTTGTTACACTAAGTCATGTAACGAGAGATGCTACAATCAGCGGACCTATCCATGGAGAACGGTGATCGACGAAAGGTAGTTACGCCCTTCAAATACTTGTATAACTGTAAATCATACCGGAAACAAAGGCATGAGTTTGATACCTTGAGTGCATTATGGAAATCTGTTGATATTAGCATCATTGTGGGTGGACTGGCACAGTATATTTCACCTGCTTACCATAGGGCTTGAGTCGGTAAGGCGCCAGTAAGATGTCAACGTAAGTAGAAAACATGTATAAAGAAAAAGCGATACGTTGGAGTACTTCAGATTTGCTTACTTGGGAGCTAAAAGTGGAATTGCCCACCATGGTACATTGAGATACTCGGCTAGCAGTGTAAAAACGTGTTTCGAACATCCAAACAGTCCTGGTAATTTGAAGCTAAGATCTGTGAACTCAATCAAGAACTGAGCAGCATACAACGATAAATTCTAATTTACTTATTTTTCCCCTTGATAACTTGTTTGGTGTGTGAGTTTGTGAAGTTGAGATACACCTCCTAAGTCGGTAGGCGAATTGAACAAAGGGGTCTGCAGTAGCTGATTTCAGCCGCGTGAAGACAGACTTCTTAGTCATTTTAGCGCAGCTAATGTAAGAGCCATCGGATCAACGGAGATCTATTCACGGTGGTAATCATCACCTCGGAAAAAAACCCGGGCCCGTAATTTAAGAGTGAAAAGAAAGAATCTGCGGGTACGCTGAAGATGTTTTCACCCTGTCTGAGTAATTTCAATAAATTAGATTTAAAAGACAAGCATGAATAAAAAAAAATGATCTGTACGTAAACAAACAAAAGTTGTTTTCAGTTCAATGCCGTCGATGCCGCAGAACTTCGCAAAATATGTTACTGTTATCGCTTTGGAGAAGTTGCTTACCGAATAAACCATCAAAGCTTCTGAACACTGGTTTGAGAAAGCAGAAATATTGTTTAACAATGCTGTTATCAGGGGTTTTGTTAGCCCGCTTATTCGTCCTACGTGGTGTATTAAAGAGAATCATTTACACCGGGCAACAGGTTAAATAACCTAAGGCTGACGGTAGGAGAAGGAAGCCATTAAACCACAGTAATGAGTAAGGTACTTGCGGACGGAAATTTTGGAGGCAAAATTTGTCCGTTTTGACGAAAAAATTGTGAATAATTTTTAGCCCCTCTAAACAAAGACAGTAACCACAAGTTAGAACTTTGGCTTCCTAGGAAAGCGCGGAAAAATATTAAGACGATTGATAATTAGTTTGTAGAAAACTGCATTTCTCGTTGGACACGAGAGGACGATAGACGAACCAAGCTAATGGAGTGGTGGTATGAGTAAATTCATCTAGTATCTTGACGTCATCACTTTCCAAGAGAACACGAGATGGTGTGCGAACCTCGAATGAAGCAGTCAACACCAGAAGGTTACTAATTGTTGTGCTTCATTGATAATTAAATCTGGGGTATTACTGGATGCCAAAAATGGTAGTGGTGTTGGAAGAATAATTAAAACTAATGAGCTTTTGGAACACGGTTTGCCTTACATACTAAAGCCGCCTCTGTGATTTTTCTTTAAGATTTATCACGCTGTCGGTAATAGGTAAATCTTTCAGACTGAATGAGAGAGCCATCCATGTCGTGGTTTAACGAAGGTTCGTGAACATAGATCACACCAGTGTCATTTGAGGATGTGGATTAGAATTAACATTTTTCGTGAAGCCAACCAGAATTTAGGGCTACTGAACCAGAAAATGGCCAACCTGGAAGAGCTTTTAGGTGAGATCAGCTTTAGTTCAAGCCAATTTGTTTGAATCAAGATGTTCACATGCTAGACCAAACGACGTAAGGAGTGTATCGAAAAATCGATGCGCCATGTATTGGTTTTTATTGTGAATGATATAATATTAATAACACAGCGTTGTTGGTAGATGCAGTGCGCCAACGTTTCGACTACCGTGGGTAGTCTTTCACAAGGCAAGACTTTTGATTGTAAAACTTGCCTTGAGAAAGACTACCCACGGTAGTCGAAACGTTGGCGCATTGCATCTACCAACAACGCTGTGTTATTAATATTATATCATTCACAATAAAAACCAATACATGGCGCATCGATTTTTCGATACACTCCTTACGTCGTTTGGTCTAGCATGTGAACATCTTGATTCAAACAAATTGGCTTGAACTAAAGCTGATCTCACCTAAAAGCTCTTCCAGGTTGGCCATTTTCTGGTTCAGTAGCCCTAAATTCTGGTTGGCTTCACGAAAAATGTTAATTCTAATCCACATCCTCAAATGACACTGGTGTGATCTATGTTCACGAACCTTCGTTAAACCACGACATGGATGGCTCTCTCATTCAGTCTGAAAGATTTACCTATTACCGACAGCGTGATAAATCTTAAAGAAAAATCACAGAGGCGGCTTTAGTATGTAAGGCAAACCGTGTTCCAAAAGCTCATTAGTTTTAATTATTCTTCCAACACCACTACCATTTTTGGCATCCAGTAATACCCCAGATTTAATTATCAATGAAGCACAACAATTAGTAACCTTCTGGTGTTGACTGCTTCATTCGAGGTTCGCACACCATCTCGTGTTCTCTTGGAAAGTGATGACGTCAAGATACTAGATGAATTTACTCATACCACCACTCCATTAGCTTGGTTCGTCTATCGTCCTCTCGTGTCCAACGAGAAATGCAGTTTTCTACAAACTAATTATCAATCGTCTTAATATTTTTCCGCGCTTTCCTAGGAAGCCAAAGTTCTAACTTGTGGTTACTGTCTTTGTTTAGAGGGGCTAAAAATTATTCACAATTTTTTCGTCAAAACGGACAAATTTTGCCTCCAAAATTTCCGTCCGCAAGTACCTTACTCATTACTGTGGTTTAATGGCTTCCTTCTCCTACCGTCAGCCTTAGGTTATTTAACCTGTTGCCCGGTGTAAATGATTCTCTTTAATACANAAATTTTGGAGGCAAAATTTGTCCGTTTTGACGAAAAAATTGTGAATAATTTTTAGCCCCTCTAAACAAAGACAGTAACCACAAGTTAGAACTTTGGCTTCCTAGGAAAGCGCGGAAAAATATTAAGACGATTGATAATTAGTTTGTAGAAAACTGCATTTCTCGTTGGACACGAGAGGACGATAGACGAACCAAGCTAATGGAGTGGTGGTATGAGTAAATTCATCTAGTATCTTGACGTCATCACTTTCCAAGAGAACACGAGATGGTGTGCGAACCTCGAATGAAGCAGTCAACACCAGAAGGTTACTAATTGTTGTGCTTCATTGATAATTAAATCTGGGGTATTACTGGATGCCAAAAATGGTAGTGGTGTTGGAAGAATAATTAAAACTAATGAGCTTTTGGAACACGGTTTGCCTTACATACTAAAGCCGCCTCTGTGATTTTTCTTTAAGATTTATCACGCTGTCGGTAATAGGTAAATCTTTCAGACTGAATGAGAGAGCCATCCATGTCGTGGTTTAACGAAGGTTCGTGAACATAGATCACACCAGTGTCATTTGAGGATGTGGATTAGAATTAACATTTTTCGTGAAGCCAACCAGAATTTAGGGCTACTGAACCAGAAAATGGCCAACCTGGAAGAGCTTTTAGGTGAGATCAGCTTTAGTTCAAGCCAATTTGTTTGAATCAAGATGTTCACATGCTAGACCAAACGACGTAAGGAGTGTATCGAAAAATCGATGCGCCATGTATTGGTTTTTATTGTGAATGATATAATATTAATAACACAGCGTTGTTGGTAGATGTAATGCGCCAACGTTTCGACTACCGTGGGTAGTCTTTCTCAAGGCAAGTTTTACAATCAAAAGTCTTGCCTTGAGAAAGACTACCCACGGTAGTCGAAACGTTGGCGCATTGCATCTACCAACAACGCTGTGTTATTAATATTATATCATTCACAATGTTCACATGCTGTTATTGAGGTAACAGCTATTATCCAAATTCTTGGAACGCATGAGAAGTTTTGGCGCAGTTATCCAAAGGTTGAGCGCATAAACAATATCGAAACTGAGCAGGTGGCGGTAAGTGCATAGTCGAAATTGCTAACAGTTAAGCCCAAACATTTGCGAGTAAAAGAGCTGGGAACCCTGGGATAGTGTCATAGAGTGCACTGGTAAGTTGGTTATGCATAGATGGCTAGTTGGGGCACTTCGAAGAGAAGAATGTTGTAGAATGGCACCTGATTGTCGGACAACCAGGAACAACTGAAAACAATTTCTGACTTGCCTGACCATTGTTATGAGCTACGTCTAAATTGAAATCCTTTTTTATTTCTTTTCGTGAATTTTGGGAGGCTGTCGAAGCTCCCAGTTTCCTTAATCTCGTCGTTAAAATTTCCATTCATAATTGATTCTTAAAAGCCGATAGCATATATATTCATGCACTTTCAGCATAGTAAGACCTAGTTAAGAACGTGAGACGTTTAGCCACAGATTTCATACCCCTAGACATTGGAGATGGACTTCTAGTTGATTCTTGGGCTGCATAACTAAGGAACACTCGTCAGCCTACAAGTTTGCCCTTCTGAGTCTCATTTGGTTCAACCTTTTGGAAACGGTGGCGCATGAGGAGTATTTATTCGATTCTTCCAACTTGTAAAAGAGCAGCATTCGAGTAGATGTGCGACATGAAGTCAGAGGAAAAGCTAAAACCATAGTGTAACTCACATTTAACGCCTATCAGACAGTGTTCCATAGCTGGTTGCACAAAGTGCGTTGTAAGTAACGGGGGGAAACATGGAGGTCTTATCTCCGTTTAGAAGTTTAAAAACTATCGCGCCTGATAAAAATAATAAATAAATGTTGTTCTTTCTAAACTAACAACGATTTAGGTAGAAGATTTTTCTCACCTGCTCTGTTCCTAGTTTTCGACTACTTACCCTAATAACATGGACACAGAGATGTCGGAGCACCACTTAAATAAATGATAAGTTTTACTAACATGTTGCACATGTGCTTCGGAATTCAGGGAATGTTTTTCCTTGCCGCCTTTAGAATGGGTGTTATGATGAGGGGGCGAGGATCCGTCCGCTGTATACTCCCTGAAAGACCCCAGTATTTGAGCCAGCATTCTGACCGCTGTTTTTCTCAAAGCTTGAATTTTGTACTTGTTCCATAAAGCTTCCTTCCAGGAGCTCAGCTGATCTTCAACTAGAGTGCGTTGCGGAAGGTCGAATTAGGCATTTTTTGAATTCGTTATCATTAATTTTGGATGACTCAAGCCTGTCTATATTAAAGTGCGTTGTTTCTATTGCAGAAGTTCTCTCCTTTTATTCGCTTGTTAAAGAATTCCTATTCCTTTGAGGCCTGCGTATGTCTTTTTAAATTCTTACATTTCCCAAATAAATGAATGCATATTAAGACTTTCGTGGAAGCGTTTCCTCATGCACCAATACCCGGTGGATATCTGAAGTTGATAACTGGTCTGGAAACCCATGGTGCTCGTGTTATTAAATCGGGAAACCCATTCAGTTTTGAATTTTGCAATCAGTAGATTCTTATTCTTATTTTATGCCTGCGAATTTCGGCGAATGTTGAAGTTGAGCGTAACAGGAAATTATTACGGTTTGGTAGTCCATTTCTGCCTTTTCGTTCTAATTCCTCGATTTTCTTTTGAATGAACTCGTAAGTTGTTTATTATTCCAGAAATTTTGGCAGATAAAATCGTTTTTTTTCATCCACGTCTACGTTTCACGCCTTTGTTTTCACTAAATCAGCTCGTAAAGGGCCCATGACATGCGATCTGACTCCAATCGCAATCATTAGACGAGAAATCGAAAACGAAACCGACTTACTTAAGAAATCCACAGTAAGTTTGTACGTCTCCATCCGTCTTAATCACATGCAATTTTTCAAGGACATACTTGATATGTCTATCTTTCTGCACTCAGATAAGGCCAATTTTAACAACATTTGAATACTATACCGGCGTACTTAAATCAGGCAGTTACTATCACAGGCAGGAATAGTACTCTAAAACTGTGTCAACAGGGAAAATTCTGGGAAATAATCCAACGTGTATTTAAATTCTGCATTGTAATTGTCTATCGAAAATGAGGCTCTAGTGAAATGCGAAATGTATGAGCTTTTGAACACAATTTCGTTTTTAGATGTACTCAGTGTTGAACTGTGTCGCTTGCACTGTCGATTGCCAGTCCAAAAAGAGGATTCACGTAATTGGTTGAATGTATGTTTTAGACTGTCGGTTTTTAACCATAGTGTGGACAATGCTGTTCTTGTTGAGTAACCGAGATGATTCAAAGTAAAGGATAATTTCACCAGAGCTACATGGACTAGCCAGAGTATGAATAATTCGGATCCGTATTGAGAAGGCGGTTGCTATGTTAGTGATTATTCTTCAGGTTGAAAGTCTGGAGGCGTGTCCGTTCAATAATGGGTACGGGAAACATAGAAGGATGCGTTTATATTTAGTTCTAAATTTGAGGTGCGTGAAGCGCAATTCTGCCCTTATGCTCACATTTCTATCGTCGGGTGGGTGCACAGTAATAGCCTAACCAAGTAGTAGGTTTGTTTTTAACTCTTTTTCCCCACACAGTAAAATTGCAGATCAGTGTAAAAGTACTATTTATTGGCTGTGAGTTTGAGTATCTCTGGAATAGTAGAACTGTAAGATAACAGTCTCTTTGAAATCCCTTATATTTCTTAATCACGTTAAGTCGAACTAGAAGTGACTTGATCAAAGAGCAAATCACCAAGCAGCATAAAACTTCAACCACCAACTAAAAGATCGGAACCTATGCATGGGTCTGCCAAAATAATGAGTAGGAATCATTGATAGTTTATATCTATCATGTATGGAATTGGACTCGAACCTGGTATGAACAAATTTTAGTCGACCAATTTAATCAATAGATTCCCAGGGTGGTTCTTACAGGTGTACTGAACACTAAAGGCATCTCAAACAAAGCTCTTCCTTTACTTGTCTGCTCGACGAGATCAACTCCCGTGGAGGGCAACATCTAAGTGAAACCACAAGTTGAAAGTCTGGAATGACAAAATCAGCAAATCATCTAAAGTTATTTCTAATTAAGTTTATCTAAATGGCATTCATTCAGCTGCTATCGATCGAACACTGTGACGTAAAAGCCTCGTATCCCAGACCACATTATGAAGTAGCCGAAGTACTATCAAAGCAGTAGTGCGAAAACGTTCTAGGCAGAAATGATAACATGCCTGAAAGTAAATCGAACAGAAAGGTGCATCTTCTGGAAGTGGGAAGAATATCATAATGATGATGGCAATAATGTTACTGTTTCACACGGCTATCTACAGTCTGACAGAGATGCGTAGTAGGTAAGTGTCAATATTTGAATTTACGAATGTATGAGCTTTGATCAAATTCACAAACACTTTGTCCCTGATAAATGTTTGCAGCTTCATCTCCATAAAGGTTAAGACAACCATTTCTGAAGGATATGGCGGTAAATATGGAAAAATACAAATGCAAACTTTTATTCGTCCGTCTATCGGTAAAACAGGGTTACGGAAGTATCCTACCACTTGGGTTTCTGTGCAAATGGAGCATTTTAGCAATGCGCGGAGTTACTGTTACACCGTAAAAACTTGCGTTTTTCGGCGTGGCTTTTACGAGAAATAATAAAATATCTTTTTCTAAGAATGATTCCCAATGCTCGCTAGCCTGCATTCAACCTCAGGTGCATGAGCAGCTTCATTCTATCTCCGTCTCACAAGACAAAGGTCATGTGATCATATGCTTACACAGAAAATTGAGATCGAATAAGGAGTAATAAGAAAGACAAGGAGAAACAAATCACTGTTAAGGTTCATTGGGAGAGATATTTTTTGAACTAGAAGAGAGTAAACTGATTTCATTTTTCAATTCACAATCTGCACGGAGTAAGGATAATTGCGATAACCGTATTGTTAGTCCACTGTCATCTTTACCGGTGACAGGGAGTTACTGGAAAATACCTCCAGTTCACTTCAACCGATGAAATGTTATATTCACGGACCTGCCAAATCTCCTAAACCGGGCACTGTAAAGAAACTAACAAAACCGAAATAGATAAACAAAGCGACCGATCAAGACCAATCAACTTCTAAAGCACAAAGAGACCGCAGCAGAAGAAAAGCAGAGGGCAAGTTGCCTCTCTCGTTGCCAGGCAGCCAAAGTTTGGTAATTTTGGTCCTTGATTCCATGAATCATGCATACCTAAGTGATATCTATGGTGATTGTCGCGACCAAAAGTTCAGACTAGCCGATTTTTAAAGGAAATTTTTCATACCCCAAGCCGGGGATCTAAGAATGGACTGATTATTGCTCTCCAGTCCACATCTCTACTTGAAAGAAATTACATAGACCGTTCTGATTCGAATGTTGTACCTAAATCAAAACTAATGAATAATAATGAACAGTTGACTGTTATGAAACAAAGAGAGGGGAAGGATGATTCATTTTAAAAATGTAGATGGTCCAGCTAAAAAGGTGAGTCTGCTCACGAGCCTGTGACCGAATGCAGAATAGGGAGTACCGGGAATCATTCACTACAAACAATGAAGTTTTACTATAGTTTGCTGAAGCTACGCAAAAAGGTGCACGAAGGTCGTAGATCGAAACCATCACTCCATTGAGTGCTGGAATGATTCATTTCTTTGGAGATCCAGGCAGTACGGCAATTTTGTTGTGGGACTGGTTTCGGTCTTTCGTCATAATTTTCTCCTGTTGAAAGATAAACCTGTGAAACTTCGTGTTGGGATTTTCTGCACGATTGCAATAGTGTCCTTCAAAGATTATTTCATTCGTGCAGAAATGGAGGTGCAGCGAACGTCTAATTGATGCGAAACATTTATAGCTTTGTACAAACTTTGCTTCATCTGGAGAATGCAGGCTGTAGGGTGTAATTTGTGATTTGTTAGTAGGTCTTTTTGATTTCGGCTCAGTTTATGCTTTCCGATTTGTTTCTTTTCAGACTAGTCGCACAACTTACGAAAAATCGATTCACCAGTACACAGTGTACATCTTGTGGGAAGATTGGGCTATCAAATATCCCAGTTATAATGGACAATTAAGCCTGTAGTATCATACACAGTTATCGAAGAATGTTTTATAAATACATCTGTTTATGTTTAGTATGAATGAGTAAAGTGACAAACTGAGGAAAGCGCACTCAATTAAGGAACTGCGTCCATTTTGTTTACTTTTTGACGATGTGAACGAATTTGATAACTTATTTCATGGTCAGAGTTATTGGTGCTTCCTATCCTGTAAGTCTGGTACACTTCCCTGCCAAAGTGTTAGTTTGCCAAAGTCTTTTACCCTCCGACCATTTTAAGGGAATCCACGATAAGTATCCTCTTTTAAATGCAATCATACCATTTAAAACCGCTTCTTTTAGTTCTACCGAGGGGAAATCGTGTGATTTAACTTTTATCCTGTCAAATTCCAGGTATTATAATAAGAACTGTTGACATTGGCGATCTGGGCTAAAGCACACCAAGAAACAAATTTAATTCAATAATTTGCTTGCACGAACAAAGATGAATACGAGCGTTACAGGTGAAAATTGCATGTGAGCTGGCCAAGGTTTTTCCGCACCTTTTCACTACACATCATCACCCTGGGAAATGATTCTTATCATTTATTGATTACGTAACTGACCTTATGTAGGCAGGTACTATCTGATCCTGGCATCTATCGAACTGGCAATGCTAACTGCATCATCTATTCGAGGTTCAGTTAAAAAAACATGGTAAAGGTCAGCATCAGTCTGAAAAATCAACCCCGATCCCAAACCTAAGAAGTAAGCTGTGCATATCAGGTAGATATTATGCGTTAACCTTGCACATTTTTGCCTTTTTCTTGATCTGACCAGTGTGAACTGATGATTGAATACCCTTTTTATTCTGTTAGTCAATTAGTGCCTTGTATTTTGCCGAACTATCACCCATCTTTTCATAATTGACAAGTGACACAATTGGGCCAGTTCGTTTGCTGTGTGAGGTCAACTGTTCACAATCTGGGGTATCTGGTGTGATGCTGGAAAGCTAAGCTAAGTGGTACCAATCTTTTGCTAGGGAAACCGGAACAGAGAGAACGTAAATAGATGGAGATACTCCTAAAATAAAAAAGCGCTTGCGGAATTTAATTGTTCCAGAACTGTAAGGCTGAATTTATAGTGTGTTGCGGTCTGGATTACAATTAAGCTGCTTTGATAGTTTTAGTTGTAGGCTTTATCGCACACTATATCTGAAGTAGAAGTTGCACATAAGTATTTGGACACTCTCGGTCAATGATCGGTCTTAAGCCGTGGGGGGGGAGGTAAGCGGAATCAGCCGGACCGTTGGGGATTTTTTACCAAAAGGACTTTGCGATTCTATGTGAATATAATTTTACGAATTTACGGTCTACCGGCTTTCTAGGCCACAAGTTAGCTGTTTTCGTGTGAGTAGCAATTGCATGTACACCTGCTGAACTGTTCAACTAATGATGTTAAACAATCAATTCATTAAACGGATTGTTTCGTCTAAAATCGAACCCATGTTTGAACCGGTGTCATCATTTCAAAGGAAAAAGCTAGTTCATTAGTGTTAATTCGCAAACCACAAGGTTTAAGTTGTTCAGCGCTTTCAAAGCGACGACCTTGTGCCTTGCAAGACAGAATTCTGATATTCTGGTGTCTTTATAAAGGTCATGCTTGTGAGCAAATTTCAGTAAGTTGCATCGTTAAGAAACCGTTGATTACTGTATATAGGATTCAACATAACTGTAATTCATCTCTAAGATCAGGAAAATATTTGGTTTTAAACTCAAACCATCGGAGTTTAACGCAATTAACTTTCTCGGAAAACGCAGTCTTCTTTGTACTGTTGACTAGCGCCGTCTTGCACCCACAAAGAATTCGTCCCCGAGCTAACCTATGATATACCACTTTTTGTGTTCTTGAAATGGTGTCATCAAGAACAGGCTTAAAATAAATCCACATGCCTGAACATGCTACGTTTGATGCACCCTATGACAGATTTTACAAGCAATCCATTCGGAACAAAAAAGTCATCTAAACTTTGGTGTATTTTACTGAACTGCTTTTGAAATCATCTGCAGATTTACATCACTAGTTTGAATGAACACGGCACCCGTGATCCGACTAGAGATTCTTCCGTCGTTTAGTACCCTGTGGCTATCGATTAATAGTCCAAGGCTGTAGGTCATCAGCCCAAGTCTACACCATTCTCCAGATTATTGCGCATGCACTCCGAAAACTATCGGAATTCATCATAAACATTTGGTGCCTGGTAGGAACATGTCGTTCGTCTACGAGACCTGGCAAACGTATGCCTCCTTGTAGACCATAGACCGAATAATCAGTGCATGCCACACTGCGCACATGACAACGTGCTTACGCATTACGGACCACGTTTCAGACATTTGTGAACGAGTTCGGAATAAACCAGCCAGATAGCATTTTTGGATGGCATTGACCTGACGTCGGATGACTTTGAAAGAATTCTGAATTATTGTAGGACATGATATAGTATAGGATAAACGTACTTTGAGAACAACCTATGTTCGAAGCAGACCCTTCATGTGACTTGTTTGCTTGGTATAAATTTTGCCAGTTATTGTAAATTAAGCGGAAATTATCTGTTTCAGCCCAAGTGTTGGTTGCCAGAATTTGTCTGAGGTTACCAAACCATGGGTATAAGATACTACTTGATGAAGAAACAGGAGCCTAATTATTGCATCAGCAAGATGTGGAGGAACAGAATTATTTCAATTTTCGCAGTGCTGCCTTTTGATAAATTATTTTACCGTTGATGAAAGTCCCCATAGATGTTATTACTGAACAATGCCACAGTTCATACAGCTATTTACAAATGGGTTTTAATGAGTCGACTATGTCAACTGTAGAATATGTTTACTATAGGAATCTATTGTGGGAAACTTAAGTTTCATTGAAAGGTTTTTCGTAGCAGGAGGTTTCGTTTAGCTTTCCAAATTATTCGTCATGCGTTATGAACATCCAAAATAGCAATGAAATACCACGGGAGTATTGTACAGCTGTTTCATCAAATCAGTCCTCCTACTATAGCAATCTGTCAAATGGCAAAACTATGATTCTGCGTTAGTGTCTGCTATTCCTACATGAAAATCCATCCTGACGTGATGATCGTTGCTCCGGTGCGTTCAAAGGTATGCGGCCTGTAAAGTCCAGTGACGGATATTGACGCTATACCATGAGGTGCTGATATTCGCTGTAGCATAGAAAATCAGCTAGGCTTACGTACTACTTGAGGCGTTTGGCATCCAGTTGTCCGTCCCGAGTTAGCGCCCAAGTTCTGGGTAGATGGATGTACGCTGCTGATTATTCGTAACAAAGATAAAACATGTGTACGGTGTATCTAAAATTTCACCCAAGCTTTTGATTGTGTGGTATATCTTTGAAGCAATGTACATACAGATTATATGTAGTTTTACCGCACAAATCTTGAAACAAGGGAAAAAAGAAGACAGTGCTTGGGCAAAAAACAAAAAGCAAATCATTACATGTGTCATCTTTTCCAGGCGTGTCATCAATGACATCAGCTACCCGTCGGATCCATTATTCCCCGATTGACGCTGCGCTACTCGGCTCTCAACAGTTGCTACGGGAAGCTCCAGCGCACTTCATTAGTCAAGATACCAGACTTACAGGAAATTTTCCATCTTAGAAAGTCACACAAAGAGAGCGACGTCCTCACTATCGGAACTTCAGGTGTTATATGGGAAATGATTGAAATTGGGTAAATGAATGATGCACTTTTCTCTACGCTATAATTCCAATGCTGAATAAATTTGGCTTTCATTCTCTTTTTTCTTCAATCGGACCATCAGAGTTAACTTTTCTGATGATGCTGTCGTATTTTCTTCGATCTCTCTGCGGAACGTTCTGCAAGCAATCATGGTATGAATTCCCTATAATTTCTCAGCAGTCTCCTAAATGCGATCTTTGGGTAGAGTACTTTCTTTACGTTTCTCCTGCAACTTCGAAACATAATTGAAAGGCATCGGTTTCGAGCAACTATTAATTTCCTTAAAGTTTCCGAGCTGGTTAGATCATGAACTCACACATGACAGCATCGATTCTTAAAACATGAAACTTTTCAAAATGTTTCCAATGACCTAATTCATGGGAGACGTGCATGATGGATTATTCACGCGCAACTAGTTTGGGTGAATTCTTTCTCACAAGGCCTTTCACTTTCTGATTCATCATCTTAGTCTCGTTTACAAATTACTGCTAGAAACTATCAATGCGTTTTGTACACATGCATCACGTGTATTTGGCGGGTACGAAAATTGCGTAAATCACCTGGAATTAACCAGTTTATCACTCTGAAACTTGTATTGTCGGTTAAAGAAGATGACTGGTCAATGATCACGTGTTTCTTGATCGTCCATTTGAGGTAAATTTTCACTGTCAACTACAGTGACAAAAAAGTTCTCCATAACGTATGATTTAATGGATTTGAAAATTTGTGTTGGTCGTAGCTCAAGTTGTTGGTTTTCACGGGGTTCTGATGGCTGACCTCGGCGTTTGGATCGCAAACGTTTCATCACCATTCGAGATGACATCGTTAGTGCACTTGCAATTAGGAAGATTCAAAGTAGCCCTCTATATTTGGTTTCAAGTTCTTTTCCAATGAAGAATATTTTCAATGGCTTTTTTGTCACCGCGAGTAGTGTCGTTCTCAATGTGGTTGCTGTCCGTCCTTGGCAATCCTGTTTTTCAGGTGCGGACATTTCTCAATGAAGTTGTTATTGTATGATTCTTGGCAAAATACTGGCCTGCTGGACCCACAAATGGTTTTGCCGATCTTTCCATCAAACTAATGATGTTCGATTTTTGGCTAGCAGACAGTTAAGAACATTTTGAAACAACGATTAATTGGTAAAGAAACTGTGCATGGTATGCTTAACTTGAATAGACTTCGCCGAATATCTCCTTAGTCGCGAGTTTGTTGGGGAGTCCTAAGTTAACTGGGCTTTCTCCGGGTTATCGGTTTTTCTTCCTCCTCCATGGCCATATCGAAGCCCAGTGCTAAACCGCCAGGGAAAGTTACTGATCTGACCAGGACATCGTTCCACTAAGTTTCAAGATCATGTGCTGAGTGAAAAATGTCGTGTTATTATTAATTTGTTTTATTTAAATTATCACGTACTTATGCAACAGTATGGAAATTTTCATGTCTACTTAGGACCTCGTAGGCACAGTAAGCAAGTTAGTAGTAATAGCACTCTTCAAACTATGTAATACTGTATTGCAGGTAGCTTATCAATGATCAGTGTATCTGTCGGATTTTGAAGAATTCGCTAGATTACCGTTGATATATTTAGTATAATGAATTACCAAACTTTTCCACTGGGTCCTCATTTGAATCTAACGCACTAGTAAATGATATCTAGTGACCTGGGCAATTCATCTTAAAACTAATAAGTGATATTTTGTAAACTATTTTCTCCATTGGTATTCTACACTTGTCTTCATTTCTTCGCCGGGTGTAATCACGAAATGACGCGGCTGACAGTGTCAGTTACTGGTATTCAGATTTTCTGAAGACTACTCTTATTCTACCTCGGCGTCCGAGATTTTTAGTTGATTGTTTTGGTGTAGAAAGTTTCACTGCAAGGGAAAAACAAACAAATTGTCTAGGAACCGGAGTGGATGTGTTCATAAGGTTCCACAAGTCACTTGTGTCTTGTTTGTGCCGATAATTTAGCCGTTGGGTTCCATTTTCTCTGCGTTTTCGTTTACAACTTTGCATCTTGGTTTACCCTGCCGGAAACCGGATATCTCGTGATTGGTGGAAACTTAGCACGTGTGCTTCCTCCTATTTCGAGGCTTAGGCTATTCTGGTGTGCATCCCAAACGCACGAATCACGTGACCGCCGTGACCTTGGAACACCTGTCGTTTATCATAAACTGGGGCAAAAAGCCGAAAATGACAATTTAAGGAGTAAAAATCACTTGGATCTCGTTAGATGAATACGTTAACTTTCGTTGTGAGCGACGGACAATTGAAACTGGTATCCATTTGATGCCCGGATTAAGCCACAGTGATCGATGGAGTTCGATTTGCGACTAATGCGCTTGGGTTTTTTTCAACCCTGGGGATTTGAGCTTCGTGGTGGAGGCGACAGATCATTAGTGGTGAGCAAAGTAAGTTGCTCTTTCATTTCAATGAACTTGGCAAACAAACTTAGAAAATGGGAGTAGCTGCAGCTATTTGTGTTGATCTTTTTTCCCTAGGTAATAAAATAATTATTGTCCAATTCAGCGATTAGTTTAGAAACTTCATGGATATATCATTTCTGATTGGCTTTATTTCTGTTCTGCCTTGTTTCAAGTTGACTGTAATCCAGAAGGTCGGAATAGTGAAGGTAAATATCAGACTAATCTAAAAGTTTCATTTTTATTCCCGTATTCTTTCCAACCGACCATGATAAACAAAAGGCTCCAGCGCTTATGCAATAAGAATGCAAAAATAAAGTTTAATCGTCGATAATCCAACAGATAACTATTGAATTTTCTTTCTATCGGAAACATGAAAATACTGTAATACGTCTGTCGTAAAGCGCTAAATTCAGTGCTCTCGGAAGCTTTTTGCGGTGCTGCGGGCTAATAGTCAATGAGCCAGAAAGGTGTGCCTTGAAAGCGGAAGTGTGGTAGCATTCTTGCAATCCTTTTTCACTGCTGTTGAAACTCGAATCCATCTCGTTTTATTGTCCAGAAGCTTTGGAGCAGTGGTAAGAATGAACTAAACCGGGACTGTGCTGCAGTACACTTTTAATTAAAGTGGTTATTCATTTTGTCAAAGGAAACACAATAAGATGAAATAGGCGAGAGACGAGTGGAATAGTCAGACGATCTGGAATTAGGTCCCGTCCACTTGTTTGTGCCTTTTTCACTTCTAACACATCCCTTGCTATCTGCTGGATTATTTCTCAGTCGTGCCTGTGAATGAGCTTAATTAATAAGACGAAACAATGGTGGTATTGTGAAGAACCAAAAACAATCTTGTTTTCTAATTTTGTTGGACATTCCTATGCTGTTTGTTTCAAACAGTCACGGCAGTTGAAGTTTAGTCAAAAAATAACAACGACAAGCAATTAAAAAAAGGGCATTTACATTGGGGGTGTACAATGGAACACTGCAAATCACTGGAAATGAATATTACTTCATTTCGCATAAGATAACACATAGTTACTTAATGATGTAAAAGCACTACTAATTTACAACCAAACTCCCGACCCTTTGGAGGAGCTTGAATTAATTGCTTGGAAAGACGAATTCCAGTCAACCGTTTTCTGTCCATTTTTACTGTTGGAAACAGGTCAAAATCTTTCTCTTAGTGTTCGTTTATCTTGACTGCACGAAACAAATAACAAGATAGTATGAAGCGACTATTGTGCGACGATGCATCAAAGTTGTCCTGGGTATATCCCACAAGCAAATGCGTTTAGTTTCTGCGGCAAATGTCTGCGACATCTACTGAGAAGTAATCCGTCCTGTATTGCCAATGCTATACTTCTCTTTATAAACTAGGAAATTACTGTTATCCTACATTTTCCAGTCAACAACCATGTCATGACGTATCCAACTGGACGTTCACTACCAAAATAAAATCATCCGAGGCAAATTAAAACGATTTCAAACAAGGTCGGCACCTTGGTCTACTTTTCCGTCCTAGGGTCTTTCTATAGAGAATCGTTGCTCGTTAAGAGGCTAGAAGAAAACATACAACCCGCCATTCGAAAAGTCTGTATATTTCCTGTATTTTGACTGTTATGAGGGCAACAAAAAGCCTTGTCGTTGACTGAGATTCTCAATATTTCTGATCGGAACTTGGACAGGATTTGTTTACTGTTTCAAAGTCATAAAATTGTTAGATGTTCACACATGCGCAGAGGTGGTCGAAGACTGGATGCTGTTGCTTGCATTATTGATTCAGTGAGAGCCTCTACTGCATAAAAATCAGCTACCTCCTTTGATTAGTCCAAACAGAATTGCAATTCATTGCCAGTTGTCAATTAAAAACAACAGCCCTTTTTTAATTACAATACTTGCAATGAACAACATAGAAACTAAATAGAATGCTTACAGTTGTTGACCTTTTGAAAACTATGGTTGAGAGGAATTAAAGTCGGAAATCAAATGGCTCTGAATGCTTTATCAAAACAATCACATTAAGATCCTGGATGAAAAAGAGCAACCGTTTGCTTTGGACATTTTCCTTATCCCGTTTTTAGTTTTCTTTTCCAAGCTAATTTTGATAGTTTGACTATGGTAACAGAAGCAACAACAACAAACAATACCAATCAATCAACTGTCAGCTGCGAACACGTTATAAGCTGACCAATTCGGGTTTTTCGCACAGCACCAATGATACGGAGACCTTTCGGCCAAATTGCCTTGCCAAAGTTGGAAGCTGGATGAGATGTGAATCAATGTTACAATAGAGTCTATACAAAACAAGTTCATCCGGAAACATCAGAAAGGATTGTATTTGGTCAGCTGCTTGGCTGTTTCTTCTGTCATTTTGAGATTTCAGCATCACGATTTCAGTATTGTTTCATGCAAAAATATCCTACCTGCATTTGCTATTTTTTTGAGACAGGATAGATGTGTTTGCAGAATCGATCACCATGCCGAAGTGAAAAATTCCGGAAAATCTTCATTTTCGAAATTAATTATAATCAAAAAGTAGCATTCACAAATGATTCTAGATAAAACATTCTTTTGAAATTGAAATATATAATCATCCCATGGATTGGGACAACGAGTGAGGTCAAGAGTCAAAGGCCGCTTGGGTTATGTATCATGAGTCATCTGACAATGAAACGAGATTCTATCCACAAGGCAGCGCTGGCTGACAGACACCTTCGGTGTCATGTAAATGACGCGTTGGGTGGGAATTTGAATGACAGAAAACCGTGGAGCAAAGCGGAAGTCGACCATTCGGCCTAGTTCAGGGAAAAACTGAACAAAGTCTGGTTTTCATGGCAGTTTTAGAGACAAGCAGAAGTGCTGCTTAAAATGAAGACGAGAGAACAGGCAATGAACCCGAGATTGGAGGTAAGTTGTCAAGATGTTAAATCCACCTCGAATGAGGCTGAAGAGTCCACGCTCACTATTTTCACCTCCTCTTGAATTGATGTTAGATCGTGGGCATCAGTATGCCATTCGACTGCATTCAAGTTCCCGGGGGATTTTGTTTTGCTGTTTAAGCGGCACACGAACTAAAGATTGATTGCAGTTTCTGATTATCTTGTTGAGCATATCGGGAACTACAAGAAATTATCCACCAGTTATATCAAGTAGTTTGCGATTCCCGTTCAAAGAAATGTGCTCAGAAAAGTGCTACGATTGTCCCGAAAACCAACGACAAAACAAAGAAACAGAAGACGAAAATCGGGATCATATAAGTCAGTTAATACTTAGTAGGCAGGAACAAAGTAACAAGCAAATTTCCAACGCACTGGATTTACCGACGGTTTCCGGAGTTTTCCATCATTTGTTAGAACAATAAAAATTACTTTATGCAGATTTCATTTGGCTCCGGGCACCCTTGGTTTCTCGAGCTTGAAAGGGTTCGGCAAAACCCATAGTTCTAGTTAGCGCATAGACACACCTGCCTGCTTTATCTATTGTCATCAGACGTTCTACTATTGTCCATGCACATAGTTCATAGATTCCGCAAAAGCAAACAATGAAGCAAATTGGAAGAAACTGCCACTCCAGTAGAGGCATAACATATTTTCTAAATGCTCCTTCTACTCGAAACTGAAGCACATCTGGGTGAGCTGTTTCAGTATGCACATTTTTCTGCAGTTTGTGATTGGGAAGGCCGTCGTTTTATCATAGCACGAACCACGATAACCAGTATTTTCCGAAGCTTCATTATCCCGTAAACTACACCTGTTCAAAATGTACACATTTCTTGATGTAAGACATTTTGCGTTTAAAATGCTTCATTAGGCGGGAATATTTTAATCGTTCTACTGGAATTTATCAAGTATCAATGGAACATACATTGACACACTGACTAACAATTAATTGATATTCAGTCATCTCTTTGGCTGATTTCATAAAAATTAGGACGACTGATGCTGTAAACTTGTTGCAGTTTAGATGTGCCAGCAAAGGAGGAGAGTCCAGTGGTTTAGGGATTCTGATTTCACACGCCATTGCCGTCGTAGGAAACAGTGGTAGGGCTATTCAAGGCAAATCAGGCAGCATTGGGCCCCATAATTCTGTTTTTCAGGAAAAAGAAACTTTTGCCGTGGAGATGTCAAAACCATTTAGGGTATAAAAAGGTTATTTATTTTACTAAGCAGCAGGTAGTTATTCTATAGAGATAGGAGCAGATTACATACTTCAGTTTTTTAGAAAGTTGTATTGGGTTGGGTACCATAGGTCTCAGGATATTTATTAACCTCTTGCGCTTTAAGATTAAGTTCTGATTGTTTATTTCATCGGGGCTACAGAATTCAGGTCACGATGTTGCATGTTACCTTGGCGCCAAACTGTATTTTTTGTCTCCTGTAGGCGGTCGTCTATTGACAGTAAGGGACAGTTTTCATCGCAAGTAAAGCTATTATGTACTACGCCCATAGATTATGTTTTGCGGTCCCGCTGAAGTTCTGGATTTAAGGAAATTTGCTTCCTGTCTACCGTTTTTTATATCACTGAGTGAGATTGAAACCAAAAAAAATTATTACTTTAATGAGAAAGGTGAAGATGGCAGACTGTGGAGAGCTTGTATAGTTATAATTAGTGAGTAGCCCGCCAGAATCGTTGAGGTCCTATGCTAGATCCGCTGCAGAAGTTCGATAAGTTGGCGGCGAATACAAACGAAGGCAAAAAGTACTCGATGAATGAAACATCGGTGCCATATTGTAGTAATCCGTATCGAAATGTCAAAACTTCCGCTGACCTACGGCTGAGGTTGAAAGATATTTTGATTATCAGCGCAGAGTAGAACTGAAATCAAATCAGAATTTTTCAAACATAAAGAAATAAAAGAAAAGTTTACCTGTATAAAATGTTTTTTTCTTTTAACATAAGAGTCAAAATAATAGGGGTAGTGAAAAATGTCCCGCGAAATACCTTACGAACAACAGCTGAGACAACGTCGAAAAAGTGCAGCCCTACGTTGACCGCTGGCTAAAAGAACAAATGCAATGAAACTATGGTTACGCCCTGGGTTTCTAAACTAGCCGCTTCTCTCATTACAGCCACAGTAAATGCCCTCATTTTTAAGTCTCATTTGGCTGTACTCGGGTACATGCACAGTTAGATTCATCCTTAAGTGGTCAGGTGAAAACAGTGATGGCTTGTAGCTTGTGATACGTACCAGCAAGTGAAAGCTTTTGGCCGACAGGATAGCAGGAATATTCCAAACCGGTGGTCGATAAGACCGGTACTCGGAGCAGTGATATTAACAAAAAGGACGATACCAAAGACGGCAACAATGACGACGACAACAGGAACAAAAGCAACAACAATATTTCATAATGCTAGCTTACTGACGTATTTGGTTTCGTTCCACTGAAGGGCTTTCATTCAGAGCAAATCTAATAAAAAGACTGTAGACAAAAACGAGGCAATTTGATTCTCATTGAATTTGCCGGAAGAATCAAAAGCATTTTACGTTTTTTGTGGGCCTCGTCTTACATGAGTTCGACGTCACTTTGTTGATTGCAGGTGGCACTGTTAGCCGGAGTAAAGTCATCCATGTGAGGAAAGTTATAACGGATTGGAATGTGTATTCAGCGGGTGCTTATTAATATTCTCCAGTTTACTTGGATCAGGCCCGTGAGGGTGGTGTGCGCGGAGTCGTCATATTCGTTACCCTGACCAAAGATCAATATCGCTGCGATGACGCCGCACTGATTACACCAATCGATAGCGTGAGCACAAACGCCGCATGAGGAAGTCAGTGAACTTCGATAAACTAAATTGGGCAGCCGAATAAACGATCAGTGAGTGTTGATCATAGAAGACCAATGTAAGCGATTTGACCCTGACAGGTAAACGAATGTATGTGCTTGCTCAACTTGGTTTTTCGCTTCGTTGTTAGTGGAATCGAGCGATAACGGCCGGGAGATAGAATCGGTTGGAAATTTGTGGAACTAAGTAGAGTAAACATTTTATCCCCCTTTTAGTCGCAAAATTGCCAGTACTCGTTAACGGATTTTTTTAAACTGCATTCTCGTTTCTATTTCCTATGGCCTGCCTGACATGAGTTCCATTCTACCCTGATGGTAAAAATAGTTTCTATCAGTTTTTGAAAAAACATTTGATCTATAGCATAAGACCTGTGGTGTTTTTAATTAATCTTTTCTTCGCAAATGTTAGATAAAAATCCTTGATTCTCACAATATACAAGAATATACTGAGAAAAATAATTCTTGCCTATTGCAATTAACCAGTAATTGAAGTCCCGAGTCAGATAAGAATGGATATGATACTTTGGTCTGAACTATCTCACATGACAAAATATTTTCGTACACATCCACGCGACCACGTTCCTGAACCTACCGCAATTACCAGCATTTGACGGACGGTGGATTCCGTAAAAACACACGTGGTACTAATCAAGGCTACGGCAGACATTTAGATGGTTAGATCGTAATATCCAAAATTTTGTGAATCCCTAACACTGAGAAGACTGAAAGTGCGTGTTGCGGGTGACATTCACAGTGGTTTTTGTTCGAACTCAAACTTATGAAACAGTAAGACAAGAAGTGTGAACAACTGCTGCTTGAAATGAATCCGTGGTGTCTCTGCTCAAATCACTTTGATCCTGACCGGTATGTTCTGCTGAGTTTTAGCAGGAATAAAAATAGTAATATTGTTTGCCATAAACCTACCTTATGGATACTATGCCACTATAACTATTGTTTATCACTTAGTTTTCAATAAAAACCACTCAACGTTAATGAATTACTCGTCGTAAGTTCCGACATACTTGCTGTGGCACAGTTTATACGAAAAAAGTTACACCTATAGAATAGTTGTTCTTAGCTAGACATTTAAGAACCAATAGCAACGCGAATCATGGTAAACTAGTGTAATCAGTTACATTCGATGTTATTTACAAAGTTGAATTTTGTTTCTGGGGACCTTGCACTGAATTTGAGGCAGATAACGCAAGCCATGGCAACAGTTGGCCCTTCACTGTTAACACAGCTAGTAAGGACAATAGATGGAGTCGGAAATTTCCTATCGACGGATAATCACGGTTATATGACTAGGTTGTCCGTGCCAAATGGCTCTGATTAGAAACTTGCCATCATCTGGTTGCATCTGAACGAATCGCTGCAAGCATCAGCCTGATTACTCACCCGAGTGACAAAGATTTTCCGAGCCTGGAACAACGAAGAATCACGATAGGTTCCGGTGGACTGCTTTAGCCACGGCCAGTTTTAACGTCTTCATCTGGAATTTGTTTTCACTCGCAGTGGTTACTAGTTAACCTAAAATGTTATTTATTTCCCAGCGATAATCAATAACAAATAAGTGCTGAGATGGAGGTTTTTAATTGTAGAACTTGCCTTGAGAAAGACCACCCATGGTGGTCGAAAGGTTGGCGCATTACATCTACCAACAACGCGGTTAATAACATCATATCATTCACAATTAGAGATGAAGTTCATTTGAAAAAAATTAGATGAATTGGAAAATTTCTATACCCGCAATCCTGATTGGCTCAAGAAGCATTTGTTATCTATTGCAAACAACTGTAGGTGACCTAGAAGGATGAAAAGGAATAAAAAATTGGAACCAAATCCGATAACACTTTCACTTGCACCAGTCGTGTTCCGCTCGGCGATATGCTTCTCGCATGTTATTTTTTTTGCGAAAGTTCATCTGGCAGACCGATAACAGTTTTATTTCTGATTCTTGAATTTCTTCGGTCTGAATTGTAACAGTCGGGAATTTTATCACTAGATGTTAATCATACGCAGTTGTGAGGGCAGATCAAACTTTGCTGTACTTGTATTCCGTTTTGGTTAGCAATGTGAATATGTGGGCCAACAACGCGTACTTAGTCGATATGCAAAGTGTCATTCACGTGAGAAATATTTATTGTATTTCATTCTTAGAACACTGTAACAATGAGGAATTGGTTACACCATTTAGCTGAATGATGATTTGCCTTACTCGTGGGTGGATGGCACTACTAAATGCATCGGCGTTGATGTAGCGGATAGGTTCGTCCCTAAGCCCTCGACATTGTGGATACATTGATGTCCTCAAAGAATTAGTGATTGTCAGATAAGGGCCAGCAACCTCAAACTGGGACACAGTGTCCTTATTATCCTTGGGATTATGGGGAATATGAATGGGTTGGTCAAATCACTCTGAAGTTATATTAGGTCAACATTAAATTCAAAAAAACTGTTGGTGTGGAGAAAAAACTGTGTTGTCCCAAGCACTGTCGGTAAGGGTCAGTCGAAAGTCATCAGTGTTACAACCAAGAAAAGACTAAACAGTATTCTTCAAGACTATTAAAATGAAGCTGTTGAGAAAATGGCGGTAGCTTGTTGAAGTTGGCACGTGCGTCTTGGCTTCATTTTTTAATGATAAAAATTTTCATTCGACTGTCACGGTCTGTCGCTGCATTTACCTATTCAAATCCGGTCCCAAAATACTTTATTCTGTTGTCAGCAAATTATCCCTAAACTACTCCATGGGTGAGTTGTGATGAATCAGATTACTGGTTTAATTGGATTTGGTAATAACGAGTGGAATGACCTCAACCGTTACAAATGCATAACTGTTTCATCTTGCATGTTGATCTAAAGTGGGAAGCTCTAAAGTCTTTAAGGAATAAAAGCTCGAATAATAATAACATGCATGCCCATTTATGACAAATGAAAACCCACCGTAAAATGGACTTTTGTCGGTCATTGTGACTGCTCCGTTTTGACCATAACATCTGGACTGATTGATTAAAAAATCACGTGTAAAGTATTTCGTGCTAAGTGCAACGCACTTCGTTTTCTAGGTGACTTTTCTGTGCATTTCCGTTCACACGTGGGGGGTGCGTTGTTTATAGAAACATGGTGCATATGGGCGAACATCTCTTGGGCAAATAGGTATTTGAAAAAAAAAGGACCCAGAAAAAAAATCGAAAGTTTTAACTGATAAAAGTTTGCCTGTGATTACTGCTATTTCTTTGTTTGGGTTATGCAACAGCTTGATAAAGTGAATTGTAGTTACCTCAATTTATTTGAACAAAACAGCGCTTTTTTCACTGCTATCGGAAAGTCACGCTGTTCTAACACAAATTTGAAGTATATTCATAAGTTATGCGGACGATTGTTCCACCTCTTTGTTTTGTCTTGACCAAACTGTCTGATTATTTCGACAACAATATAAAGTCACTGATCACAGGTTTGTTCATAAGCAATTTGAGCATAGGTTAACCTACCAAAGAGATTTCTGCACCGGGTAACTAAAATTAGTTTTAAATAGTCTGACACTATGAGAAAGTCTTCGGTGTTGTATTTGAAGATCACAACGAATTTTCTACAGGAGACAAAAACGAATTGCATCTAATACATGAACATAAAAACCAATTGTGTAAAGCGGAATAAAACTATACTGGTCGATTCTAGGGACGGTATATAACCCCAAGTCGCCGCGTGGCCAGGCTGTATACATGATTTCCAAAGCCTTCGTCGTACGTAGGCTACGTGCACAGAAGTCACCTAGGAGTAGGGGTCGTTTGGTGTGCCCTAATGACCCGTGGCTTTGAAAATCAGTGACGGGCAGGTGCAAGATGGTGTGATGAATTTGAACGAACCCTTGAAATCCGGGTTCACCTCCCAATTCAGGCGTGGTGCTCATGAACTACTCGGCTGTACAGTGCTTCCATTATTTCTTAATGGTGATTTGAACGATGATACCACGTGGCAAATTATTTTAGGAATTCACTTGTTGTCTGTGGCTGCGTTTTCTACGGCCATTTCAGTCAGCATTTAACCAGGTAAATTTCAACCACTTGTTTGGATTTGCAGCACAAGGATGCCACGGTTACCAGTGAAGTGTCTATGTCTGCCCGTGCCTACGAAGGAATCAGTTGATATTTCACAAGACTGAACAGAGAGCTACTCAGAAACAATCAGTGTGTATACCATTTGTGAGTTTTGCCTCAGTTTTGGTCTGTGGCATGCAGAATTACGTCCACAAGGGTTTATCGCACTGCTCTGTGAAGGATCTTTCATGGACGCATAATTGATGGTAGAATAAGTAAATATAGAGGTTAACCGTTTTGGTAAAGGTTAGCTGTGTTTAAAAATAGCTTGTTTTATTAGAGTTGTTTTCTGCGTAAGATCTCAATGTGTATTGCACTCCAAGCAGTCTCTGTGTGGAAAAGACAGCTTGCTTCCCGGAATTCAAATGTCGATTCAACCGGGGGCATAATAACCGAGTGCAGACTGCTGAACTTTTTCGTGTGGTTCATTTTACTGAGTTTGTAGTTTTGATCAAAAACGTGCCACCGTCGCTTACCTACTGGCGATCTAAATTTAGAGATACACTATCAGAATCTCAAAAACGACAACCTGAACTTAAACTAAACCTTTAAGGCAGATCTCTCTTTTTAATACCATTAGCTTCTGCAGCAAGCAGAGCACTAAGAGGCAGAATGTTGTTGATCAGAAAATAAAATTTAGAAAACCAATATTATAACAACGAACTGAAATATGCGAAGTTTTGTATCAAGATACCTCAGTTAGTAAACAGAGAATTACCGAATCCAAACCCAAAGCAGTATTTCACCCCTCCGCATCCCGAATGATAACAGTGAAAATAATCTGGTGTAACTGATTGAAAGTCAGACGAGACTGTTAAGAATGCATTCAAAATGAACCGCAATGCAAATAACTCCGAGTAACCAATATATAATTTGATGTTATTGAAAAATCAGGACGTTTCTGAGAGGAACACTTATTATGTGAAGAAAGCATGGTTTTTTATAGTTCGCTGTTGACGCTGCGAGTCTGAATCGAACTGCCAGCCCTTCCGGTAGACTACTGCAGCTAACGCCATGGTATGCAAAACACTTAAACGTAGCTAAATTTAGTAATGGGTTTCACATTATTCGACTTTGGCTACTAAGCAGCTCTTCTCCGTCATTTTTCAAGAAAACTAACGTATTTTTCGGGCATGACCTACAATATATATACATATATATGTACATATATAACGATGCGTATAACGTTGTGAATAGTTTGAGGTTGGAATGTATTTGCATGCAGTACCAACGTTCAATCCATTAATAAGAAATCACAAAAAAACTGCTAGAAATCACTGACAGTCCATACCCACTGCCCCTCCGCCACTAGGGTACAAACACGAAAGGGTTCGCTGTTAGTAGAACACTATATCCATTGACAAAATCATAGGTTTATCTAATGTCATGTGACGCAATACGTTTCTATTATAAGTTGCACTGTTGCAGATCGTATTGAAGCAACTGTACGGTGTTGTCATAATTCCCCAACGATAGCCTGGCTGCCCATAATGTATGATGAATAATTTCCTATATAAAAAAGTTTAATAATATTTAGGCTTCTCGTGACACTAAATGCCATAAAATGATTACATGGATAGAAGTCAGATAACTTCTAAACAACGAAAATCGCAATGTTTTTGGTAGCAAACTCTAAGCCAAAAGGTCAGGAATTGTTAGGCGTTTTGCGAAATCACTTCCACATATTCTGGGTTCTCCTAAATTATTCTTATTTAGTTTTTCCATTGAAATTAATAATTGTAGTCAGTCTTTCTGATCTGTGATTTCGTCAATGACCTCAACTGGCAGACTCAGATACTGTTTTCAGTCAGATGCTTTCACTACTTCCAACTGTTACGAGCAATATAAGTTCATTAAATATGTGGATTTTGCTGCTTGTACTGCACTAATTTATTGCCAACAGATTGTTTAAATTCATAATTCATTTTAGAAAAGCACACAACTCATCCCACTTTTTTGTCGCCTAGGAATTGTGGCTTGTTGACTGTTAGCCTTTAACCACAATTAGTTTATAGTCGGCTTGCAATAGCTTGCATCTACAAAATATTAATATTGTAAAGCTGACGGTACTTCCAGTTGATTTAGTTTTTACTTTTTACTTCATCAAGCCAGGTTTGGGCCTAATCTCCGACCTATTGACCAGGCAGGTTTTTTTATTCGTGGTTTAGAGGTCATTCAGAAACGCAAACGAGAGAGAATAAAGTGGGGAAACAAGAACTGTGCAAATCTTGTTTTAACTCTCCGATTTGCGAATGACAGAAAGCTGAAGTTTTATTGCATACTAAACCTTACATTACTCCGGGTCCGCTTTTGCCACATCATGCAAACTTGTATATCAGAATATTTGCAACCGACATAAATATCTGTCTTAGTGGACGCATTAAAATACGTGGTAGTTTGGGAGCAAAGTATTTCGGTGGTTTAAATGGTTTCTTAGAAAATGATGGTAACAATGCAGTTCTGCCTATGGATGTTTTATTTAGGTTCATGTAAAATTTTGGACTGCTTTGTTTCGGCAGTATATCGAATCCTAAATATTTTGTGGACCAGCGTGAAAAGTCTAACTGTACAATTCTTTTGGGTAATAAATTTACCTAGTAGTTGAACTTCGTTTTACTTTGACGAGCTCTTTAAAATGTCATGGAAACTACACTAACCTGATTTTTAAAATTACTTTCCCGAATGGAAATAGCATCTGATAGACTCGAGTAAGCTTGGCGTCAGCTATCACCAAGAATGAAACACGTCGACCGAAGACACAAAATATTCGTACTCAATGGAACTGACCATATTATTTGCAAACAAAATTGTACTTGTAAAATTGTGATTTGAATATGTAGATCAGCTGAAACCATGAAACAGAACGCTGAACAAGAGGGTCTCTGGACCACAGACTGGAACGGGCAAATGTTCATCTTTTATACCATTTAACTCAAAACAAAACTGGCGCTTCAAGAAATAGAAACGAAAGATAGGGAAATCACTGGTGAACATTTGTAGCTGTTCTGCCATCATCTGTAGCAAAAGGATACACAGAAAAGTTTGATGCCGCAAAATTTTAGGATGATGTACCGAAATGGGAGCAAAGAGAATCATAAACTTTGGGACAACACTGGATTTAGATAGTGTTTACAAGTTCATATGTTCAAGATGGTTAGTTCCCAAGAATATATTGACAATAACAATTTTCACATGGCATTGGGATGGTTTCAGTACTTCCGCAAATGTATCTTGGTAAAAGTACATTAGAAATCCTATCTACAAGTTGAAGGTCTTTCCATTCAGCCTTGGAAAAATCAGTGGGCGGGAAAAACAAACAATTGAAAAGGAGATGGAAATGTGCACTCGTAAAATTCGAAGATTAACGAATTTGAAATGTCTAGTTATCGAAGTGAAAATAACGCTTTTATCTCCTTTTTACAAAACGTATCCTGAGTGCTCATTAGGCTATGGGGACGTCTGTGAAAGTATAAAAAAACGAGACATTTATTTATTAGTAAAAGTGCCTTGGGAATGTGGCTTACCGAAAAACCTCTATATGAGTACTTCTTGTCTCAGTAACAGGCAAGCAAAATAAAACCGGATGACCTTCTCACGTACTTCCCAGAGAAGTGTTTCTTGTTAGGTTGTTAATTTTCAGAGCCCCGTAAACTGTCAGCAGGTTACAAACTAAGTGGCTACATTATTCCAGTCAGTGAATGACCACATGCAGGAAAATGTTAAGTGTGGACGTAAAAGAAAAACGGAAGAATAGCTTTGCGGGATAGCAAAGTCAAGGACGGAAACAAGCGGAAACAACTAGAAATGGTTGCCGATTAATCTTTGTTAGTTTCGGCCACTGACAACCGAGTGAACAATACGAATAGATGAGAAATCCCATACGCACATTTCGGAATTCCTTGTCATCTTAGGTACTGTTTAAAGCGGTAATCTCAGACCGAGATGTAGATGTTTTGCAAGGTTTGAATTGGAATGCACAATAATAAACAAATAAACATTTTTGGCGGATATTACAATGACCCACGGCACCACCAGTCTGGTGACCAGTTTCGGCGCCAGATACGCAATGATATGACGGTAATTTCTGGATTCATTTTTTTGTTGGAAAACTTCATTTTGGCCTTCGTTCAAGTATGAAAAATTTTAATTTTCTATACAATGAGACTGGCGCAACTGAAGAAGTTACCCGCATACTAATTGAGCACTGCGGAAGTTAGTTCCTCCTGTTCAACATCTTCTGTTACCTTAGTTTTTTTGGAAAACTCAGAAAACGCTGGATGGCATAACTGTTCACGACGGGTGCCAGTTCCAATCTGAATGATTCTTACTAGATAAGACTCTTACAAATGTTGGTTTCTATTAGGTAGGCATATGTAAAGACCGCTATTTTTTGTGCGTTACTTCCAAAAGGAAGAATGCTATGTTTAGCATGTTGATTCGTATGAAAATAGGCAGAAAATATGCAGAAACAGTCAGCTATTTGTTCAGTCGTTGCTGCAAAAAGGACCAATAATTATAGCTATTTGGCCATTAAAATATTACGCCTGATAAGCTTATTGAATGTGTCTTGTCTGATTTGGGTTTTAATATGATATCTCTCTGATACCTTTTGAACTAGATTACAGCACAGCAAAACTAGGGAAACTAATTCAGGCCAAAATTGGGAAAATAACCACATATTTGTCGGCCATATCTTCTGTGCCATTTGTGGTTAACGAGTCTGAACAGATTTACATTGTCAAAAGTATGAAAAGGCTGCAGAGTCTTATGAGATGATTCAACTCCTTGTACATTTGAGGCTGGATCCTGATGGACTGATTATCTTCACCGTCTAGTTTACCAACACGATGGTTACTCAACCTGGAGGATCAGGCAACTGTTTCGTCAGACTTTACACCACGGGGCATTTGAGTCGGTTAAGGTCGTGGATACATACATCATGCATTCCGGTAGATCTACTGTTCACTATGTACTGTCCTTCGGGGAACGTAGATTTTTGGAAGTTGGTCATAGTAATCAACCTTTGACCGGACAGAATGGTGCTAAAACCAATAACCTGCCCCGTGTAGCTGCAGTTATATTATCAGTTTGTGATAGGTAAGTTCCATCAAATTGGTCGCTAGATGTTGCGGCTAACTGATACGGTGAGTGAAAGGCCACCTTTGAAGCAACTGTTTATTCGCAGCTCTGATGTTCTAATTTCACTACTAATCAGTAGTCAAAAGCAGAAAACAAAAGTAAAACCTCTTCGTCCAAGTTTGATGGTTTTGTAAATGGAATTTATTTGATAAATCATTTTCGATCACTATTCATAACAAACTACACGAAAGTTTAGGTCTAATCATTGATATTTGGCCAAGTAATCCACAAGCTAGTTCAGCTGATTACGGATGTTTTGTTTGTAAAACTCAGCTCGTCGAGCAATATACTCAACTCTGCACAGTCGAATTTCTGCTAACTCTCGACCGGCGCACATGAAGTAACGACTCAACAGTCAGTGACCTAACAGGTAACAATTCTGGCTGTTATAAAGTCTCAAACTGGTCCAACGTACACCATAAGCGAATTTTTAAAACCCTGAGTCGAAGAAATGCAATCCAGAAAATGGCTTGCTCTCCAGCCCAACCTAAATCAAAAGCTAATGGTGTCAACGCATAGAAAATAGATCATTGGTCCAATAAACACGGTTGACTGACAAGTAGTTCTTGAACAACCGTTTAAATTGACTTTGGCGAGTAGTCGGGACAGGCAATAGCCACCACCAAATAGCCATCTATCAGGATGTCGGATCCAACAGTTTTGCTGCTGAAATCCTGCTGCCGCGGGAGATTTTCCGGTTTTTCTGACATTCAGAGGACTGCACTACTCTTTCGGAGATACCAACTTTTTTACAATAAATGAAGTTAGAATACTGCTAGCATTAAACTTCCAAGTTTTAGTTCTAATTGCCAACCCAATAAGTAGACGTGGTTTCTAGGTTTGCTGATTGACTCTGTTCAACTTAGTTTTAGGACCCAATGTAAATTAGCTCATGTCCATCCGGACACTAGAAGGCGTGCTAATAACCGACAATGTAGATTTTCATTCACTCTGTTTTCTTATCCATGTAGTCGATGGCACACTGGGTGCAAACTGCCCTTTTGTTATCCCATTATGAATTTCACACACGAGAACCGTCAGACGAAGCTTAGTAACTAAGATATGACATAATTCAAACGAAGTCAGTCCCAGGTTGCTGTTATACCAGAAAATATTCAACTATATGAAAGTCAGACGTCAAAAACATTCTTTTGGGCCTTTATTTTTTAAGATTCTAACAAAGGGTCATATCAAGATTAGTAAAAGCCACCGAAAATGTTGCCAACAGGTAGCGGATCATGGCTGAGGCAAGGACATTAGTGCAACTAGAACAAAGAATTGAAAATGTACTGCGAATGGACCTTCCGAGAGTTTACATTTCTTTCAGATTCGTTTAAACTTAGTAATAGGTGTTATAGTTGCCGCCTGCGGATCCAGCTTATTCCAATGAACTTGAGCAAGGATGTTATTCCAAACCATGTTAATTTTAAATAGTTTCACAGCGGAGCGTAACATTCCCACTACTCTGTTTGACATAAATCCTAATCTCCGACCACAAATATCCTTAAGGTCCAGTGACAGAAATAAACTTCGGTTGGGCTCCGACCACTGCTGAAACGTCTGCCATCCGAACCTGTCTATGCATAAATTCAGCAAGCACAAGCGCCTCTTTGTCATTTAATCTAGAGCAGAATTTATATTCTCTAGTCTCGATCTCACAATGTCAAGGCGAATATCGTTAATTTGTTCAACATGCTATGCAGTTTACTATTAACTTACACACAGGAACTGTGACGGCAAGCGCAGTAATGCCATGAACGATAGACGTTTTCTTCTCACTGCGGTTTTTCCTGAGATGATTGCAACAATGTTTAAATCATGCTTTGGTTGGCATGTGACAACAATAATGAGATGTTTAAATTGCATCTCATGTTTGAATATTTCGATGTTCATAAACAAGGTTTCCAGCAATACAGAAGCTTTCAATCGAATTTTCCAATTCAAATGTTCTGTCTAAAAATGTTATTTCTTTACGCAAACCGTGGCATATTGCTTACTGCCGGAGCTCATTAGATAGAGGTGCAAAAACTCTAACACTTTAACCGTCCTGATACACTGGCGCTCTTTGACTAGTAACCAATATTGCCTTTTTGTTGTCCTTCTTCTACGCAAACTGAAATCTCGAGAATCTGTGTCGTAAGTTCAAAACGTCTCAATCCAAGCCTGCTCGACTGTACTTTGACACTTTACAGTCTACTTAGCAAAGACAAAAATCATGATTTGTTATGGCTAAAGATATTGGTTCAAAACACTAGGTGATAAACAGCGGAACATGACATCATCACTGGGAATCCCAAACGCTTACATAAATACTTCAAATATATTCTACCCTGTCCACTGTTTACGGGAGATAATCTGTCGCGCCATGCAAAATTCAAAAGC
>LUCM01005523.1:0-17244 GCA_008360955.1 Fasciolopsis buskii
ATTTGCCTGTTCATCCTAATCTGGAACTTTCTTTTTTGAAGGTTTTATTCTCTTGGCAGACCATAATAGACACGGGCTTAGCCCCGTGCTTCTCATGAATTGTGCAATCTCTGGAACAGTACTTCTTATTGAGTTCGAAATACCAGTAATGTACCGTGCGATGGACGGTAGATGTGGAGGCCTGTATTTTTGCTTCTCCGCTGTAACAGATGCACTCAATAACAACACTCACATGACGCTATTTCCAAGAGAATTTGCCAGCAGCAAAAAAAATCGAATCGGTCGCCAATTTACCCTTTTTATGTAGCCCTGACATCTAAGCCGTCCGTTTCAAAAAAGTCAGCATTAGTTGTCATCTGCGAATTTTTTTGGACTTTGCGATACCTTATTTTGACCCTCTCATATTGCTTTCCTAATAAGTTCTCAAATGGAGAACCAAGACTCACGGTACCATTCTCAGTGCTTCATCAAATTCTACGAGCTCCAGTTTTTGAATCACCCGAGACACTTTCCAAAGGCTCTTATCTTGGAACATATTTACCCGAACTTTTCATTCGTTTTAGCTCAAGTTACGAGGATCAAAGACGACACGATTAATGGGGCCCGGGCTTGTTATTTATCACAGTATTCTTATTTGTCCAACTAGGATACCGTGAACGGATACGCTGACATTCTGTTCTAGTTTAATTGCTTCGAAAGCGGACCCCTCATCTAAAAATGCCTTTCGAATGATAGCCGTCTCCATATGGGACATACGTCTGCTTCGAAAGTAGTGTGTTACATGATGAATTCAAGCCGCAAAACGTTGCAGACAATTTTTAAAAGCTAGTAAATATCATTTACTGGTGATGAAGACAGCCAAAATTTTTCGAACTTGTATCTTTTGACAAACATTGCGTAAATAAATACCTTAGAGCGCTTACATGATGAAAAAATAACTGAACCCATTTTTGGCGCAATATACTATGCAGGACTGTTTTCAAATGTTATGCACTTACATTGTGAAGAACATTCATTTACCTAATCAATTTCGCATTTGGCCTTACAAGTAATACTTGACCTACCGGTAACGTCATACGATAGTTAAATCCAGCTGGTCCATAGTCAACAAACACCAACGTTGGTAAATACAGTTTGGTTAACGTTTACTAATAAACCGCCTACCCCTTGGCTGGAGTTATTCCCTAATCCATTGATGGAGTAAATCTTGAATCACAGAGATTTTTGGAACTTCCGCTGCATTTTGTGGTAACGAAAGCTCTCCCATGAGGGCACGTATCGAAAGTCTGTCTCAGTCCACTAATACACATAACTATATCTAAATGTCATGTGAGTAATAAAAGATGGGTAATAGCCTTGAGACCAAGAGGAGCGGATTACTTAAACGGCACAAGGAAAGCCTATTTTTCAGTCTGCATCTTTATTGCAACAGTCTTGAATAAAGTCAAAGGAATGAGGGTATCCCAGTCCAGAGGGAGGGTTCCCCACAAACACCGCGCATCACCTCTTAATAAAGATTAGCCATCGATAGCGTAAAACACCCAGGTAAACCGACACAGAGTCGTCAACAACCAATACTACAATATGAATTTTCGCTGCGTGTCCGCAAGCATACTTGGGGATTTGCTTATTGATATCCTGTAGTGTGGAAGACTTTTTGAAAGCTCGGTTAAGCCGTGCATTGGTACACTGGGTTGATCAGAATATCGTGCATTCAGGCCACTGTTAGGCGGATAAGACCAACGCTTTCTACTGCAAAAAGCTGCTTTCGTTACACGAGTAATTTTATCTTTCTTTAAGCAACCCAAAGAATTACCGCGGATGCGGTTCATTACAGTTCATACGATAAACATCTTCCCGTTTTATCACCTCATCCAACCCCTGAGTTGCAACTATCAAGAGTTGGGTTAGTTGAATACACGGCCATTGGTACTATCCCACAAACTGGAACCATGCTCACCCATGGTTTGCATGGTTTAAGCTCATTCTCTAGTATCAGACTGCAAGTGGGCAAAAAATGTGCTGTAGGCGAACAAAGTTCGGAGTAGCCAGAATACAAAGCCCTTAACATTTGCTGGTGAAGTTCGCAAGGCAAAAAGCTGTGGTCGCCGGTTTTTACCTCATGATTGTCTGTCAGCTTGACTAAAAGTACGCAAAATGAAAGGCGGTCTATTTCCAGATCGCTGTTGGTCTAATGCTAGCATTCATGTGGAGAGAATCACACACATTAAAAGAACTCGGGATGACAAACAAACAAGCTGAGGCATTATATGAAAAGCCACACATGGAGGTGTCACGGTACCTGAACATGATTTAGTTCACGTCTTTGGCTGTAAAATGTATGGTTATTTGTGTCAGTTGATGGGAAGTGAAACACTGTGTATGTCAGCTAACATGTGCACTTAAAAATTTTGGGCGCAGGAAAAACAGGTGTCAGCCGCCTCTTTTGCCGTTGCGTGTCCGCAATTTTTCCGTAACAACAGTCGGAGACCCGAAGATGAACTCTGATCTTGTCTAGCATTACAAAAATTCTGTAGGGTGCACTTTAATCCTGCAGTAAACTGGAGTGAAATCTCAGCAAGTCCTTCAGGATGAACACTGCTTATGTGATTACATGGGTAAGGGAGGGGTGTTTAGAATGAGTCTACCAATACACCGACTGTTTCTGTTGAAGTAGAAAACGTATATAACTAGTGGTTAAGGGATGTCGGCCTCATTCCATAGCAGGGAAATGTCGTTCTGGTTGAGGCCCACCGCAACTTACTAACTAGGTCCACTAAGATGAAACACGGGGCAATGCAGGAATTTTTGGTTCACCGTTCCGCGGGCGACTCCTGTGGTTCTTTCGATTGATAAACAAGAGGCGTAAATCACCGGACGTACCCATCATTATTCACGGAATGGAAATGGAACTTTATTAATCAGTTCGGCGTGGCTGGTTAGCTATAATTATTTTAAGTATCAAAGTCAAATCCAAAACAGGCGCTAGATAAATTTGTTAAATCAAACATCTGTAGCAAAATTTTCCACATAAATACAGCTCGTAAAGAAGCTACAATCAAACGAGAGTAGTTTGTGGACAAAACAGGCCGGAATCAGTCCATCTCACTTATGGCCGTAAGACGAAATTTCTCTTTGCTCAGATGTGTAGTATTTGATTTACTAACAGCATGCGGAATGATGTTGATGAGCTTATCGAGGACAGCGTTCTTTCGACTGATTAACGCGGGATCTTTAGAAGCTAGATGCAACTTTTGCCAAGCGTTCCACCTTTTATAAAGGACATTTTTAGTGACTAAATGCATCGGTTTGTATGTTTAGCGACACACGCAGCACTGCAACCGTCAATTTCAATAAAATTACATGCGCAAACTTAGGGAAGAGTTAGCGATATCGCAGACACAAACCTAAGGAAACTTTATCTTTTGGTTTCCAGTTTAGGTGAAAGATATTTTCCTTTGGGTTATTTTCTCTCTTTGGATACCCATGCAATCCGTTTTCAGCGGTTCACAAGGAACCTCAAAACACCATTAGATAAGCTGGTACTTATTTTGCTAATAATTAGCTTGCTTTTGCGAGTTCATTATGAAAACATCAGCGCACCAAGGGCGCTGCGAAAAGTCAATCAATGAGACATACTTGTCTTTTTAAGTTAAGTGCACAAATTTTGGCTGAAAAACACTTTCTGAAAACAAAGCAGACGTTAAGTAAACCTTCAAATCTTCAAGCACAAGTGCAACCTGATTACTACTAGATGTGCAGCATACTGTGAACATTGCTCCATCTTCCATTTTTGTCTGTCTCACATTGAAAAACTCCATTATATGACTGTCCTTATCGTATAGTTATTACTGGAGTTTCTGGTTAATTAGCGAATGATCTTGCCGTTTTCATCGACCTTCAGCGCTTTCAAGTTTAATATCATCCAGCTTTCCTATCCCTTTTAGCGAAGAAACTTAAAAGCAAACCGATTTAACTAGGCCAACGAGCTTGATATTTTTGCTCTAATTACGTAGAATGTGACACAAGTGCAACTGTTTGGACGAATTCCGTTGAACTAAAAATGAGCTTCTGAGGGTTCATTAGAAAACAGCTGTTTGAACAGTTGCTGGAAAGTATATTTTGCCGTTGTATCAGTGGGTTTTGGCAATGGTGATGATGTAATACATAGAGGTATTGCGTAATGCGGATGAGATGCGAATATAATATTCTTATAACTGTGAAATACGTAACGCAGTGCTGCATACCATTTACTTGCGAAAATCAGTAGGTGGTAATTTCTGTATAACTACAACGCTAATGATTTGCGTTCTCAGGTTTGTTCGCGTCCACCTGTCGGAGACGCAATATAGAAACTTTACTGGTAATCCATATTTTAGTCCCCTCCTATAAGCCCTTCACGATAAACAAGCGTGACACAAATATACCGGAAAACACTTATTTACCATCTTGTGAAAACCTGCTGCTAGTGGTACTCTCTTGCATTGTAATTACATAATAGTCCTATGAAATGCGCATTATTTGCAGGATAATTCGCGCATAGGCGAGTGGCATTACAGCAACTGTGAAAAATTTTGGCACAGTATCATATAAACTAAAACTTTTGGAAGTTTTATTCTAATCCTGCGACTTGTTAAAATGGATCCTAATCCATCTGCGGACGTGGTTTATGGGCTACTTTGTTTTTAGACTTAATTCCTTTCGGTTTTGATCGAGACTATCTGCATAACTCTAATTCAATCCGAAAACACTCTATCATTTGCTGTTTTCACAAGTGAATAAAATGTTTTCAACTGACCAAGGAAGTTTTTCTACGAAAATTTACTGGAAAAGCTAATGGAATAAGTTAACAACTTCCGTAAACAGAACACTGAGTAAAAAGAATCTGGTTATTTGTTGAATCATCGCTATCTTTGCTTACAGTTCTTGTCCTACCACAAGCGCAGTAAATGCAGCCAACAACTAAAGGTCTATGGCTTGGTTTTGTCAATTTAACTATAAACGAAGCCACTGGTAGCGATAAACGCCGCTGGTTATCTGCGCTTGCGTTTCGAAGCTGCCCTGTAGACCCACTTGACTCCGTCAACAAAACAGCGTGGCTACTTGAACGGAACATCTCCGGTATTTTTGGGCATATTGATTCTCTTGACCTAACAGTCCCAAAATTATCCCCAGCATGGGCAATACTTCGCCTACTGCAGCCCACAGAACTGTTTGTCTAATGGCGGTCGGTCGTTACATTGAGCCATTTGCACTGTAAATCCCGAATTGAAAGAAAAATGGCCAAAATTTATTGATTTCCAGCGTACCCGATGAAGTCCAACTTTCAAACGTCATACACATTATTCTGAGCGAACGTGGAATGACCAAATATTTTTGAAAATGCACAATGCTAGGCAGCAGAACATGTCAGTGTGTGCGTCCGACTCTGTTTATATTTCCCAATGAAAACATAGCCAAAAATGTAGCTGGCAAACAGCAACCTTTAACCTCTGTATCCTGCCACGAATCGATCAAATTAACGGCGAAATGAACTACGCAACAGAGAGTAATTGTTAGGTCCATTATCAGAAATGAAAATCAAACTGCACCGTTTGCCCATTAACACCACTAAGTACGAGCAAACAACCTAACGAATTCCATCCTGCTAACAATTGGAGGTCCACGGAGGTGGAGGTAAACAGACCATTACCACCTCAATTCAAGCTCCACCGTGGAATACAGACCAAAAACATTTTTTCCATTCAAAATTTTCCATAAATTCTTTGCGGTCATTTGAACGGTAGTCGTCAAATTCGCAACATACCTATATTTTACGGTCTACTCAAAATGTTTTCCAGCTCTCCGGTGGCTTCAAACCTTCCAGGTAAGTCAAAAAAATACTCAATGCACAATGCCTTTTATCTACGTAAATCTGCTAACCAAAGTGCATCTCAGACGGCAGACCCCGTCATTCGGTTTCCAAACCAGCGATTGCTGAGAATAACTATTTCACAAACTTCCCCTTAAGTACACTTCATGACGTCCCATCAGCTCGAGTCTCCCAAGATGTGATACCACTACAATGACCGGCAGCATCGCTATTTTTCCTTATCGAAGATATCTGTTACTCAACCCATCGCCACCCATATTCACATCAAGGGGACCAAAATAGGTCTTGCCTTCTGTTCTACCTCATCATTTCCCAAATTGGCGAATTATTCGAAATCTAGGCTATTCTGTCTACCGGAAAACCCCTTCGCTTCTCTCGCCTTCACACACGCATTTTTCATGATCCCACAGGTTTTGAGCACAAGGGTCATTCCCCTTCTGTGCCGTTTTTTAATTCTGGTCCCTTTCTAGTAACCTCGTAGCTCGCCAAGCTTTTTAAGCTTAGACAAGCTGCCTCAAACCGCCCTCTTCTGTGCCTGAACATAAGCTTATATGTCCAGTCCCAAATCATACTTTCCCGTACGACTTCTTCCCCAGCCTATCTTTTCCAGTAAAACACAAACCACCCTCCTAAATTTCAGGTACCCGTTTCCGGTGCTCGGGCGCGTTTTTAGATTTGGTGCACCGATTTAGGCCATCATTGAGATTCCACAATAATTAGTCATTTTTTCGACGACAGATATGCAACTGACAAATTAGAACGATTGAAATGTCCCATTTTTCATCAAACTTAGACGTCACTCTCATCACTGAAACCTGGTTTACTGAACACTTCCGCAGATCAAATAATACCCATAGGTTACCACCCTTTTTAGTCAAATAAGGCCGGCCGATTTTGCAGATGCCATCTGGCTTATGTTGAGCTGGCCTATTCCAAAGGCCAATTAAGTGACCCAAATATAGACATTCCTGTCGCTTTCGGATTACGGCCGGCCTTCCATAAACACTGTTGTGTTGGTTGCGTCCATTACCCAAATGGGTCTGTCATTGTTCGCCAGCGCCTCGAAAAATCTTGCTTCATTAGCCTCCAAGATCAAACTTATTGCAGAAGACTATGATGTCCTCAAACTGCTTGCCTGACTTGTCGTCACCTCCATAAATTTTAGTCGATCAGACTTTGCTTCATTCGTAAAACACTCAGGGTATTCCGCTTTCATGAATCTCAATTTTTTAATTCCAGCTAGACTTGAATGACTATCTTGTCACGTGGTTTTGAAACGGCATTCAACATGGTAAGGTAAAAACTGATTAGTGCGAACTTTACGAAATTTCACATTTGACGAATATTGGCAGGCCTAGAAACCGCAGTTCCCGGGGGGCTATGGTAATAGTGGTAGGCTAAAGGCCCAGTTATTTCATGTCCAGTTCCAGTTAGATTGCCTGAAGATACGGCGAGGCGCCTGATCTCCCAGGTTCTTGCATCGAGAACTCCTCCTGTCAGACGACTCTGCGACAACAGGGGGGCGGAAACCCTCTTCGATTCCCACAAGGGAGGAAACAATTACTGCGATGCTGTCTTCTCGAACTTCTGATCAAACTCACAACTCATACAATGTCCTCTCCAAACACAGCTAGCCATGAATTTACCGAGATCCTCGAAGTATATATCCTGCCAATAAGCATTTTGACGACCTGGTAAGAAGCCTTTTGGGAACAAAGTCCTAATTTCAAGAACAGGAAGATAGAAACGGCTGGATACGTTTCTCGCTCAAGGTGGGGCACTTGCCAGAAGACAAAGCATGCATTTTGCCAACCACAACACACCGTCCGGTTGTCTCTAACTAGCAGGCGCTTCGCGGTAATCGCAGGGCTCATCGTACTCTGTACAGCCGCATCCTCCTCAAAAATCATAGGGAAGTCGTTCTTTGAGGCCTGCCTTTCTCGGGGCAAAACCAAAGAACGAATGGGCGAAAATGAATACAGAAAAGCGAATATAACTGTAAAGAATTAACAAGAAGAGAGGGGAAAAGTTAGAGTCGAAAGGGTATGGTTGGGACAACCCTCTATAAGCTGGCCACTACTGCTCCTTGCTTGACTGGATACCAGACAGCTTGGCACCAACGGGATGTTCCAAGAGAGGTCTACTAATAAACGTGGTGTTCGTGAACTTATGAATCCTGCGTGATTATTTGATTCGCACTCCGCTGATAATGCATGATTTAGGAGCCCTTGACTAATTCTCTCCATTCTCTTTTCTAATTTCCTATTTTGCTTCTTGTTTTGTTTTCGTTCAGCACTGTTTCCCCCTCCTTTCTTTTGTTTATACTGCTGTTTTTTTGGAATAGTTCTGTCTGTCATGGTCAGACGTCGCTGTTATGTTTGCTGTGGCTCTCTATTTCACATTTTTCTCTCACACAATCAGCAGAGTACGTTATCTGGGATCTTTTTCTATCGTTTTTAGACAGCCGGCTGTCTGTCAAGACTCTCCTTTTCTATCCGTTTTTAATTGTTTCCATTTTCCCCTTGGTTATTTGTATTCCTTTGTGAGTAATCTTGTTTTTCTTATCGTTCTTTATTTTTTATGCTTCCGTTTTTTGCTTTTCGTTTTCGAGGTCGAGTCTGTGTGTGCACAAGGCATACATTCCATCTACAATGATCAGAAAACAGTAGTGTCGTGAGAATGATGGAAGCCGTGCCAGCCGAGCAGATCTTTTAGGAATGGCAAGTTGCTGCTCCCAGTCTATCTTAGTGCCACTTGCAGTGGGAGACTGCTGACAGTCAGTCGGAGGAGGCTAAAGGTAGGGAGGTTGATGAGTTTGATTCCTCGTCTCGGACACAAAGGCACACATGAGCACACACGCAAAAAATAAGAATTGTCCGTCAGAAATCCAGTCACGTGACCCACGGAGCTCTCACAAGGCTGTATCTACCATCGGATTGCTCCCTCGCATCTAGGAGTAAGGCGGTGAGTCCAACGCTTTTAGCGATATTTCAACTGGCGCATCGGGATACCGGACAGCTACATGCTGGTTTTGGTCGTCTCTTAACCGCTTTTTGCTTCTAACTGGAAGACCTCAAAAACGAGTTACGGGAGCGACACAGACGCAAGGAAGGCTTGTTTCCCAGGCTGACTCCCGGGAAGCCGTCCACTTAAGTTCAGTGGGCGACCGCGCAGCATCCGCGTCGAGAGCAAATTGAACTGGTGCTTATTAGGATTTACCCGGGTTTTTTTTGAATTACTCTTAGGAGTCCGATGTTCCACCCCGAATACCTGCAACCCACGCCACACGCGCTAAGGGCTTATTTCATCGTAATAGGCTGGGTACCTGTGACTACGTGTTAATTTTGTTACTCTCTTTTGAACTTCAATTATATTTTCGTCCCTCCCCAAGATTGGCAGAAAAGTCTGGAATTTATAATGAGATACTTCCCATTAAATGTCAAGAATCGCTTCTTGAAACAACCAGGAGTGAACCTGCCTGCAATATCACTTAGTCGGTTAAGCTTGTGCATAAGCTCGTGGCCCAGCACATTACATTTTTCTGTATCCCACAGACGTCCGTCCCAATCGACCACAGATCCCGTTCCTACTTCATTCTTTGCCCTATATTTCCCCAGAGTTTGCATCAACTGACCTGGTTTCCACCGGTGCGCATTATCTCGCAATTACCCATTTATCTAGCCCTAGAATTAACTTCGTTAATATCCACCTATTTTCTCTCATATCGCTGTTAAACTTCAATTTGCCATTGATGCTCCAACCTGTGCAATCTGATCTCATAAAAACGTTTGATCTGGCGGAAAACAGGTTTCCAGTTCAGCCGTATCACCCAAGTTGACCAACCATAAATAATCAATTCGCCTACATTGTTTTTGACTTTCACGCTCAGGAAAGCGCTTGCTAGGCCTGATTACTCGTGCAGAAGCTCTTGCATTTGTTTGAACCACGGAAAAAGCACGTTCGCCCATTCATTTTCATCCACTGTTGAACTTACATAGAATTTCGTCCACCTTTGTCTACCTTCTGGCTGGATAGTGACTGTCAAATGAATGGTCGATATGTACACATTTTAACTCATGAGTGGTGCCGTAGAATTCATGAAAAAATCCCGTTCTTTCTTTGGCTCCCCATCAAATCTGGAGACGAGTTGTTTAATGGTCTCGAGGAGCTCTCTGTAACTTATTAGTTTTATCGTTTGGATTATTCAAGCCGCAAATTGTCGACTCATTTCACTAGATAAATGACTCTTGCGTGCTGGACGTTGCATGTTCGCCGCCATATGCACTTAACTGATCGTTGTGGTTGGTCAGTGACTGGAGAAACTTTATTTAATTTGCAAGATCCCCTATGGTTGGAGATTAACACAATTCGTATGTGACGGTAGGGATAAGCAGTGACTGAAAAGTCATACAAATAAAAAACGTCAAATTCAGCAAGAGCGCTGGCCGTGTGTAGTCTGTACAGCAGTGTTTGACGAATAATCTGTGCATATAAAGCCCTTAACCGGAAGTGCCAGGGACGTAGCTCATTTAGAACAATGGAGATTGCGGCATCCGCTGGAAACTTTGCACCTATGGGAGAGTATTATTTTCGTATGATGTTTGTCATAAGCTGTTTTAATTCAACAGATTTCAGCTGAAATAAATAACGCAGGAGTTGAAAAAGAAAAGAATCTGTTGGCTAGCCAATGAAAGGCCAGACAGAAATGGGACAATTTCCGGTGCATGCCTATAAAAGGTTACCTGAATCGCCAGGCCGTTTCCAGGCTAGTGGGAAAAAAGCTCAGGAGAGATCAGATTTCCTGGCCCCGCGGAGGAGACGTGCGCTGTGATGTGTATAACGTTGGCTCAAATTAACTAACAGTGAGAATTCTCTCTTGAGTTCCATTTATAAATTTTGGTTTAAGGGCCTTCAAGGAGCAGAAAGGGACCAGTACAATGGAATGCGCGTGAACAAAAGGACAACTGGGCCGTTAACCATAACAGTACTAGCGGGCGGGGTTGATCGGGTGGTGAGGAAATGCTTAAGAAGCCTTTAGGAAGTGGACCAGGAGCGGATTGCGTTACTTGAAATATAGTTTGGTGAAAAACGCACAAATACAGCAGGTCTATGTTTAGGCCATACCATGAAAACTTATGTTCGGGTCCACGAAAAGGCTACATCCCAAGAATTGTTTGGCGAGTAGTTAATACCTATGGAACCACTCATTTTGACCTTGAAGCAGCCGCAAAATAGTTGACTTGGTTACAACTTCGCCGAGAACTTTACAGCCCCTGATCTCCTTATTCCCCAGATCGAAGCATTGTGCAAAATTCTCCCGGACACTGTCGCGGTGTCTGTAGGTATTCGGGAAGGGTTTCTTTAGACAAAGTTTTCTTCCCGGGACAGAAACTTATTTCAGTTATTTTGATGTTCTGACCGGAACCTTGACAGAGCACCTGAGGAGTGGCAGATGATCGTGGGATATTTGCGGGCCAGTTCTCATGGTTTCCTGCCTTTTGTTCTCTATAACTTCAAGGATTTTGTCTGTACGATGGTTTTCAGAATAGCCCAAAAAGATTTTCTGCGTTATGTTCCTGATTTTTATTGGTGACTCCTGATCAGGAAAAATACACGTAAACGGTTTCGGAAAGACTCTCCATCTGGTGGAAATTCACGTAACTGAGTGAATGTGCGGCTGTAGACGTCTACGGCAATGTAGACCAAAAGATCAGTTGGTGTTTGGGAATTTCGTGGGAGCTTCCTACCAACGAAACGTATTTTGGAGCATGCATGGCGGCAAATTCATTTTCCGACAGAACAAAAGTGGAAACCCTTGAGATGGAGAAAATATAGTGAGATCGCCCTTTCGGCGAAACTTCATTGCCTTCAGACTTCAGCTTACCTGAAGTCCTGTTCGACGATTGACATCGGTTTTGACGTCCGTTTGTCTAGTCCTTTACCACACACGAGGTCTGTACGTTCTCGCTTGCGTTGCACATTCGAGGTCTTTGCTTTTCGACCGCACCAACCTATCTGTACCGCGCTGTGATTTGCCCTCTTATGTAGCGTCTTATCTCTGCCACTTTGTACCACGAATTGTTCAATTAATCCGTCATGCCAGGTTATTGGCCTTCAGCCTCTCTCAAGTATCGGCTTTAAAATCCGATTGAATATACGTTTAGGGTCAATGCCAATGCCTCTTCTAATGGATTCAACTTTAGGGAGCGAGTTTATAATAATAGTTACGCTAGTCTCTGTCGGGTCGTTTCGCACTCATTATAATATTGCCGCATTTATGCAAAGGTAGAACACAGTGGGACGAGCCACTGGGCCGACTACCTCGCAAGCTCTTGTTCTAGTGGTTGGAAAGGCCTAGAAGAGTAAGAACGAATGACCTCCCCAAAAAGCTGTCTCAGAGGAAGCGAATAACAGACTAAATCATGCACACGCGGTGTTGCGGCATATGGTGCCTGGATTGTGGGAGATGGATGATATCCGAACACTTCGCCATTCATCAGGTCATGCCTGTTCCCACTGACGGATGCCATACCAAGACTGAAGCTGAAAGCTCCTGGCGGCGAAGATAATGGGTTAACTTAATGATGGCAGAAAATAGAAGACTGCACTCGGGATGGAGTATTTGATCGCAGTTCACTATGCTCACACTTTGTTTAGCACCTTTTTTATCTTTCGGGACTCCACGGACTGGTCGACATGAATCAGTGTTTCCATGTGAAATCTGCATGTGTTCCGGCTGACCAACGCCAGCAGCGTTTGAAAACACTTGATAAATCATCCAATGGAACAAAAGGGCTAACATTTATTAGTTAACCAGGATAACTGGTCAATATCCCTTGTGCCGGATTCTAAGACGAAAAGTTAGGATTCAAGAGTGTAATTCGGAGCACCCAATCTACGCAACTTGACATCTCGTGTAGATGCACTCTATTACCCTCCTGATTTTGATTTACAATGAAGTGGCTCAGTTTTAATATTGCCGCGCTGCACAAACTCCCACGGAATTCCCCAAGTCTGCAATAAAACTTAGGCTTTACCGTGCGGGCTGCCACACTTCAGTCGTTAGCTGCCACACACGGAAGGAGGGCCAGTCTAATAGAATGAAGATAACCAGGGCTCAAAGTTTACGGCGATGGACAAGAGCACTGACTATGAAAGGGCGATAGATACAATAGGATTTTTATCCTCTTACGTCCAGGCTCGTCAATTTTGAAGCACTTAGGTCGAGGGTGTGGACGACCTCTTTAAAAACACCCTTCCTGCCATTCATATTGACTGGAATCCACTTACGACCAATCATTTATATGCCCACTCATTCTGAGTTGGTGAGTTAAGTAATCCATGTCACCCCTTTCATTTCGGTGTCCCACAAGATACAAATCGTGACGCACTCATTTTCTTGACTTATATAAACGGCCTATCAACATAGTAACCTGTGCTGATGAAGAGATTGTCCGGGGCATCCTTAGCAAGATACCGTTGGTGGTAGAGTTTCCCATAAACGACCACAAATGTGCAGGTTAATTGGAAATGCGTTCGACCAAATTTTCTAGATTGGGGTATCCGCCCAAATCCAAAATTCGATGTCACTCAAAATGCTTGGATTCTGGCTCTGACAACCTCTTATTTCAAACCCTTTAGGATAAAGCAGGCTAACCCGTCTAAGATATTCTTCTGCCAGTGAAGCGAAACGTAGACAGTATCTATAAAGAATACTTCCTTCTCCTATACCGGGCCTTTTGTTTGCTCAGGGATGTAATGTGACATCCAGCTAGTACACTAGATTGCAGCCAGAGACTGTGAATAGCCAGGGTGAGCCCAAAGAACAGCTGCTAAGTCGGCATGAAAGATAAACCTTGCACCAACATACTATTTACATTTAATCTCTACCCCTTGGGACGAGACGAACTAAGGAGATGTTTTTCTTGTGCATATTTCCCGAATCAGAATTGTCGAACCGATTGTTTACGCGCATGAACACGGAAAACTTATGAAGACAGTGTAACAGGTCATTTAAAATTCATACTCAAAAGTTTCCAGACGATAATTCTTCTGTGCTCACGCCGTATCACTACGGGGTAGTCCGCAAAAAGAAATGTTGGAAGTTTCCTCCAAGAAGGTTAGTAATTGGAGAGCGGGCAAATATTTCAAACACTTAGAGTCATCTTGAGCACCAGAGACACTGCAGTAAATTCTACGCATTGACTACCTGATTTTGGAATGCTGCTTCTTCCTCCGCCTAGTTAAAACAATTGCAGCCCTTGGTCTGAAATGGCCATGGAATGTGTTTAGTCTCCTTCGGTGTGAAGTAGGAAACTGAAAGAAGTAGAAAATGATTCTGTTGGTTCTTCGCCCTCTTCGCAATTTATCGCTAAGAACTGTCTCTTTATGCCTCTTTATGCGAGCTGTAAAGGCACCTTAGTAAAAACTCATGACCATCCAGCTTCTTTGTATTCACGTTTGCCAGTGGTCTCCTGTTATCCATCTGAAAGGAACTGTTGATAAAAACAGCTTCCAAGGCTCGGGCACCACTGGACGGAGCCTTGAAACTAAGTTTTACTAAGGGAGGTTCAAATACACAAAGTTTGAAATGGACCAAGCATTTTGTTTGAGTTTGTCACGAATGAATTTCTAGGCCTCTGGAGCGTGGTTTGTTTTCATCGCGATGGATGTTGCGCAGGCAGAGGTCCGCACACTGAGGGTGGTGGATGTTGTTGCTGAAGAGTGTAGACGCCTATTCCTCAACTTCCTGGAAACGTAAATGGCATTCCGTTTTTCATTCTCGTAGTTACAAAGAGAACGATGAGATAAAGTACGTCGAAAAGGCAAAGGAACTGAAGCAGCTTGAGAAAAGCACTCTTGTTGTCGACTTCACGGATATTATTTTGTCAGATTCTAAATTATCTGCACTTATTCAAGATGAATACTACAGGTATGGTACCTTGTTTTTCGTCTTTTGGTCATATTAGACTTTACCCTGAAATTTGTTCGGCAGTCAAGAGTTTCGTAAACGATCACGTCCCCGATACGCAAAATTCCGGACGGGAGTTTTATATTAGTTTCACAAACCTTCCTGGCATGCACAGGTACAAGCTAAATTTCCGTCAAATGTCTTTAGAATGCGGGAGCTTACATCCAGCCAGATCGGTCGTCTAATTAAGATCCGTGCGCAGGTTGTGCGTTCTCATCCTGTTCATCCGGAGCTCCTGTCTGGAACTTTCAGATGCATGGAATGCAGGGTTATCATTAGAAATGTTGAACAACCGTTCAAATACACTCAGGTATTTCTCTCACCTTGTCATCATTTTTTAAGCCGTCGGTTTGCTTCAATCCCCAATGCGCCAACCGGGTCAAGTTTGAATTGCTTACCAGCGAGTCCAAATTCATCGATTTCCAGAAAGTTCGTGTTCAAGAGACACAGTCAGAGTTACCTCGCGGGAGCATACCGCGAAAGTAATGTTTTACTGTCTACTTCTAAGAACACTCAAGTTTCATTTTACTGAATGAGGTTTTTGTTAATGAGTTCAGTCGCCTGTACTTCTGAAGCACATTCCTCGCTAACTGGTCCCCTAAAAGGGCGCTTTTTCACTTTCACTGCCGAATTTTTTGTTGCCCATAAAAGGCAGCCTCAAATTTTGTCACCATCCTTAACGCATCTCATTTGCGTACCTTCGGTGAGTGATGTTGAATAACAGCATCCTCTTTCGAGGCTAGCTGCACAAACCAAATGCGTACCAGCATTTTTTAGTTTCGAATCCCTTCATTTAAAAAAAATAGTTCCACGCGTCCCCTTTAATACTGTCGTTCATCGTCTATTTCGAAGAGTTTCGAAACTTTATTACATTGGTAAGTGGTCTTGTTCATTCATCTGTCCCGCTGAATACGCCTTGTTGGTTTAAGGTTACTTTTTCGACTGTTTGACTAAAGTATTTCCGTTGCCATGCGATGCTTATTGGGTAACAAACAGGATATCCTCAAAGGAAACAGCTCCATCTGGAACTCCTTAATTAACTAGGTTTGGTGGGCAAGGACGGGTCTGGCAATGGCAATCGAGAAACTTGCGAGTTCATTCGAAGTTAGTTCCGCTGAAATGCCTTACTTCGTCATCCTTGTTTGACTTCAAAGGCGATGGGACAATGGGAAGTGCTTAAGGTTTCCTGGGTGTGGACGTTGAGCTACCGACTGCTGGAAAGCTTTTTGGTTTGGTTTGCTCAGGCAGTCTCCAGTGGTTGTTCGAAGATACATGCATGTACCGTGCGGGGTAGTTACTGTAGTGCCAGTTAAAACTTGGACAGCTACACGTCGCCGACCGTCTCATTTACCTCGGTAGCTGCGTGAAGTATGGCGGATCGCCATTAAAGATCGGATAATGCGTGGGAGTGGAGACCATTTTGTACGAGAGACTGCTGCCTCATGTCGACTGCTGTCACTATATACCTAGCCTCAGATTAGTCGATTTGGTACGTATTAGGCTCCTGGGCGGCTGCTCGCGCTGAATGCCTCACGTGTTTTTACCCAGTCCCTGCGGAGGAAGTCCTACAGAAGAAGCACTGAAACATCGCCCGCAAATAGAGATTTCGGAAGCAAAAATGGCACTGACTGCGGCACAGCCATATCGTTTACTGCTTCTAGTCATCGCTTGCGTTGAAGGGGGCGGGGTTAGAGTTTCGCAAACCCCAACGCTGCACTTCAACTACTGAAAAAAACCGGTCACGTGGTTGAAATTTTGGTCTTTTGACTTTTCACTGACCCATCCTCCAAGCGTTAGCTACTTGGGAAGATGGCGTACAATAATTTACACGCAAAATATGTCCCAAACCTTAACCTATTTTGATTTACTGCCAGCTGTAGTGGGTTGGGAAACTGAAATGGAATAGCTGGCGGAAATCTGCAGTGGTACCAACCCACGTCCACTTGTGCTCGGTTGGCTGGTCTTAGGTAGTCAGTCTAGGGGAGTTGGTTAGCCGCAAAACCAACCGCAGGTGGCGTACGGAGCGTACGGCTGTATACTCATTGGTATCTGTGGTGAAGGGGTGTACGAGATACCCAAGGTTCAGTTTTCCATTATTTTTTGTTCCCTTTTCTGTCCACATGATGACGACGAAAGAGTATGAAACACTACTAATGGGCCGTCTCGAGTAGCTGGCGTTGTTACACGATGGGGTCTACCAGATTCCCCGAGCCAATCATGGATGACTAGGCGGTATGGTTGGATTCCTCACTCAATTTACGGGATACCCAGGACATCTAGTCTTATCCAAAGGGCGCATGAATTGAACAGTCGGTCACCGGTCTTCAGTGGGTTACGTGACCCTTATATCGTCCTGCTGTCTTGTAGATTGGACCATTTGATCAAAGGCTCGGGATATGTT
>LUCM01005525.1:4467-20850 GCA_008360955.1 Fasciolopsis buskii
ACTGCTGATGATTCCTAACAAGGATGAAACAGCTGTACAGTGCTTCCATGGTTTCTTTATGGTGAGTTGGGCGATGATAGCACATGGTGAACTATTTCATGAAAATAAACAACACATAAAGGTCATTTTTCACTGTTACAGTCAATATTTTTACGGATTTGGCATGCTAAGTAGACTTCTTTTATTTTTCTGTACAATTTAGCGGCAATATTATTCTCCTGGCGTCGCTCCTTCTGATTCATCACTTTTCACCACGTTACAAACTGATAACAACTGGCGTTTAACACCATCCGTTACCAGTTATCATGGGGTTGGTACGTGTCAGTTATCGCGGGTGGATGAGTTGTGTCCGACGGTTTGAATGCCCGCAAAACATGGCCGTTTCGCAGGCGAGGATGATTCGTCAATACCGTCAATACAGTATTGATATATCTTGCTGCAACCAAAACCCCGCACAATTGGCGTTAGGTTTACTATGCGAAATAGCTCGTCAGAACGAAAGAAGGCCGTTCGTTCTTCTGTCTCAAAGCAAATGCCGAAAAATTATGACGCGTCCACCCCCGCGGAACGGACTTCCTTCGGCGGTCGTTCAAATAGAAGGGGAATCTCATGCACACTGGCGATCAAGGGTGCGACCAACCTTCCCCTTTGCAGCGAAACATGTATTCGCTCCTCCGGATCGCTCGTTTAGCTGAATGCTGACCGCCAAGCGCGGGCGCCGTTTGTGCGTTGCTCACGCACGCCCCGCTCGCACACTTCTATCAAAATATACTCAACCTAGTACCGCCTCCAACTGCCTTTTCCTTGTACCGGTCAAGTGTCAGGGTTGCCATTATTACAGTCGTACTGAGCAGAGTAAGTGTGACGCACGAGTGGCCATGAAGGTTAATCGCAAGCAAATGTAATGCGAGATGGGCATTAGGGCAATCGGTTCTACAGCCACGCCGTAATATCTTGCTCTCGCTATTGTGTTCGTTTTACTTTGTCGACGTCACATTGTGAAAGGTTGAAGCGTCTGAATGGGCGAATCCCTTATATTCCAGGCTTAAGACACATGCACAGGCGAGTATTCCATGCAACGGCGGCAACTGTAGCAAATTGTATTGGTAAACTGTCATTTTGGTTTTTATTTGTGCTTTGCAATCGGGGACAGAATAACGCGCAACAGAGCATTTTATTCTTTTCTCTATGCATAAGTATATAAATTGTGATATATAATAGCGTACGGGTATGCAAAGATATATACACGCATAATTATTTAAGTGAATTTTTGAACGTATTCATTTATACTACGACTGTCAAATGTAGTGTATGTATGTAATTTCATATGTACATGTTTATGCCTATTTGGAAGAAGGAAAGAAGAACTTATTACCCTAGGTGCTTATGGAGCTGAAGTAGATTTATCTAAATATGTATAAATAGATTCATCTAAAATATCTAAATAAATCTAAATGCATGCAGGTAGATAAAACTGCTTTCCTTCTCTAATATGCACAGTCACTGTCGTCATGTTGCCCGGTTTCCCGTATAGAAATGCTCCTCGTAAGTACCACTTCAATTTTTAGGCATATCTATGGTTGCATAGTTGATCTTTACCATGGGTTTCTCTGTCAATTTGCAGATGCATTTTCGATTAAATCTCGGCTTGCTGAAAGTATATCTAGTGGCACATATATATGCATATTTGCTTAACAGTCGGCAGGTGATCAGAAGATATATAGTTAATATTATCTCCAAATGTAAAAATCTTCGTGTGCATATGCATATGCATTTGTATGCAAGTCACTCCATGTAAACGTTTATGGATAAGTACCTATAGACAATGCGCAGTAACTTAGTTATTTTAAGGTCCCCAATAACAACGTTCTGAGTAGTGCAAGCAATCATGGTTATCAACGCAGTAGGATTACCATGTGTTTATATAAATGCGTAATCCCACATGCAGATATTTGTGCTTGCATACACTTATGTGCATAACTTCACATGTCTATACACGCTTTTGCCTAGATAACTGTGTATAAACGTATGGACTTTTAAGCAGGTGAGTACATTCAAAGGGGTAAGTGGTTATGGATTGGAGAAAATAATTTTTCCTCATGAATCTGAAAGCGGTTATTAGTGAGCACTGAAACTCCTAAATAAATATGTACGCATTCAGTTAGTACACCTTCCATAGTACCACTGGAACTTGCTCACACGTCCCCTCGAAAACGTCTACCGCACGAGTAATGAGTGATCCATAAAGAGGCATAGATCTGACGCAGGCTAGTTTGCATAAGGCAGTTAACAGTTTATGTCCGGAACCTAATGCAATCCTTTGGGTAGCTGGCCATGGATTTTCGAAGTTCGAGAAAACAGACGTATTAACGTCCACGCCAAGGCTTTTTTACGGCCTATTTTACCAAGCTCCACCCCCATTTCGGCATGCGGCATTAGATACACGCATCAACGGGTTAACGGTAATGCAGCAGAGGTAAAAGACGACCATCCTAAGGGTAACCGATGCTCCAAATCGGATAGCGGTGGCCACAAATAGGAGCGTTTTAGCCCTCTCCGTTTCGTCCCTTGTCCGCTGGTAGGTGCGCTGCGCGCATCGCTCATCATGAGTCACCGTGTTCCTGGCCTTAGTCTTCATTGTCCTCCGGTCTAGTGGTAGCAACCCTAAACGGAAAGAGGAAAACGATTTATCGTGGATTAACCATGAGAATGTCAGTTGAATGCCACATTTGCTATATGCATGTGTGTTTTGCTGTGGGGCTGTGGGCAGCCACAGGTAGTCGTTCTTGCCCAAGTAGTTATCGCGCTGTAGGCATGTCCGCCGTCCACAGACATCGCATTGAACCTACTCCATCGTGTCGTCCAAACCCACATTTGGGCAATCTGCTCTGCGCACGCTGCATTCACCCCGTTGGATCAGGGAATCCTAGGATACTTCAAATCTCCTTTTGTAAGTGGAATGTGGCCATTATCAAGGTGTCGTACTTTCAAAAAATAATAACTTTTAATGGATCACTGAAGGCCTCTGGTTCGGCGGCGCCGTCTTTTTGTTCACTATGAACGCATTCGGTTTTGAAGGCGGGAGCATCCTGCGGTTTGCAAACGGGACCAGCGTTCGGCCGATTCGTTAATCATCTCAAGTTTATCCCTGCCTTCCCCATCCTCCCGGGTACTGGCTTTCCCATGAAGTGCGCATATGCATGAGGGTGTGTAAGTGACAAAAACTGATTAGGCCTATGGACAGGTAGTTTTAAATGCATTTAACGGTGCCAGACTGTCAGCCACAACAATAGTTGAAAAGTTACTCCTGAAGGATAATATGATCTTTATGGCATTCATCGCGCCGCAGTAGTTTATCCCGCAGAATAATGTAAAATACCATCCCAATCCACCTTCACTCATCACATTCGCGTATCGGAAAATTCCTCCGCAATGGTTTATCTGGTGGGTGCGCTTGGTAACATTTCTTCTCAGTGACTCTCTATCAATTAACCCGTGCTGCGAGGCGCGAAAACGCATACATTACTATGCTATCTCATTTCAGAAGTCTCAGTCTACCTTGTTTGCACAATAAATCGTTGATTTTGAAAGCGTCGTTCCGGATGATCATCAAATTAGTTTTACGGCAAAGGCAATTTATATCCCATACGGTCACCGGTGACCGAAATTTCCCTTGCGTATCCACAAATTTTTCCTGTGCTCCTGAAAATTCTATTGAACTCATGATGTGTACTTCAGATTCAGGCCTAAACTTAATGCTATGCACTTAATAGTGCTCGTGGCCAAGGTAGAATGAACGATTTTTTGGAGACAACGCCCAACTTCTATGCACTGCTCACTGACTGACGGATCATCAGACATTGGACAACAAATATTTGAATATCTGAAATGATTGATTGTTCGGTACAATTACTTGTTTACACATCTATGTCGCCTTCTGTGACGATTATGGGCACGGCGATATTTAAAGCCATAATACCGGAAAGACATTGGATACCGACAGGAATGTTCTCGGATTAAGTTCCCCGAGATGAAACTGTGATATTTACAAAAACATGTTACATTTTCTTTTTGAGAAGAGCGAAAATCGTTTTTAAAAATCCAAAAAAGCAATGTTCGAACCACAAACAAACCGGGAAAACCTGAGTGCCATCAGCAAATGGACCCATATTTGCATGACCGGCCGTGGTAACCATAAATGCCTAGTCTACATGTCCTCCGGTGTCATGGTATTCGCACCAGCCAGTTCGAATTGCAACAAGTCATTTTGGAATAAACATTTGCCTAAAAGTTTTCATGTGACCGATGAACTTCGATATGCAGTACCCCCGCAAATAACTGCCTGCGAAGTTAGGTTAACTATCACAAAATCCTTGCAGAACCGATCGTCCTGACAAGAATCTCGTGTTGCGTTTACTTGTGCTTAACTTTCGTGACCACTTTTGCGTCACTCTTACTCGGCTCCGTACGACTGTAATAATGGCAACCCTGACACTTGACCGGTACAAGGAAAAGGCAGTTGGAGGCGGTACTAGGTTGAGTATATTTTGACAGGAGCGTGTGAGCTGGGCGTGCGTGAGCAACGCACAAACGGCGCCCGCGCTTTGCGGTCAACATTCAGCTAAATGAGCGATCCGGAGGAGCGAATACATATTCCACTACAATGTGGATTAACCGTTACTATCTGCTTTATGGCTGTCTCCCGAGAAGCTGAAGTTCATGGAGAGAATTGCTTCAGGCTCTGTATATTTAATTAGATGGTTCCGTCAATGTACATACTCCAATCATGTGCATGTACACCAACGCAACTGGTCTGCAGTTTAATTTCTCCTGTAGAACATTTGCTATCATGTTTCCTCCACGTTGGTCCTTTCCTTGGATTATCTTATTGCTTGGGCACTGGCACGGGTTCTAAGACTGGCATGTCGCAGCCACCCGTGCACGAAGTCCGAAATTCCAAATTCATGCGATATGGCATGTTGATGGGCTAAATTTCCCCTGCCCTTCTTTTGTCGTTCCTCTCTGGATACAAAACTCTTCCCTCGATCGCACTTTGCCGTCCATTCTTGCGTTCTTATGTTCCTTGAATGATAGCAAGCTCATAAGAGAGGATTTCTCATCGATAAATCCCTACCAAATTTGCTTAAGGAACTCGCTCCTGTTTAGGTGCCTACCGACTGTCTACCCGATGTAACGTTCTATTGCATTCAGCACTATCAAGAGAGGGCTTTTTGAAACTAGTGGTTCCATTTACGCCTCTTCCGCAATCCTCAAGTGGTCAGGGGTTCCACCGCACTTAAAAACAAATAGAAAAATTCTGTTAGACTGATAGGAACCCTATCTGACTGCGGCTTGAGAATGACTAGATGCAGTTCCTCAAATGCTTAGGTCCCGCGGTATTGAGGCCCTTTCCTTTGTTGTGACGATTGGCTCATCCATTCTTTTGGTTGTGCGTTTGAAGGTTCCACGTGCTTGATACGCTAGTTATGTTCTTTAACCGATCGAAGGTAACCAAGAAGGGCCCCAGCCTTGCGTTCTGCCATTGTGGCCTAGTCTTCGGCCTCGGTATGAAAGTCTCGCAAGAAGAACCTCATTTTCCTGTTAGGTCGGATGGCCAATTAGGCCTTTGAATTCCCTTTTGCTTTCTATGTCAAGCGTAACTTTCCTTGAATCTTGTCCCCCTAAGACTTATGCGTGCAACATCAAATTCTCCATTTTACTGCCGGTACCTCCGGTGCCCCTTGGGTGCTTGGTATTTCTTCCATGCCTCTTCTTCTTGCTGCCGTTCTTTTTCAACCACTTTTACCAGAAAAGCTTCTTTCTTTCGTTTCACCGCTTTAAACCGTTCAAATTCTGTTAATGCCGCCACTTTGTGCTCAATGTCCTCCTGAATCGCACTGGCGTCGTTACTGTCAGCGTGCCATTGCAAGTGAACACCCCAGCGGATGCTCTAATACGACCCTTTCCATTTTTCTGGGTCGAAGCAAACACCTTCCCCACATGGAATGAGTTATCTCATGGTCAGTTCAGCCAAATGGTGCTGTTATCCTGAGGTCAATGGTGTCTGTCGTGAGTACCATATCCAAGGCCTAGGTCGTGCAGTTACTCGTCCACCTTGTTGATTGGCAGGTGCGTTAGATGAGAGCTTTTTGGATGAGATCGAGCATTTTGGGCCCGAATTTCGCCTTCACAGTTTATCCCGTCCCTTAGTCAATCTTTGGTGTATCAAGGAGCCCGCAAGTATTACTTCCTCTCCTCTCGTGATGTTTTTCTGTGGATGGTTATTCCCCTGCTGATGTTGCAAGGGAAGACAGGCACATGGGACGATAATCTCCCCTGTCATCGAACTGACCACTGCCGAAACCTCCCGAACACATGGAACTTAAACTTAGTGTCCTCAAAGAAATGATGGATGTGTGAGGACCTTGTAGATATAATGGCTTACGTTGAGGCTGTCACAAAGCAACGATGGAGTGTGATATTATATACTTCTGGAAAACTCCGATGAACATGCTTAGTTGCGTGATCAAGCATTACAGGTGTAAAACAATCTATCGAAGAGTAGAGCTCAACGATGAAGGCAAAAATGCGGGTTAGTTAAAATTAAACACGGCTACCAGCAGGCTAACCTAGAAAATGCCCAGCAAAATTTGGCTGGGGAAAGCGGCAGATGTCAAAATATGTTCGAAGTGTTCAAAATTTAACAGGTTTTTGCAGTGTCCCTGTAAGGTAACCTGAGACAAAGGAATTCGATGATTCCTGAGTGACGGACGAAAAACTTGCACACCTGGCTAGAACGACTGGAGGAAAGGACGGAGGCGGAAAACAGACAAACAACATCAAAAGATAAAAAGATAAAAAGGTAAAACGAGAGAAGGAAAACAAAACGTCACTCCTTGAACGGTGGCTCCGAAATCAGGGAAATATGCAAAATCCGTTGGAATTTTGGAGTGCCGCAGAACAGTGATGTGGATAGTGGTGAACAATTACTTAAATATGCGGCAAGAGAAAGCGTCCTCAAGTGCAAAGAGGAATGAGAAGAGTGGCACAAAATACGTTGAATAAAACATCCAGTGGCAGTGTGAAATTGGGTTGGATTTTTTTGGCTCCTTCCAAACAGGGATCAGAATATTGGCAGCCCTATTGAGAATATAATCCCAAGGGGGAACCGCAAAAGTTATCCGGAGTTACAACGAAAACGGAACGGCAGGGTTTGCACGCGAAGGTTTTCAAAAATGTGTGCTTTTATTGTGATGGGCGTGGTAACCAAAGTCCGGTCAAGCAGCGTAGTCAGGAAGATATGTCTTCTCTTGTCTTGTTGCCGTTTGAGATCATATTACTCGGCCTCTAGTTCTAAGCGGACTTGTAATAAAGACCGTAATTTGTCACTGGCGAATCATGCCGATTAACATTATTGCCCTGTTTCACCGCAGCCTGAAAAGAGGATAATTTTGATCAGCCTAGAGTGGTGTTCGCAGTACGTCCAGACAATCTGAGATAAAGGTGGAAACAGCAGTCTGAAAAGTGTTTCAGCTGAGGGGTGAGTGGCAAAGGGAATGTAAAAAGGTATATAAAAGGGCCGAAAAGTGTGGAAGCGAATAGAAAACGGGGAAGACCTGTTCATGGTACTGACACGTCTGCGAGTTGGATTGTGTGAGGCATAGTAGTGTGTCCATGGGTAGACCCGTTCTTAAAGTGTGCCGAACTATTCCATTCATCCAGCCGTCAGAGGTAGTTAATCCTAGGTAGTTCTCATATTACTCTAGCATATCAGGTTACTTCGCACCCCTTTATGGAGCGCTATGGAAATCAGAGGATATTTAGAGACAGGACGATGAGCTGGAGCTCGGGCCTTGGATAACCTAATGAATTTGATCTGGTCGGGAGGTAAAATACCCATTTGGGCTCTGGAAAATGCGAAAGTTAATAGAGTGAGAGAAATCAGGAGAATTCCGGTGATGGATAAAACTGAAAAAGAAAAGCGAATAAAAGTTCGTCCTTTGGAGAATATCCAGAGGGGGAAGTGGAAAGAATGATTCATCATCAGTGACTCAAAACAATACAAAGAAGGTTGGATGGGAGCAGTAGCTGGCATAATTTACGGAAAACAAAGTGGATTAAAGACTAACTGTACCCCAGTGTAGCTTAGAGCTACTGTCTGAGGACGGGCTCTTTGAGGCTATTATATTTCACGGCTTTTGAGGCGCTCAGTGGAGTTTCCTTTCTGATTACTCTTAGAGTTGGCACCTGTTCATAATCAGGTTAGGAATGGGCCTTGACCTCGCAAATCACGAACATATCGCATGTCTCCAACGTAAGTTCTGTCTTGAGCTACTAACTCTCAAAATTCTCCCAACGTGGGTGGACGAAAATGTCAACGTACGTATTGTTGGATCCATGCTCTCTTCACATCCTGTGATTTCAAACACCAGCCCGTGTACTCCTCGCTCTTCGCGTCATGTTGTCCTCTTTACTGGCTTGGCAGGGCTAAATAGGTCTTTCTTGGTAGCTCCCGGCCATTAACTACGCCCAAAACTGCTACCATAGCTCGCTCTAGTTACCAAGTTTTACGGAATAGATGCACTATGTTGCAAGTATTTTGCCACGATCCAAAATTTACCGTAACCCCAAGCTGCCACCCAAGCCAGACTACTACTCTCTTGCGTTTCAGATCTCGCGTCCGCTGCAGACGCGCCGCTAATGCTTTCGTTCTCGTATTGGCAATTCCAAATCTGATAACTCATCATTCCCGTTAGGAACCTGTTAGCTAGGACTGGCGCTGGAGTTCTGGCCCGGTCAACGGAAATTACGCGGATTATCGCACTGGCTATCTCAACTAGCATCTTTGCAATGGAGCAAAACCGCAATTGCTGCTGCCTCCGGGTCCACTTGCGCACTTCATATTCCCCACCGGTACTGCTGACCAAGATCAAAAGATGCGACAGCGTAATTGACAGCGTAGAGGACATTCTTGGCTAGTGTATTTAAGGGGTGTTCATACACAATTTCTCTTATCTGAAGCGCTTCGCGGTACGGCTTGCCGCCATCCGCATGTAAATATAATCACTACCCTTGGAGTTCCATATCCGAAGCTTCACAAATTTTCTCCAGATAGTATGAGACAATCTCCCTCCGTTGTCAGCATTTTTTTGCCAATTGTTGTCAACTACGTGCCTCATCTAATTCGCCTGACGTTCCGCCTGGTTTTCACCACTTCCATCCAATATACGCGTTACCACTGCTTGTAGTCTCCTCAGCTCAACGTTTCTGTCCATTACGTAACGCTCCTGACGTTTGGGGTCTCAAGCCAAACGTCGATGTCCACCGTTGGGCTCCGCCCATGTTGTTCGACAGCAATGGGCACATTTAGTGAATTTAAACACGAAATGACTTGTAGTCCGCTGCTTGCAAACAGTCCCAGGAAAATCTTTATGGTCTTGAAAAAATAGTTTTCTTTATTTTGCTTTTCGCTGGCATACTTGTACTTTCCCCATTGCTTTACAGTATCGCATTTCACTTTCCAGTGAGCTTCTGCAATAAATCAATAGTGGTCCCACCCGCTTATCCCATTCGACCTCTATCATTCACATTTCCTGTGCATCGTTCTTGTAAAAATTTGATCTTACCTTGCATATGCCTCTCGCAAATCGAGAAATATGCAGCATTATTTTTATTATTGTTCGCATTTCCTGCGCATCGTTTCTGTAAAATTTAATCTTGCCTTGCGCATGCCTCTCGCGAATCGAGAAATAAACATCATTATTATCATTATTATTATTATTTCTTCATGATACTGGATCGGAGTCCTTTCGTTGGTGACTGGAACGTATTGTCGGCTGCTGCCAATAAGGTGTCCCGGCACTTGGGGTCTTCGTGTAAGGGCTACGCGATGTGAACGTCGTCTTGTCTTTTTAACCTTGGTTGGGTTGCAGCGCAGGCTCGAGAACAGCCCACTCACGAGCAGTGACAAAGTGTCCCCAATCCTGGGTCAAGCATGCCCTTTGACTCCCTGCGCTGCAATCCTGTCATGCTATTTTGTTGTTTTGTTGTCAGATATTCGGTTCGATTATGTTCTCCGTTTGGCGCTACAATGGCTGTGGATTGCTTTTGTTCAAAAACCGTATCGTATGTCGACATATATTTAATCCCGTATTTCTGCACCTCAACGAGCTTCTCATCGATCTAAAAGAGGTAGGCCCCTCTTAAATGCGCTCTTCCAGCAAAGATATCCTTTCCCGCTTTATTGAGTATCAACATTCGCTCTTTGTTTAGGAAACTGTTGGACCTGTCCAGCACACTTCAGTCACCGATCCATGTTCACAGGTGTGTCATCTGCATTCAAGAACCGCGGCTAAATCTGGATATTGCCGACTGACTCCTGTCGCTGGACAGCTTCAGACTACACTGGCAGAACAGAATTTCTGACAAGAAGAGGACACACATAACCTCCTTCTGGTCCGGCAAGTCCGAAGTTGTCCATGTGTACTCGCTAAGCAGAATTGACTGTTTTGTGGTACAGTGTCATCCCAGGTTTTCTCGCCATACAAGCACTATAATAACCAACACTGCCCCCTATAGCTTGCAACAAAATATCGCATCGTTTTCCGACATTTTTTCTGTGTTTATCTTCCCTCTTCTCGCGGATAATCCGCTTATTATTGTAGGCGATTTTAACCATGCATTTACCTTACCACCGACTGTGTTTGATTTGATTGATCTCGGCGTTTCTCCCACCAGCTGCGGCTCCATTTGAGATAAGACTGTCAACAACCACCCTGATTTCTTTTTCTTAAAGCCGCATACTACAAATTCAATTATTGCTCATTGTCTGCCGCAGTTAAGGACAGAGATAGGCCAGTCATCCCTTCCTTCGGGCAAACAAATCAAATTCGGTTTCACCTCCGTAACTTTTGACACAACAAACTTAATCCCTTTCAGAAATCTTTTTCGATCGCATCCGCCTGTTTCCCTTTTGACAATGTCAAACATTTTACAGGGACGGCCAACGCAATCTTAAATATTTTCTTTCTCGCAGAGACACTATTCGTCTCAAATGGCCGTATCTCCACCCAGAAACTGAAATCTGTAAGATGCAAGGAGCACTTTTACAAATCTCGTAATAACCCAAGCTTGAGATAAAGCTCCAGCCTAATAAAAGCGGAGATCCAACGCATTGACATTGCATTCTCCAGCCAGCTCATGAGTGGTAACATCAGTTGATCCCTAAGGCAAGGCATTAGAATATTTTGTGGGAAGAAGAGGCATAGGAAAACTCCTGCGAATGTCGACAGTACCAATCGTGCTTTCATCCACCCTTCCGATTGTACATCGGTCTTATTAGGTGTGATTGGTGATATGGTAGATACAAGTTTTTCTAGAGAGGAGGTGTTTGGCCTTCTCCGCACCACGAAAATTGCCGCGGGTGTCGGCCCTGACAGTTTGTCGTCAGCTCTTTTAAGACATAATGCTGTGGATCTTACCGATGCATTTACCTCTCTGATTAACTCATCAATAATCTCGTCTTCTATCCGTGACTGTTGGAGACCCGTCACTCTTATTCCCATTGGCGAACTAGCTGTTCTACAGCTTTGGAAAGATGTTTGCGCCCCACCGTTTGAAAGTCCTCTGGGCTTAAACTGACAGGGCGTGCTACAGTTAAACATCCGCATTATAATAAAAACAATAATAACAAATTTATTTCCCGGAAATCGATGAGGCATGCAGTGAGCATGATCATGACGTGCAACGATAGTCATAATGGAAAATGTAGAAGGCATATACAATGGTGAATGATGTCTATATCAGTTCATATTTTTAGGTTTAGAGTACAATCGGCGACGGATTTACTCGACAGCCATCTCGACCCTGCCACCCTGTGTTTGTTGCGTATGTTGAAGGCTGCCATGTGCACGCAGCAGACCGGGGTGGGTCGACAACGCCACTGATACACGAAATATACACGAAGCTGGGCATGGTAGAATGGATAGTGTGTGTGTATGAGGAAAAGAAACGTCCTTCAACACGGAACAGAAGATATGTAGGCAGTTTCTGGGGGAATGCATAGTCTGGAACATTGAAATCACATTTCATTAAGTCACTTGGAGACGGTGGCATGAGATAAAAATTTTGTGATCGCATGTCGAGTTTACGAGGTTTTTCTGGCTAGTTCTGATTTCTTGATTTTTAGCTGGGCCCAATGGTGTAAATGACGCTGCAAGAGGAGTGGACGCGTAGCTCGAATAAGATGGTGTCCAGTGGACTTTTATAAAATTCGGTAACCAGAAGCCGCAGTTTTTTTCCAAATTTGGCAGGCCGGGATAAAAGTTCGCGGGAAATGATGGTCTCCAGTCGTTTTGATGACGAGTGTCCAGGTGTATGCAACATGACAACTCACATTAAATGCCAATTAAACAGTTTTCCCCGTGAGCTCTATTTGTCACTAAAGTTTGAGTCAGAAAAGTTTTGGGAGGGAGCACAAGGAAGCCAGAACGAAATATTGCACTCGGAACATTGGGATTTGAGAGTTGGTTCCGCAACATTGTTAGTGGGTGAGGCTGGCTGAGTGCGGGTCGCCCAACCGAAAATGACACCTCTAAGGGGTGAACGCAGGTGTAATCTGCCAGCTTAGTTGAACTCGCGCATCGCTGTAGCCGAGCTTCCTGCGCCAGCCAGAGCGGCGGAATTGACCGCACCCCGCGCTATTGTGATAACGCTAGTATTCTTGTGAGGTGGATGAAATAATGAGAATATAGTGTGGGTAGGACAAGTCTTGTAGCAGGTTTCACAGAGTGGATAATAAAGGGCGGGCGGACGCCGCAGTAACCAGAGTGGGAGGCCATTGTATATAATCAAGCACATTTTAACGGTCTGGACCGAAAGGAACAGAAATGAGCTACTGTCAAGCACTGCTGCCAGCTGCTAATTAAGGAGCGGGCGAGCTGCGAGCGTCTCAGAATGGAAATGTACTAAGGCGTATAGGTTGTTGCAAAAATGTATGTGGGTGATGACTGTTGCTGTCCGCATTCCGGTTTAATAAGTTTGTCGATAGGCGTTCGGACTGTTCCAGCCTGTGGATCGTCCAAACAACTAAGGAGAGGAAAGCTACCCGGTATTTGGGGGGTGGGCAAGCACAACTGCAGTAGATATGAATAACGGAACGGACTACAAAGGGCAGAATAGCACTAGGAACTGACTAAATTCACGGTGTACAACTCATGAATTATAGTTTAGTCTAGGAGTTCATGCCGTTAAAGCCCTAGAACTGGTCAGGTCTAGGGGACTTGATGAATGCAGACCTTCATAGGACAGAACAGAAATCACTTAGGAATCTTTGTTCATGGGGGAGGAGAAAGGAGTTCCGAAGCATCCAAGGTGGAAAGGGGGTATTCGTAAGCAGTGAAGTAGAAAGAATTCAAAATGTCGACCTTGTTTCTGCTGGAGAGATTCGTTTGGATTTGTCTGATACATGGTAATTTAAACGAGTAAAAATTTATTTGCATAGGGAGAGGCGACGGTGAAGAGTAGGGAATGAAGGTGATGGTGGGAGAGGGTATTTCAAGTACCATGATGGAGTAAGGATACTACACCGTTTTTGTTTGCCTGGGCAACCCTGTACTTAAAAACCGCAATTTGGTTTGTGGATCCGGAGTTAGGTTTCTGAGGAGCTCCGAGGTGTCGAAATGGACAGAAGGGATATGGATGAGGAATGAGGAAGAACATAACATGACAACGTAGTTTCGACTTTTCACGTGACGATCTGGGTAAAGAGATATGTTTCCTTCTATCACAATAAACAAGCCCGTACCACCGATGTTTTCAGGAAACCCAAATCCGTTTAATATGCTTGATCCTCAAGTAATTGGTAGTGATATAGATGAATGAGAAATGGCACCGTAACTATTCTACTTCATTTATTTTAATTGCTGTGGATGCTGGTGACAGGATGCGCAACTTTCGGGGGTTTGTATCATAGAGACAAATACTCAACGATAAAATATTTGCTCTGACAGATGTCTTTGGTACTGGAAATGTAATATTTTACCCTGTATTTTTGGGGTTTGTGTGAGTTTCTAACACTAGCCGCTGAGCTGCAGCTGTTTTTTAATAATAATATTGAGGAGCTCTACATTTGTTCTTGTGCTTCGGAGCCACAAGCAATGTAATTTCATCGATTTGCAACGATCCATTTAATTAAGGCTTACCGAGTAGCCAAACAATCGCTTGGTATAAGTTCGCTGGACGTTTCAGTCGCCGTTATGTCGCACTACCCCATGTTCGGACTGACTAGGAAGAAATACTCCAGAATGGTCCTTACAAGGTTTCTAAAAACATGCAGCTTTCTTTCAATTCCGTAATTCCATGTAGAAGCCCCACTGCTCGATTTGCTTTCGCAGTTTGTGTGATGGCATACTTCGAGAAGTTTTAGGTGCAAGAAAATTTTAGGCCTAGGTTGCAAACCTGGGAATTACCAAGGATGAGCTGGTTATCAATTTTGAGGTCTCTTAGTGGTATCGTGCAACTGAACCCGATGATGCTGCTTTTTCCAGCAGAGAATTGTATCATCCGGTCTTTTGCCCACGAACAGAATGACGCTAAATCATGCACTCTGATACTCATGATGGACTCCGGGGCTTCAGGGCAAAATTGTAGACGATTTTTATGTCGACGATAAAAAAGGGACGCCATTTCTGATAACGTTGAAGACATCGTTGACATATAACAGAAAGATTCGGGGGTCTACTCCGCAGCCTTGGAATACACCGCTGGTTAGTAATCTGGGTTCGGATAGGAGGCCATTTACTTGAACTACCTGCTTTCTAGATGGCAGATATGATGAAAACCACGATAGAATTAGGTCGACGATGCCGCAAGATTCGATTTTGTGTAACAACCTTCCGTAAGTCACCCTGTCAAAAGCCTTTGTCATGTCCAAAAGAATCACTATAATTGACATTCCGTTTTTCAGGGCCTTGGTGATATAATTCAAGAAGTCAGTTAGGCACACGCAGAACTACTTCTGGGTTCTTGGTTACTCAAGTTCCGTATATCATTCAAAATAACATTTATGTAAACAACCCACAGCAGATTGTAGAATATTTTGGTGAATTTTTTGCATCTGCTCTGGTAAACGATAACAATCCCCCTACCCCTTGTCAATCTCGCCTGACTATAGAGTTATATTCAACAGTTGCATTTCTTCCGAAGGACGCAGCTCAGCTGTTGGTATAAACAAAAATTGGCTGCAACTCTGGACCTGATTCATTACCCCAGGCTGCCTTCGCATTAGTTGGGAGCGGTATCCCAATTTTGCTAGCAAACATCTTCAACTTATCCATTCATTGCTGCACCTTCCCGTAACAGTAGAAAACCTCCGTGATTACACCCGTTCAAACCAGATTGCTAACTAATATGACATCCTACAGTATTGTTGATCCAATGCTGTCGTGGTTTTCATCTTACTTGCCATTTAGAAAGCAGATTGTGCAAGTAAATGGCTTAATATCTGATTCTAGAGTAGTGTCCAGTGGTGTGATCCAAGGCAATGTCCTGGGCCCCCTGCTCTTTCTTTGTACGGCAATGATGTCTTCCATGTTATTCAAAACAGCACCCCGTTTCTCTTCGCAGACGATATCGAAATTGTGTGCATCTTTCTCCTGAAGCTTTAGAATCCACCATACGTTACATATCACAAGACTTGGCGTCACTCAACTCCTGGGCAAACGACTGGATGATGTAACTTTCCGCTGAAAAAGGCAGCATCATGGGGTAAAAATGCGTTATACCCGTAAGAGAATTCATTCCTGGAACCCAAGCCATCCTCGTTGATTGCCAAGTTCGGGACATAGGCCTAAATAATTACTGCACCTCAAATATCTCGGAGCATTCTTTCACACAAGTGGCAAGAGCAAATAAATTAGTGAGGCTGTTGCACCGAGCTCAGAAGTTGGACGAAAGCAAACTACACCTTTTTTAGGGCCCACGTCAGATCCACTGTGGAGTATCGCTCTCTAGTTTGCCAAAAAACGAGGCAATGCAACAGAGTGGCGATTGAAAACGTCCAGCGTGCATTTACCAGGCAGTTGATTGGCTACTCTACAAGCCTAAATTACATGGAACGCTGTGATTTGCCGAAATAAGATCTCTTGTGGCTCCGACGCATAAGAGTAAACCCGGTACAATTTACCAATATTACCACAGGTGGCAGGTGCTTTTCTGCACCTCGTGTTAAACACCAACTCGCGTGCTCCCCCAGAAATTCGGATTCCAATGTAACTCTCCCAGATCCGAAGGCTTCCGTTAGAGGCGACCTTCTATTATTAGATATTCTTCATTGTGGAATAAACTCCCCCAGCAGCTGCGCATTCTGTCACCATTATCTATTGC
>LUCM01005525.1:22522-63980 GCA_008360955.1 Fasciolopsis buskii
ACCAAATGGTCCTGGCAACTGTCCTCCGTAGGAGTCCACCAGACGTTGGCTCATTTGGTTCCGGTTATCTTTCCTCTTTTCCAACCCCACCTTCATCTTTGGACCAGGCTGAACTTCATGAAATCAAAATTGCTCAAAACAAGCCTCGTGTATTAGTCTTACGGTTACAAATTTCCCATCCATTGTTGCCGCTCTCCTTGCTTAACGGGCTGTGCTTTTAGAATTTTCCGGTTTTATACTGCCTTTTTTGATATCCAGTCTGGTTTTCGCTCAGCTCCATTCCGTTACCTCATCCATATTGATCCTCATCTTCAAAATGTAACTATCTTGATTTTCGACAATCCCGGCCAATTGGCGGCGACGGCTATGGACTTCCAGCCATATTTTGCGTCCGCCATACGCAGCTTCCATGCATTCAAACATAGTATTACTCGCAGTGCAGGACTGGTAGACAGTTACAGATTTATCTTTGCGAATCGTTATCTAGCTTTGATTCAAAACTCGAAACCCCGTGATCAGCAGATCACATTGTCAGTTATGATCTTGTAAGCGAAAACATTGCATTTTATTTTTGCTTTTTATTTTTCCGTCGCTGCACTGTGCCTTCTTTTAACAAGTTTGATCTTGCCTTGCGCATGACTCTCGTATGTCGAGAAATATACACAAACTAGCAAACCTTTCAAATTACTTAAGGTTGCTCTTATCCCCTTTCTCTTCGATTTATATTATTCGTCTTTCCTATGCATCCTCTATGTAAAAACTTGATCTTGCCTTGCGCATGCCCCTTGCAAATCGAGAGATATACATTATTAACTAAAAAATAATTTTCTACGAAGAAAGCCATGTTGTCCAGCGTTAATAAGCTCATGTTCCAGAAGATAGGCAAAAAGTCTATCCTTTGTTATGCGTTCCATAATTCTGGAATTTACGACTGGTAGTGGTGAGTCAGGCCCAGTGTGGAAGCCAATTTTAGTCTTTAACAACAGCTGGGATACTTTTTGTGGGAGAAATAAGATTGTTTGTTGCTACTCTGTAACCCTATAAAACCCTATGTTGTAACATCTACCACCAAAAAGTTAGAAAGCATTATGAACACCTGAGCTGCACTTAGCCAAACGGTTCTTCTTTGAATTATCGTCGTCCGCGGGGTAACTGTCCCCGCTTTCTATTCCAGGTCTAATCTTTAGGTTCCCTACAGCCACTCCCTGAATTTGCGACCGTCTGTGGATATATTTATCTCTCTCTCACATTTCAACGCCGAATGCCTTTGGCACATGCTGCAAGTTTATATACTCATCACCCACTTACCGTTTTCACCACAATTTGCTTCATTATTCCGATTCACCCTCGAATTCGGCTCACATCACCAGATTTCATAATTATTTGGCATGCAAACATCTGATGCAAATGAGATAATCTTGCCTGCAGCATCAGTATATCTTCCTCAGAAAAAGGTCTTCGCGCATGTCATTATGCCATCGCGTTCCCTTCTCATTGCCTTTACTGTAGTTTTGTCATCTACCGTACTAAATGCGCCTCTTAAGGCCGTTCCGTTGTACCTGTTTAATGCATGTAAGAAACCGATCGTGTCACGGAGCAAGCATCTGTATCAGAGAAATACTTAAATCGTTACTATTATCCCACCACTTTAGAGCTCTTGTAATTCTAGCGACCAAGTGTAACTTCCAACAAATAAACCATATGTCCATTGCGGCTCTGCAGGAACTTCTGAGTATGTGCTCCACCTTCTGCTGCGGTCGCTTATGCCTGATGAACAAAGTGCCAAAACGTTGATTCCCAGCCAACTGGTGCTACAAAACCTGGCTGGCTCCTGATATCTGTGACCCGGAATTAACCATCCCTGAGTTGTAAGCTTTACGCAAGATCCAGCTAAAGGTCTAGAAGGAAGAGGTCTGTTATGCTTTAATAACTCCATTCTCCTTCCTTTAATCACAAACCTTCCGATTTTGAAATAACTGGAATGTATTCTTATACCTTTCCTCCCCCCCAACCTGAACGCCGCTTTTCGATGTGGTACACAGATCTCCAAATTGCAACATGCAAGACAGCTTATGGTTGTTAAACTTACCTAATACACCAGCTCACAGGCACAGCTTCACCTTCTTCCTGATCATTTGCCACGCCAACCCTCCAGCAGTGAACGAACCAGGGCTGATTGCCGACGGAGGGTCTTTTTTAGAACTTATTTTCGGAGAAGAATGGACTCAAATTTCGAACGTGCCCACAAAATTCGGAAGGCCAAATTCAATCCCTGTTAGTTCTACTGGCAATAGAAGACAAAGTATGGAGTGATTTAATTAGCCACTTCTTTCCACTGAGCGAATTGTTTGTGTATTTATCCTTGTTTTTCGTAACATCAGATGGCCAACAGTTTTAAGCTTTCTGGGATAGTTTCCTTTTGAATTGACAAACGTTCTGGTCCCACTAGCTTTTTGAGCCTTTGTCTAGGCCACGGGATCCGAAGCACAAAAACCAAGTAGATGGCAGTTTGTTTTGAAGATTCCACTTACAAGGCTCACATTAACTTTGTCTCGAGGATCCAAAATACCCAGATAGAGAATGCGCTGCTTTTCCCGTCCAAAAACGCATTTTTGTTGGGAGATTTTAGCAGAATGTCGGGTTCAAGCTGACGGGCCTCACCCAGAAAATGCGGGATTTTATTCTTATTCTAAACCAGTGTAAGGGCATAGGCCCATACATACCTGAGGCCCATCGTTCAAAACCCTCAGTATATCTGGCATAATTTCAACCTACCTGGCAATTGACACCTTCAGGTCTCTTTTCACTACCACCAGGGACAAAACCCCAAACTTCTTCCACCTCACCTTTCATCCGACCTACTCTATGTCACTTACTCATCAATCCAATGGCTCATCTAAAGTTCACTTATCCTGAACCGCCATTAGGCTGTGGAACATTACTAGCTCTACCATCACCTTTGAAAGAGCTCTGTAAATCTATCCACTCCTACCATTTTTAAGATTGCATAAAAAAGGAACCTGTTCCTCATGTGGATAAAGCATTCATGAAACAAGTCTACGGAGTGGTTGGGGAATTCAACCTATGGTTTTGGACCAATTTGCCTTACTAACACCATTTTCGAAATTTTCGAGCAGTTAATCAATCAAGTCCTCCTTTCCCACCCACAAAACCTAAGATTCTTCCTTTGTTACAGAAAGTTTGAGCCCCAGACGGTTCTCGCATCCCCGCTCAGTTGGCTGCCATGAACAACCTCAGCAATACTAAGACAACGGACAGATCTCACCAGTGAATTCATGGAATTTTCGAAAGCCATCTACAGAGTTCCCGATGCCCGCTGCCGCATAACAAATTAACCAAAGTAACATTTGAATCATGAGAGCACACCAAGAGGTTGCTGCAACCAGAAACAATATTCCGGTTTGCTCGGGATGCGCACCGATTCAGATCCCCTAGCTCCATTCGACACATGCAACGGAAAACTGAAGGGCCGAAGAAAACCGCAGGTTTTGGCCTGTAGATTTATTGTATATGGTATACTAGAGTCGAAAGACGAAGGCCACCAGCGTCGCCTTCTTCAAAACATAGATTAATTCAAGTACATTGGTGATCTGCGAAATAGATAGGCAGCCACAGACATGGCACATAACGAACATTTCCACCACTGCTGCTTCGAAGCACACTGCATTTGGCATCCATGGCAGACAGTTTTGGAGAAGAGTCATGCCTCCAAATGTAGTCTGTCGTCTGGCGTAATAATAATAGATTGAGCAACCCTGAAAAATTTCGCCCTGATCGAAATTCGAGCCAAAGTTGTTCAATAAATAGTATCTTCTGCGAAGTGGCAATGGGGGTCTAACAGTGACATTTATGACGCTCGTAGCAAAATGAACATTATTATGGCAAGGATTAAAGATAAATAAAAGGTTTTATTTGACTCGACAAAGTATCTGGCCCTATAGTTTAGGCTAGGTGAAGTACCCTGGAGATTTCTATTAAACGCCCCCTGCGCATTCCAATTTGCGATTCGAACAACGTTACACATATGCGTGAAAACAATCGGGCAAGTTTCATCGTGGGGTCTGGTGTGGAAGCCAAAGGAGATAATCCCGCAATATTGAGTGCAGGATGCCCTAAAAATCATTAGAGCTGTTCTTTAAGCTACGGCGGTTTGGTGGTGGGCTTTTTCATGGAAGTTGAAGGAGCAAGGGTATTATAGCCCACAATGGAACAGTAATCCGTGATTGGGCTTGCATGTGTCTTATATATTAACAGCACACTTCCAACATTTCTGTACACCAAACCAATTAGTCTCCTAGCCTTCGCATCTTGAATCAGGTTGTGTTTGGTGAAGTCGAACGTGCTGGAGTGATACAAACCCAAGAGTCTGAATGTCTGAGCGGAAGGAATAACTTTTTCGTTATTTGCAAATATATCTGTAGGTGCATTGCGTTCTTATACAGGTGTGCTGCTTTCGTGGATCTAGAATTTCAACGACCAATTTGCGCGTTATGAATCAAGTGATATTAAATTAGTTTTACATTATGTAGAGTGGCGGTTTGGTCACGAGTGGAAACGTGTACACAATTTTGTATATCATCCGTAAACAAAAAATGTATACCATAGGTGGGGGTTAAAAATGTCTTGTTTACGACAGAAACAATGGGGGGCCCAGTAGGCTTCCTTGAATAACTCCACAACTCCACAACAAGAATTGGATGGAATTTTATTTACATTCATTATCTGTATTCTAGGGGTCAAATCAGATAAGAACCAAGCCAGCAGAGCGCTTTTTATACCGTAGCTTCAGAATTTCATAAGAACCTTACGATAAGACGCGATCAAAGCCTCCGTCGTGTCTAAAAATATCACAATCATCAACTATCCGTCATTGGTAGCCTTCGGCACCATGCTTAAGAAATCAGTCATGCACGTAGAACATGGTTTACTTTGAAAGTCACTATGTTGACCGACGTTAATGAGGTCATTGTCCAATGAATGAGTTGTTTATTTTTCACTGTTCTTTTCATAGTGCGTGAGACAAGCAAGGTGTGATGGATGGGCCCATGATCAGATGGCTCCTGCACTGAACCACCTTTGTGAATTGGAAAATTGATAAACATTTTCCACTGGTGGAGAAAATTGACACTATTTAAAGCAAAGGGTAAATAAATCGGACGACAGCATGAAGATATCTGCACCCACAACTTGGAAAGACGGTCTTATTTTTATCGACCGTGGTGTCGTATCCACTTGGGTGGAATGAGAATCTTAGTGGGGATGCAGGGGAGTCAGGGTGAATGTCCCGTGTAATGGTGCTGTCGTCGGTTGTCATAGAGGAGGCAAAATAATCAACGAACACCTCCGATATCACTTGAGGGTCGTTTGCGCATGTGCTCCTGTGAAATACAAATGCGGTATGCATAATACGTGGGAATCCTCAGTAGCTTTGCTCACGCTGCAGACTTATTGATAGATTGTAACGCCTAAAGTTACTTCACCTTTGGAAGGGAATGGAGAAGTGTCTTAATCTCGTTTGACAGATGGTTCATATGCAATTTCAGGGCAAGCCTTTTGTTCGTACGAATTCTGTTCGGATCAAAGAATTCATCTTAGGTCAGGCCAGGATGCTCAGCCTTTTCGGGATTGTACCACACTCAAAGTAAAGTGATTAGATCAAGGCACTAAGCTAGAGTTGCTCAAAATTTGTTGGTGACCATTTGGATATCCAGAGATAGAGGGAAACTGTCCTAATTTGGGATACGAATAATGGAAGGACAATGGCCCTCTGAGACTGTGATACAGTTTATTGGAAGCTTGGGAGGAGACAACGGACGGCGAAACTACGAACTTACAATTAATCTGGGGATGATCATCTATGAGTTGTTCGATATGTATGAGGGCGCGCACCTGGATTAGGCCAGTTGTGAAGATTAGACCAAGAATACCGTCTACTCTTTTCCGTAATGGAACATGCTGTATCCACCCCCTTAGTCGTGCAGCTGAAACAAACACGGAGAGGTACGTCGGGGAGGAAAAAAAGGCCAACAAATCCCAGGTGCGTCGAAGTCACCGCCACCCGCTTAGGAACTGCAAGCTCGGCATAAGCGTCAGGTGCATTAATTAGTGGTAATAGACCCTGACTGATTCGTACTAGGGAGACGGTAGATGCTGGACATCATAGCCGAACCGGAGGACCTCATTTCGAGTTCAAAACACTCAATGGCGCCAGCTATTTCCAGTGCGACTAAACCAAATTATGCAGAATCCAAGAAAGACAAACCTTACTCGTTTAAGTTTTCGGTATCTTGCAGATGCAAAACTCGAGGGCTAAACAGCAGCCGACTAATCAACTATAAATCCAATCCAAGCACAAACAGCCCACATGCAAGGATTCGATGGTGGTTAAATCATCCAGCTACACTTGCACCAACAACTAGTTGCTGCGCCCTAAGCGGCTTGAGCTCCGATAACTTAGAGCAAAACCCTTTTGGGCGGGCGCACCCATGGTTCTCTGGTGTAAAGCTGGATAACTGTGTAATGGATATCCTGAAGGCCGATTGGAGGGAGGGCATATGCAGTGCATGTTGACTGTACACCAGCAACAAGCTGAGGGCCAAAAGCCTCACTGCTGAGGTAAGTGGCCGATTTTCAGAAGGGGTTTCGGAAACCATAGCACAAAATACCCCTGGGCCCCAAACCTTCTAGATAAAGTAAACGTCGAAATACCAGTGGCATTGGACAACGCGGACACAAAAATTCAGCGAACACTCATTTTCAATAACCTCAACCTGCATTCAGCCTATGCTTCTATCATTTAGCATGCCCATAACGGTCACGAACTACCTATTGGGCATCATTCAGCACAGTGATTAAACCAGAATGGCTTCAGCGACAGAGGCAGCCCGCCCGATGAAGCGAGACCTCCGACCTGTCGGGACAGGATTCCGTCCTTCACAATGAACCACGAGTTATCTGCCAGTTCGAGGTTTCAGCAGCCTTAGAGACAAAATATAAAGGGGACATCACATTTATAGTAGCGCATAAGGCACTTGCACGAACAAATCTACTGACTGTAATCTCAGCATGACTGATTTTCCAAGTGCAAATCTTTCCAACTCACATTCCGTTGCTCGCGTCGTCAGCAACCGGGAGGAAAACAGAGAAACTCTGACTAATGCAAAGTACCTGTTTGTGAGTCGTCCATGTACGGAAACCTTAAAACCCACGCCGACAATGAGTATTCGTAAAGTAAAAATTCAAGGAGGGAGCCATATGGGACCTCTATCAGCCAATGCGAAGTCTGCAGAACGATAGTGATTACATTCTCATGAGAGTCCTGCGTAACACCCAGTGCAGGTAGGACATTGCTGACCGCCAGGGGCAAGTCCTAAAACGAGTTCACCCACAGAGTTCGCCCATGTATCACTGCCAGAACAGGGGTCGCGCAAATGAATAAATCCAGTGGTCTAACAGCGGACAGTAACAAGGATGCGGCGAACATATTCACCGCCTTTTACCCCTCGTTTTTCGCGCATCTCGAGCAGCGGGTGACGAGGAATGAAGATGCAGCCGCAAACGCAAAAGCCTCATAGCAATGGGAGCTGAATTAGCAAGCCTCTTTACCGGGCGCGCTGGTTGTGAGACAAGCACACTAGAGAAGCCGAAATTAATATGCCTGAAGGAGATCCCGATTATCATATCCCAACAGTAAGCAGACCAACTAGCTCACCCGCTGAACGAACATTTCAACCATTCCATGCGTGTGGGCCACGTCCATGAAGAATGGAAGAGCTATATGGTTCCTCTCATCCTCATGCACCGGAATCCGTCCAACATCAAACCCACTACAAAGGCAAGCTTCTATTCAAAGCCTCAAAAATGGAGGAAAAACTGATTGACGTTGTTCCTTGCAATTTCCCTGAGGATGGTCATTTGCACGGAGCATAGCACAGGTGTGGAGGATACAGATCGTGACAAACAAACCTGGTCGATGCAGTTGTCGGCGAATGAGGTTGGGTGGACATGTTAGTTCAGGTGCATGTGACCTCACTGGACGTTTCTATGGCATCCGCCCGGGTGGACCACTTATATCTTTCAGAAGGGATATGAAATATTGGGATAAATAAAACTCAAAACACATTGGTATCGCACTATTTGGCAATGGAAGATTCCATGACCAAATGAACTGGTCTCCTTCCGGCCGCTTCAAAGCCCCAAGCGGGGCAAAACAGGGATCCAAATTAGGCGTGAGGCCGCCTCAATTTTCTGAACAGTATTCGTCTTCACTTAGGCTGCAAGGCCCTTTTGTATGCAGATTATGTGAAGATCTGCTGTGAAGTAGGAACTACACTAGACGCGCAGGCACTGAAAACAGAACTTAGTTTACACCAGTGGTCCGCCGACGATCTCCCTTTTAATGGAGGTAAATTCAAAGTAATCCACGTAGATGGACGCCTTGTCAGCATGTACGCCTTTGAAGAAATATGCTGGAGAGAGCCACGCCGGCCAGGGATCTGAAGCCCACTTTATCGGACAGTCCGTCACAGGCGGCTAACTGCAATCTGCTGGCCCGGAAGGCCATGCTCACGCTAATTCAACCCAGTTGCATTCGGGATAGGGTCACTCCTGGCTCGTTCCCAAAGCAATTGTCGCCCCTGGTTGGACATCATCTGGAAGTAAACAGATTGGACCGCTAGCCTTGAAAAAAAATAACTCATGGAGTTGATATGAATGCCACAAAATGCGTACTTGTTCTCAGCTACCTGGCCAATCCCGATAAAGTTCACGTTTTAAACTTGTATAACATGGAGTAAAGACGGGCAAAAGGGGACGTTTCCAAGTAATAGTTTAACAACCTGAGAACATCCTAAAAATCACTTTTCAAACTGGCTGCCACATCGTCGTTGCACGGTCACCCACTGAAACTTGTGGGACAGCTTCTAAAGCTGAATGATAAGAAACAAGTCGGCGAAAGTTGCCTGTGAAACTATTACCGGAAACGATCAAGCAGACAGGAGGCAGACGCCATTCATAAGTCCACTAGAGAGGTAGCTGAGCAGTACCCCGGTGAGCCATTTAAAATTCAACTGACAGCAATCAACTCAAGGCCACACTCCTTGCAGCGAGGGAAATATCTGAGACTTGGGGGACTGCGCGTATTGCATTTCTGACTGACTGAATGACTGGGAGTTATGCATTGGAACACCGATGAATCGAGCGCTATCGCCATGATCACCACTGGTGGCACGCATAAGCGAGAACACATAAGATAAGAATTCCTGGTGTTGACCGAGCACTGTCGCTTGAATGGATCCATGATTATCTCCATCCAAGGCATAATTCACTCCGGTAGCTGAATTGCTGACGGTCGGTAAACGGTTTGTTGCCGTGCGCGAAACTGACTGACGATTGGATATGGGTTGTGAGGCTGACCATTCACGGCGAGTCGTCGAATTCGAGCCCGTACCAACATCACTTGCAGTTGAAATAGAATTTCCATTTGCATTAGATGCTTGCTTTCCGGAAAACTGTGCGTTCCATGCAGTCGAGTAACGCAACTGTGCCTCCAAGTTGTCTAGTGCATGTGTCAACCATTGCCATATTGGACATAAAACGACACCAATCGCGGCCACCAACTGGGCCAATTCTGTATGAGAAATGAGTGAGTTTCGGGCACCGTGGGTTGAACGTAATGTAGGAGTCAAACGAGTTAACGCTGAAGACGATGAAGAGCCAAAGTTCAAACCGTAGGAACCGGACGTCTGGCCGGACTGATTTAGCGGACCACGTTGAGGACCTGGTATAGTAGGACCATAAGAACGAGAGTTCAATGTAGTTACGGATGAAGTCAGGTTACTGGACGACATGGGCGAGGACAGAAGAAGTGTCAGCGGATGCAAATTGGTATTGCTTGAGGACGTTGGTGTGTTGTTGGAATTAGTGTTGCAACTGCCACCGGTATTATAGGGATGCTGTTGACGCTGTTGCTCATACACTGATGGCCCTGCAATCATTGCAGCTGGGACCGAGGCGCAACGACGCATTGTGCTCATATTGATGAGTTCCTCATGTAGCTCCACTATTAGATCTGCTGGAAATGTGCGATTATGTTTGCATATGTGCCTGAGATTGTTTCAATCGTTGTATGTCTGAGCGAAGGGATCCGGCTTATTAACTGCCGTGCCTATTGATTTTAATCTCCTTGCATGGACGGTCGCTGGTCCCCCAAGGCAAAGGGCGTTGGGTAGGCTGGCAAAAGCATCAGAAGAGATATGCTCCGGTTAAGTGGTTCGTAAGCCACTGATATCAACTGTTCATCGCAGTTTGTGCATAGAGCCCTGGAATTCCCAGTGCCTCTCGATCAAAGGAGAAAAGGAAAAGAACAAGGAAAAACAAAAATAAATGAATAGGCGAAACAGAAGAAAGTTAAACCTGGAAGAAAAAGAGGATGAACGAAAAAAGAGAGAAAATGAATAATGAAAAATTGGAAATAACAAATCAAAGACTGAATTGACAGAAAGTCGACTGTGAAAGAAACATCAGTGAACGGCAGATGCCCTGCTCAGACATAGATGTGGAGGCGAAAAGCGAAAAGGAAGCCATTAAAGCCCCCAGTACGAGAGCAGACCAAGCTGACTGATGGGAAAATCCCTATCAAAATAAGTGACTTGGTGAAAATCGAAAAACAGAAAAAAATCGAACGCTTCGCAGTTTGTTGTCCGGTTAGGTCAGCAGCAGCTGCCAGCTTGTGCGAGGTTTGGGTCAACCATCCTTCTTCTCACTACCTTAGCTATCTCCTCCCGTCTAGTCTGTTACTGTTACAGTTGCATTCCCCAAAGCCTCCTCGCCCTTCTGCCTCCGGTTTCATTCCAAGCAAGGCAAGCTTGGGGCAGCTTACTCCAGTGTGATTGCATCAGTAAGGATGCGTTTATACGTGGTGCAGTGCGCCGTTGAAATCCCTGCAAAGCGAATGTTAGCTACTGGGTTGTGACCGGCATTACAAGGCCAACTTTGGTTTTAGACAAGTTTCTCACCTCCAGCAATTAACGGAATCAGGCCTTTCGTTCTCTTTATTCCGAGGCACTAGACTTTGCTCCCAAATGGTTTCTCAACAAAAGATCAGAAAAAGGTGCGTTAGAATGACATTGGTCTGTTGCTGAGCTGTAAACTTTCCAAGGGTACCAATCCAAACTCTGACTCTTATGTCCGCCTCCTGGTGAAATCACGTGAAATAACCGCTTAATTCGCAAGTGTCCCGTGGAAGTTGAGGAGAAAAGTAATGCGACTGAAAATTTGATATCACGTTTGGATCAGATTTATTACTTAGTTCTGTGTCGCAACACGTGGTCTTTGCTTTGTTGCAATCTACCTCCTCATTAATGTGCAGCTCTAAGCTGTCCAAACAATCTAAAGAATCAGCGAGAGCATCCCTGATAACATTTGGGAGTGTTACTCCAGCAGCGTCGTTTTTGAGAATACTTGTCTTATTTTCTCCAAGTATGAAGAATTTCAGTCTAGAATTTATCCGCCCCTTCAGAATCATTGTATGCTTTTAAGGACGGTGTCACGGGCATGATATCTTCGTTTATTAGTCGCGTGTGGGAGAGTGGCGGTTTAAGATACAGAGGGCAGCGTCTGAGAAAGGTAAGCCCATGCGAAATTCAGTGGTCCGCCAAGCTAGCACTGCAAAATATAAGAACAAATTGAGTGGCCGGAATAGTTCTGGCCAGAATGCAAATGACTATTAAGGAAAGCGCGTCAAGCGAATTTAGTCGTATGTGTAAACATTAGTCCAGGAAGCCTGGTAACATCCATGAAAAGTACAGTGTCTGTAAGGGATGAGGCTTGGCGTACCAAGTCCTATGCGTAGCAGGCGAGGGTGTCAATTGCAGAGATCTAAAAGAAGTCGACAACGATCCCATAGATTACTATAACAAGGAAGGTCGTCGCCCAAAACCCGCAGTCCCAAAGTAATTCTGGACGGAAGGTATTCAAGATGAATGGCTGCGAGCAAATAAAACGCAAATGAAAGCGGAAAACAGGCCACATTTAGATAGAAACATGCTTCAAAGTCCTCTGGCTTAATTAAGATGGGCCAGCGGAATAACTCCGTGAAATGAGGAAAAACCGACATTGATCACCTCCAGGAAATGCAAATTACATGTTCTCAGTAGTGAGAGGCCATTTTTTAGAGAATTAAAGCCTTAAGTGAAGTATTATTCCGTGGTTTGCACGTCCAAATACCAGCGGTGCAAAATAAGAGTTCGCATATTGGGGATAGGAAAGCAGCTAAGGCAAGGACTTGGGCCCACAGCAGGAAGGCCATTAGCAGTTTATTTTGGGAAGCCGCTGCCAGAGACTGGTTACTGGCCAAAGTAGTACCCATTTGCCGTTGCACGGAGGAGAAAATAGTATATAGTTCCCCATGGATCTCTCAAAGGTTGAACCAAAGAGCTGTGACCTTAAAACCCCAAGGTCGGGTTTCATCCCTTGCCCAGGAAAGGGACTTACTTGGGCCGCGGACATGCCGTCAAGAGGTCGGAGATCTCAATATCACAAAAGAACAGACGTTCTTCGTTAAAACAGGTACAGCCGTCATCGATGATATGCTAGAAAAGGAGGTCTGGGTTAGCTAGGTGGCGGAAGAGTAGCCGACAGAGCCGCAATTTATATTGAGCCTCCAGACTCGTAACACCAGACACGGTGAAACAGTTACATCGCCAAAGGGATTTCGAAACGCTGAGGATTAGAATGAAACCTCATTAATTGTTCTAGGGTAATTGCGGCGGGTGGAAAGCTACGGCTAATAAAAGCGGACATCTCCAGTACGTTGTTTGAGGCACAACTAAAAGTAAGCAAACGAATGAGATATCTAAGGGTTCGAGGCTCTCCGGTACTGCAGGCAGCCGGACGCATCATCGAGCCAGTGTGTGCTGCTACGGCGCGGTGAAAAGCCCGGGAGACGTCATTCTATACAGGCGCATCCGGCATATGCAAGAAGTGGACACGGCTATGGGCAATCGCAGATGACCATCAAGCGTCGCTTATAGCACTGCTGAAAGTTATCCAAGAATGACCACATACCCCAAGTAGTATCAGAAAAAAGTTGTAGTATGCAGGCAGGAAAGGAGTTCCCAGGCAGGAGAGCAACCATCGTTGTTAGGCAGGATATAAACCCCATGGAATCTGGTGTTGGACTGTATACTAGGAATGTATAACCATGCAGCGTTGCGTTTGCATGGCCGAAAAAAGAGTGTGGTCCAAATGGTCCACCTGCAGCGCTCCCGGAGTTCCGGAAATGAGGAAGATAACTAACCTACGTATAAAGAAAAGCAGTGAACATCGGGGTGGATGTACTCCGTCCTTACTGGACCTCGTCCCTTCAAACCAAGGAATAAATATGGAACAACTGTAGCTGCTTCCTTGTTTGGACAAGGGATATCACGTAATTGTTGAATGCACCCTCTGCATGTGGCTTTTAACTGCCATGCCTAAAATGATAAGAGGCTTTAAGGAGATGGACTCGAGGAAGCTTCGTGATAGAGAATTACAGCTTCCGTGGGAGACCAGCAATTCTGTTTCAGGTAACGAAAGAGTCCCCGTTGGCCTTCTACAACGAGATTTTGCCACTTAAGGGAACGCAAAAGAGAAGCAATGCGTTTTGGTGAAAGGCGGGAATATGTGACAACGTAAAACATTGGGACCGGAGTTGGTTCTGTATGGGACCGAAGACAGAATTCAGGCATGGGCTACGTATGCTAAGCACTGAAATTAGATTAAAAGGTTGGCGCAAACCGCTGACGATAACGAGACGATGTTATCTAGATGTGCTGGGGAGCAACCCAAGAAATGCTATGTTTACCTTCAGGCAAATGGCTCCTTTAGGAAGGGGGCCGACCCATTAAAGCGTACGGAAATTTTGCTCCAGTGGGTGAAGCTTTCAAGGCAATATGACTAAGCGACTGTGTTGGCAATGCATATACGTTTGATGTTGTCTTGAATAATAAGCTAATTCTTCCACTTCATCTACCAGAAATCGACGGCAGGCAGATAAAAAAAGATACGGTTTGTTCACACCCTGGGAATATAAGCGTTAGCGAATCGACTGGCCCAGATGGGATCGATCCGGCTAATATAAAGTCTCTGGTGATCTTCTTGGCAGGGCCGAACTGTAAGTTGCACCGGTCGACGCTGCAGCATGACTGGAAAACGGTTGTGATGCTTTGGAACGATTGGTAGGCTACTGAATTGGATGGGTGAACTTTTAAATGGCAAGACTTATTACGTCCGAGTCGGAGGGGCTAGTTCGCAACCAAGAGTAGTCACCAGTGGAGTGCCCTAGGGCTCGGCACTGGGGCACGGTTGTTTTTAATATTCGTAAATTTTATACCCAAGAGCCTGTAACCACCTAGCCTTTTTGTCACAGATAACGTGAAATTTATTGGGTCTTCTGAATGAGATGGTTTGGTCAGGGATATCGCCTTAGCGTTGAACTGCGCAAAATCGTGGGATTCGCAGCTAATGGCAACAAAATTCACTTCCTTTCAAGAAACGCTGAAGGTATCACGATCACGCGCAGATGGTTATTCAACAATAGATGCAGTGCGAAAACTGATCGACTTTGTAATCCAAGTTACGTCGAATTTTAAGTGGCTGACCGGTGTTCTAGGGCGGTAAAGAAATCCAGAGGAAAACGTTTTAGGCTGAGGCCAACACTATCGTGCCAAAATGCGGAGACCTTTGTCCCACGTGTGGAGCTTACCTTGGGTCTCACTTCAAATGCCATGCTCCTGCTTGATCCCCATTCCCCCAGAAGTTAAGAACAGTTTGGAGAAGGTGCGGAAATTAGCCACATGCATGTTTGAAGGTCAAAAACAAAAGAGCCATGAACTGAGCCCGACGGACACGGGCTTACTCTAATTGGAACGTCGAAGGACTCCGCGGGTTATTACTGGTGTATCGGCGATAGGTGAATACAAAGATGGAGTGCATTCTGAGACTCGTTTCGAGGAAGACTCCGACTCCCAAACCAGGGGCAATGGAAAAGAACTGACAAATCACGGCTCTCTGCTGATAGCTAGAGCCTGCGTCTTCAGCAACGGAGTGGCAAATGCTTGGTATCTTTTGTCACGATGTACATTTGAGACATATGCAATAAAAACCGTTCAGGTAGAGTTAGATCCTGGGTGGGATGAGGTGGGCTAGCATATCCACATTCAGTTGATGCGTGCGTCGATATTTACATGGTAACTCCAATCTTTTGCAGCAGAAACGGGGTCGCAGGAGCGCTAAGGATAATGCGAAATAGATAACACTGGCCGAGGTGGATGCCAATTTCTGTGCATATAATCATAAAAGTTCTGGACTCTCGTTTGACCCTTTGGGTAACTTCTGTCCTATGCCAGCTGAGCAGAACAGAACGAAAAACTCAACTGGTGCGGCTAAGGCCGTCGTAATTTTGAAGTCTAGGTCATTGTGCGTCAAATTTACTGCCTGTCGTCTCCGGGCCCTCCCGGCGCATCGCTGTTTTCTTAACGACCTCATGATCGATTGTATCAATGCTATAACCCATAAGTTCAGGGACTTTGCAAAGAATATTGTATCTTTGAAGAAATACACATTTGCCCTAGGGCCCTAGTGGCTTTAGTTATTTGAAAGGAACGAGTTTTAAGCCTAATGGTTAACTTAGAACTAGTCATCGATGAACTAATTTTGCAACTGCTATTTTATTTTAGAATAGGACTTCGCAATATCTTCAACTTTGTCTACTGGATGATGTGCTATAATTCAACTATCGGGCGATAGTAAATGATAATATGGCCTATGATGCTCTCTGGGCCATCATTCTCGAGGAGGAAAATTCTGCCGTGGTGTCCATGTTTAACCATTTTGAACTTGGTGGTTATGTTGCCCTCAAGCACCTTCGGTATTCCCCTTCATGAGACTTCGAAAAAAAGCCCGCCGATCGAAATGGACGAAGTGATTTTTTATGATACCTCTAGCGAGAAGAAGCCAATTTTTACACCATTTTGGGCAGTGGAACTCCAGGGAGGAGAAGGAGCTGCGCGCGAGATCGCCAACAAATATGGATTCATCTATATCGGCGAGGTAACTATGCAGGTTTATTCTTTATCTTTTTCTTTCTTATGACGATGAACAACTTTCTGAAAAAATGAATCAGAAATGATGCATGCAAATGTTAAAGTTCATAGTTGCTTCCTAAGTTCGGAGCATAGCAATTTAGTTAGCGAGCTATAGTCACTGGTTTAATTCGCCTTTCGGAGCTCGTTATTTTCTCCGGTCACATTTTACTATTTTAGAACTTTGGGATATCAGCTGTGCACTTCGCGAGTTGGCTTAAACTGTCTTTCCTTTCCCGCACCCTATGCGTTTCACATTGCAAACCTGGAGCACAATCCCGCCCGCATTCGCAGATTGGCACTGTCTCAGCAACTGCTAGTCTCGCTGTGCTGTATGATTTTTTGTCCCTGTTTGTTGGTCTAATGCTTTGACACATTACGTCTGTCGAAACACCAGTGTAAAACATGATTCCTGTGGTTTTAAAGTACCGATATTCTATGTATTCTGACTTTTTCGCCGGAATCTCTCGCAAGATAGTTCAGTTTAGTTTAGTTCAGTTGTTACAGCTCCAAGGCTGGGAGTGGTGAGCTGTTTTCGGTTGCCATCGAGGAGCACTAATTTCTTGAGGGTGAGACAAAAGGGGATCTTTTTCTGTTCCACTAAATTTATTTTCAAACGCAGGTGGTTCCGTTTCACCCGTATATAGGGCTCGTTTGCTGTGCCTAGATGAACCTTTTTTGAGCTGTTTTTATGTATTTTCTTTAGGGAGACGCAGTCTCGGAGGCAGCCCCAAGACTGCCGACTTCCTTGTAGATTAGAGGGAGGATTCAACCATTGAGGTCAGTAATAAAACCAGTTCACTTTCGGGTGAGTTTTGCGGTGCCAACTTTGGTACATAATCGCTGGAGATGATCCGGTGGATCCCAACCAAGTAACTTGAGTTGACCCATACAAACAAGTCCACTGGTCAGGGCCTTCGTACTCTGTCATGTTACCCACTGGCCATCTTGCAACCATTACCTGCTTCGTAAAACAGCTTACAATGAGACAGGCAACACCTGGCTCAACTAATTTAATCTGTTTAGATTCAGTGTTTCTGGAGATTAAATCCGTCTCATTATTTCACGCTCAATTTCTGAGTTACTGAAAGTTCTTCCACTATATTGCATCAATACTGGAAAGATGACAGTGGTTAGACGCTTATTGTCTTCTCTTATATTCTGTATTCATCGGTCATGTTTCTAAACCATACAGCTCGGACAACCTTACTAATGTTGTGTAATGCAACGTTTGATCGACAGGCGCCTAAATTTGGTTAACGCGAATTGAGCCTTCATTACTCGTTGCGACACTTCATCCCGGTGAGGTGAAACTGCCCGAAACAGCACCATTTAAATCTGAAAGATACAGAACGCATCCAAAAATGGTTGCATCATCGTTCAGGCGATTGGGAAGAACATGCTGATTACCTAGATCTTCACTCACAAGCACAATGTCGCCCACCCATTTTGAATCAGACTATTCATTGCCTGAGTAAATGTCACTGCTGTTGTTTCTATGTGGAGGGACGGCGATTTCGGTAGCCATGGCAATTATAAAGCTTAAGAAAAACGGTGAAGGAAAACAGCTGACGAACGTCGCTTCTGGAGACGGCGAAGGGCGGCAAAATCTGGGCGTAAGCCCAGGGAGGCTTAAGATCATGGCCAGCTTTCGACATCGCTCGTCGTCTATAGTGGAGTACGGCAAGATTACCCGCTATCCTCGTTTTTCTTCGAATTCACTATAATGGGTGTTTTACTGAACGCCTTATTTGGTTCGAATTACGGTTGTGACGAACTCCTTCAGGGACAGTTTCCGACTCAGGGCCCCGGTGGAATCACTTTGCAGAGTGACAATGCACAGAAATCTAGGCGCGCGTCTAACAGCTTGACGATTCCTCCATATGTGGTGGGTGCCTTGCACATACAGGGTCAGTGTATCCCTAGATACCAACATAAACCTGCCTGTACTCAGGTAAAATTGTCCATGTTTCGGAGGGATTTACAATGTGTTTGACTTATACCTGAAATTTCCAACGGATAACACGGTTTGCTCGTAAACAGGACTATCTTGTTTATTACTGCGAATTTGTCAATTTAAATGGCCGCTTTAAAGTTCCAGGATTGTCGGTTTGCTACTCAGATTGAGCACCACGTTATGCATTTGGCAGCGCAGCGGGATCCCCCTTTTACTAAAACAATTTGACCATCCCACGTTAGGAAACTTTGCCACTCTGCTCTGGAGAGTCTTAACAACCTTCCATGTTCTACAAAGGTTTGAATTAATTTTGGCGAAAGCGGTAATAAGAGTACTGATGAGTTTTATCTGTTTGACCAACCCTCTGCTTCGGTTCGGGCCATCGAGTAGTATCCAACCCACAACGGAACCATGAATTCTGATGGATCGCCGATAACTCAAAAATGTGGAATGGAAGAACTAGCACGTATGGCAAAATCTGGGCACTTTTCTTTCCTCCTTCCTCATTGTTTTATCCTTCGCCGTGATTCAAATGACACATGATATGTATTCACATTTGTGCTGTATATATATGAAGTAGCATATCTTGTAACTTCTGGGGTCTATTGCACCGAAGTAAGAGCCGACAATTTATTTCGAAGTTGGGTGGCATAGAACCATATGAGGTGTCAGTAGATCAGGTGTGGTAGCCGCCTGATTGGCAGCGAGTGGTCACCCAGCGTTAATCTGCGTCTTTTTCAGCGGATTGAGTATTCTTGCATGTTTCCCTATTGAATTTTTCTACCGTGATATTTTCGCCCCTTCTGTGTCCCAGCCAGGCAGAGCTGTTTTCCACCAAGCGCGTCCCCAGGTTGCGGGGAGATGACCACTATTTATGCGGTTAGCCGTGTATAAGGTGGATCCGCGATCATTAAATAACTAGTCGCGGAGAAGCAGCGACGGTGCTGAGGCCATGGTGGGCAAGCATTCTCCTTAGAAAACACCTCAGATTTCCACTTGTTGCACTGTGACTCGGAGAATGTTGCTTGCCAACTAAACCAAGCCATTGCCGCTTTTCCTGTTCGACTGATTCGACAAAGGTTTTCGCAACAGGTGTCGTAAATCGACCAGCCACCGGCTCAGCTTGAGCAAACTCTGCTGCCTTCCAGATCGCGGTTGGTTGCGCGAAGGCTAAAAGCACACTCTTGAATAAGCAGGCCTATTCTGGGTTTGAATACAGGGTAGCATAATGGCTTACTGGGCAGTGTTAGCCAGGCTATGACTTAGCGTAGAGGTATGAAGTTAGCGCTGGTTTTGGCCTCGGTTGGTTCTTTCTGCCTTCCTGGCTGAGGCCCACGAGATGACAATCGCTATTTGCTGGAAACTGAGAGATATGGCTCAGAACCGAAGTCGGCCTCGTGAGTGCTGTGTAGCCTGTCCGTAGGAGTCCTTCCTCTTAAAAATAATCCGAAAATAACCTAGAAAATTGCAAAAATGTACAGTGAAAACACGCAAAAGTACAATTGATTTGTTGTGGTTTATTATTTCCCTCCCTTATTTATTCACTTGCTGTAAATTTTCAGTTACATGTTCCATTTGCACCACGTTTGTGTTCAAGCCGGTGTTATATATATATATATATATATATATATATATATATATATATATATATATATACATTGCCGAGGAGTCAGGTACGGCGACACGCAATCGATGAGTCATCATAAATAACTGACGTGTTTGTGGACTTCTGCGCAAACGACCCCTTCTTCTCTCCTCTAATAGTTTTCTTTTCGCCATGGTTCCGATGGCACAAAGTCCTTATACAAAGTCTTGTGAAATATCTGATTTTGCTTCCTGAGCATGCTTATAAGAAGTGTTGCGATGAATAAACCATAAAATGAAACTGGTAACTAAATAGGCTTTGGGTAGTATATCTTGACTTTTATATCGGGTCTAGCAAATGAATTTTATTGCTGACGGAAGACATATTTGGATTTATTTCGGAATCAAGTTCACTGGCTTGAATGTTATATAGTATGATTAAAGGATTCTCTAGCGTTCCATAGAAAATGAAGTTGTCGTAATGGACGCTACCAAAATATCTACTTTTATATTCACATTCTGTCTCACTCCAGATTAATTCATATTCGTTTATTTAAATTTATGTAACTCAAGATGAACAACCCTACATGGTCGTATGTTACTCCCAGTTTCAAGGCCAGGGTAATGAGTTCCAGCGGGTTGGGGTAAACCCTTTCCACTACACTTAAGCATGTCCAGAATATACCGTTCGATGGACAGCAACAGCTGCATTATCGCGAAGTAGTTCCTACGTGGTATTGAGGTGGGAGGGTTTTTTCAAACTGGGCGATAATGGGGCTTCCATGTTACACGAAATTATCTTCATTTCCTAAAATATCTTCGTTTAAATAGAAGAAAACCGATAACGTGAAAGAAATTATTTTAGACATTTCGCTTCAAGCTTTTATGTACGTAGGTTATTCAATTTTAAACTGGTCGGATGTTGATTAATACCAGCAGTTGGTAATTGCTTTGGAGCAGTGCATGTCAGGTTGTTGTCGGAAATGAAGCCGTTTGTTTTTCAGCAGGCCAAGGGCAGGTCGTCTCACCAGTCAGATTCTCCCGTCTATGTGCGTTTGTAGTGTTCACTACACTAACTGCACGATTAAAGACCTTTCCAAACGTGTTGTAAAACGTTGTCCGGCTTCTCTTCAGAAACTTAGCACGAAAAATGACCTGTATCGTGCTGTGACACTTAGTTGATAATGGACTCTTCATTGACCAAAAAATGCTTTTGTGCCGTTGTCGGTAATACCAGCGGTTTTCGGCAAGAAATTACGCAAACGATTGCTGACCACTTCGGCAGCCAAGGCGATCAGATTTATGAGGCATTGTTCGTGCAAATAGAAAAATCTGATTCAATCGTTAGAGATAAAAATTATAAGAGTCGATCATTCGCAACTTGATCTCTTACCCGGTCCCGTCTTTCTATTCGGTATCAAATTCTGCTTGTTTGCTTTTACACCTTGTTGATATCTTCCTTTTCACAGTTTACTGTTTATATGCATTCATTTGGTTACTCTGATGACATGAGGTACTCACGGTATTAACTTTGTACTCATTAACACAAGTCCGTACCGAGGTGTCGAAACGAAACCCCCCCTCGCAAGCTCTTGGAAATCGTCTTGGAACACGGAGCCAATGTGTTCCTTGTAATCCCAGTAAGGCCACTAAAAGTAGGCCAAATCAAAAGATTTGAGCGTTTTTTGCACTCCGTGGAAAGAATCAGCAAAGGGTGCCTTTGTCTGTGCGCATTCTTGTTGATGGTACTTTCAAAAACGTTGTTAGTAGAGGGTCAACAAATTTAATTACTTTTTTCCAAGCTCACTCCGAAAACGTTTTTGGCTGTTATTGTGTTTGAGTCAGTGTATATTCTTAACTCCTGAAGACACCACTTTCCCCTTTTTCTGTATTTAGATCATGCCTGGGATCTACCATTTTAAGCAAGCTCGCCTTTCAAAGCGTTCCATATACCACAGTATATATTATCATGATCAGTTGGTGGAGGACCCGAAAGTGAGTTTATCATTGAAATCGAAATGAAGTGGCTGTTAGTTTTAATTTACTCATCCAAAACCATCGTCTCTTTTGTTCCACTACGCGAACAAAACATGAAGGTTGTGGATGACGCTTGCCTCGTTTTCTCGATTCTTCCGGTTTTTTGACGGGTGATTACTGCGGATTTCCATTGTGGCGAAAAGTTTGCAGGCACAGCGGTGTACATTCCTTATTTTTGATTTCAAATTATTGTTTCCTTGCAACAAATCTGACTTTCTTCTGTCTACTCATCCCAACCACGAAATAATGTATACTAGCGTTCGCTCCAAATATTTTCCTGTCACTGTTAGATGGCTCATCTTTATGTTTCATTTCAATCTACTTAATTTTTGGGAATAATTGATAGATGTTATTTAGTTGAATTGATCACCATTGCGTGGATTTTGTTTGTGCATATCAAGTAGTAGTCTTGCTTCATTCTTGTAAGCAAACCGTTAACAAGACTGCACATGAGATACACGTATTATTTTCCCATATCAAAGAAAACCCGTGGACCGCTACTAAGCAGCGTAATGCGATAAGGCTTGCTTTTTCTCAAAATAGTTTATACTCCACTGTTTTTATAGCCTGGCGGTATTATAACAGCACTTCAGTATTTACTAGTTTGCTATGCATAAATGCATACAGAACAACGCGTGCGAATTGTGCCATAAAAACCATGGCTGATTAGAAAAACGACGAGGAGCGAGCATGAAGGAAAAATAAACATTGAGCAGAACTCACCACACGCGCTTGCTCTTCCAGTTTTCATCTTTACGCCTTCGGTTGTTCATCAAAGCTCGTGACTCGCCCTTGGAGTGTTCAAATCAAATTGATTTAAGGGACCCAGCCCTAGCTTTTGACCAGATCACCTAGCCTGCCGAGTGGTGTGACGCTCCGGGGGTCGTGTAACCTACTGGGAATCGGCTGTTGATTGTTTCATTCATAAGCCCTTCGAATGGAGCCGGACGGAAGTAAATGACGGTGACCAAAAGTGTGACAGTCAGTAATTTAGGATACCGTTTCAAATAGGTCCTGTTTAGCAATGGAAGTAGGATGCACTACTTCAACGTTTTACTCCAAGGCTTTCTGCAGCTGTTGTTCGGCCGTCACTCGTTTTTTATTGACGCCAAACAACGATATAGTTAGCTGCCCCTTATCCGCAACTCTGGGGCGCGCTCTATAGCATATAGGTCTGCCGCTGAAAATTATCAAAAACCTGTCCGCATAGACATTATTTTCATTCCCGGACAGCATAAGTTTAAGTCATTGTGGCCACTTGATCAGATTTCGTCATTCCTCTTGTTTTATGTATAATTGTTATCTTACATCTAGTATATCTTTTTTATTCGGTCAGGATATGGAGATAAACCGGTAACTCAAGGCAGACATTGTTTAGACAACTAACTGCTGGACTGTTTCAGAGCGCTGCTCATGTAGTAGCAATTCAACATCAAAAATAATTGCAAACCCACGGTGTGATTACTACTACTGTTAGGTTTATGCACCTGACATTCGTTTCTTGAACATTGACACTCACCTTTATATCCTCACTAAGCCTAGCTTGTTCACAACTACTACGGACTTACGAACTGCGGGTGCTCAGGTGGTGTTTACTGTTATTTTCAGCTTCATTGATGCTGGTCGTTTCATGTAGTCTTTCTAGAAATGTGTTACGGTAAATTACGTTATCTGGGCTGTATGACTGGTGAGAAAACTTGATACTGCCCTCTTTTGTTCTGATAGTCTGTCACCAAACTGTCTTTCTACCAAATATTTCGTTGTCTTTCAATCTTGTTATAACTTGGTCTGCAACAAAGGTAATGCTTTTTATAGATGCAGGGAAATAGGTGTGCCCCACGATGTAATGGATGGCCGTCAAGGATGATGTTAAGTTTTGGCCACAAATGACGCAGTGGATCCTTATCGAGTTTTCCCGAAGCAACATTAGTGCTCTTTCAGTAGGATTGTTCGGCAAAATGGAAATAAGAAAAGTTGAAGTTCATGAGATTGGGTTCTACTCATGGAATATAGTGCACAGTGGACTGCTATTGCCCATGTGGACCTCAGTTTCGTGAAGAACAGACCGGATTTCGTATTGGTCGGACAGTCTGTAAAACATTATTAGATCCAGCAGCACTATGTTTTTAATATCCATGTAGAGTTCAATTTCATAGGTGCAACCGCATTCGGAAATAAATCGGTCATCACTTACTTCACTAGGCTTATTCTCAAGCTCTTCATTAGTCCCCATTTGTATCTTAATTCTCCTATTTCATTGCGCCTGAAATTGGTTTTAAATTTCGCCCCAGACGCTTGTTTACGCTGGTCTGTCTTTTATCTGTTGAGCTCAAATCTCCAGGAAGGTCTATTCTGCAATCATATGTCGAGCGGAGTTTCGTCTTCGGCTCCTTTTCTCGGCGGGGTTTAACAAACTGTCCGATTGATCAGTGTTCTCTCGCTAAGCTCCAATCCGCGCTCATTCACTTCTCACCGGGCAGCTAACTTATTGTTTATTTTCCACTGTCATCGCTTTGGTCTTTATCCTTCAGAAACCGCTTCTACAGTCCCCCTTTTCACTTCATTTTTCTGTTCTTAAGAGCTGTTTACATCAAATTGGAATGGAAAACAAGAAAAGCAAATATGCTCAACCTATGGAAGAGACATTCATCGCAGTTTGCAGTCTGAAACGCATTACTTTGAAATACCGCATTTTCCGTAGCTGAAGACATTGAATAACTAACAGGCTTGGCTATTATACGGGGAGTTTTGGGTACGGAAATCAAATGATCGATAACTAACCACGACCTGTGCGTTGGACATCCATGATTAAGAAGCATCCGCAAGCAGTTAATTGCTTCCTATTGATAATACAGAGTTGAGACTGTTACTCAGCGGACAAAGGGTGACACTTCATCTTACCGGCTGCGTTTTTTGCCTGACCTACTAAGTGAGAAAAAGGATGAAGGCAGTGGAGGTTTTTAAATGTCGAACAGGAATCGCAATAATGATTAACCATCAACCAATGGCCAGTTTATCTCACTGGAATGGCACCAAAAGGTCAGTGGTGTCAATCGAGGACACGTGGGTTTCCTGTTTCGCAAACAGTATTTATCACCCAGTAACCGCGAACATTTCTGCGTTGCTGCAACCCTAGTTTATCCTGATTAGACTGAAGTTTACACACGAAACATAAAAGCCAGATTATATATGCATATTTGTAAGTATTTCGTAGCAAAAGGTTTTATTCATAATATGCGCAATTCCTCTCTTCCTGTTGATTTTAGAATGGTTTTTTGGTAAGAGTAGTTTATACCAAACATTCACGTGGTTGCGCTCAGTATCTTCCACTAGTAAAATCTGTTGACGGTGGTCAGAGAATCTATACTTACCGAGAACACCACTACTTTCAAAAATGAAACTTTGAGAAGGGAACTAGAATCGTCGCATAAGTAGCGTCGTCAGTTTTAAGTGATTTTTTAATCTGGGACTTTTGCGTGCAAAGCTTTTTCTGATTGAAATGGTCTGTTGTTCTAGTCCTAGGGGGATTTATTCGTTTCGAAAGATTATAGGTTCGGAGCAATTGATAAAATTAAGCACTTGGTAAGTGAATTTAATAGTTAAGCGTCGGCACTTCCGCAGCTCTGTATTTTCCTGATGATGCAAACTTGATTGTTGCGGTCAGTTGGTGATGGAGGGTTGCAAAATCTCGCATTTCTCAGCCTTCATCTACGCCAAGCCATGGTTTGATTGCCCGGTCACCAGTTCCAGCCTTGTTCAGTGCGTGCACAAAAACGGGAAAAAGTGTTGAACAGGCACACACAACATTTCCAGTCCATCGAAGGCACAGCAGAGCAGTTACCTTGATCAGAGAGCGACTATCGCCACCCATCAAAAGGCGACGCGCATCGTCACCTTTCACCGGTTTTTCCAGCGAGACCCAGGCAGTGCTTCGGAAACGGCTACCATGGGTCCTCAATGCGGGGAACTAGGTCTCATCAGTGAAGAGTAGTACGGAATGTGACACTATACACCTCTCCGCCGGGAAAAATGCGGATGTCGTGCGGCACCACAAGTGTCGCAGGTTAGCAAAACCTGGTTTCCGCTATTCATGGTTTGTTCTCTTTTTCAACGTCACCGTCAACTGACACCAAACGCCCGAGGTATATTAAACTCTTGACTATCTGCAATGGATCACCATTCAAGGTAAATGCAGAAACAAGCCACTACCAGCTCTGGGAAGTTATACTGCACTTAGAAAGTGATAAGTACATGGACTACCCGGGTACCTTAATCGAATCATACTATGCGAGGAAGGTGACGGTTGGAAGATAGTTCGAGGTGGCCAGTTGATAAAATGAAAGCTTTAACCAGTAGACGGTCTCATATGGGTGCAGTTAAGCTGCCGGATTCGGGTCTGCGAGACACCCAAAACAACGTTTGGGGACGATAGGTGATATGGCTCATTGCCACAGTTATTGGCGCTCTTGCATTCGAAACTTTCTTTCTTCTATTCTGGTTTTCCTGCAGTTCGAGAAGATGGGGCAGTAAGGTAGAAACCAGAACCAGGGCACGCTGGGGGAGGGATTAGTGGTTGTGCAAACTGAACTGAAGCTGAATTCACATGAGCCACTAAGTGTAACAGAGCTCGACCAACCGTTGACTGGGGTGCAGCCGACCACTTTGACCCCATCTTGTTGCTGCTAGTTGCACCGACTCCAGCAAGCCCTGGTCTTAGGGTTTCCAGAAGAGCACAGGTAAAATTTCACACAGGAGTTCGAAGGGGCATTAATGGGAAGACTGAGCTGAAGCCTTAAATGCGATTCTCCTTGGTACAGCACACCGAATGCTACGCCCAGAGGCACTCCTGGTATGCTGCACTCGTGATCGTTCGCATGTTAGGCGGGGATCGTTCGAGGGTGGCATCGAGGACCCAGAAGAGCACCAACCGGCGGAAGTGAGATAAGCGAGAACTACATAATGGCCGAAGGAGAAGGCACGGGTGCTGATACAACCGAGCGGAGTCCCCGATAAATGTTGTAGTAGAGTACGGTCGATTAAAAATGAGTGGTTGGATTGGTGAAGAGTGGTGTACGGTGCACGTTCGTAATGAGGCCGTCAGCTTCAAGGGTAATACAGGCATTCAAATTATGGTCTGACGCTCTTTTGCGATGCGGGTCGTTAAACTGCTCAGTGTACGGATGCTTATTCCGTCGTGTGCTTCTATCCTTCGTGCACCCGGGGGTCTCCTGAAAGAGAGCAACGCGGTTTTGAGTTGGTGCCTATTCGAACGTTCCCTGTCTCTCCCAGTGAACCTTGCGCGGTTAGTGGATCGCAGCAAGGGACAAAGACCATGGTTTGCTGTGGGCAACATTCGACGCGACGGTCCAGCCATCAGACCTGGTTTTCGAAGATAACGCTTGCCAGACAGAATTCAGCTTGGCTGAACACTGCCGCTACTTATGTGTCTATGTTGGCCTTAGACATGTGCAATTGTTGTTGTCGAGTTTGGGTGATCTATGCATATATTGAAGCACAAGACGCAAGCATCAGCGTCGTAGGATAGCACAGGAGCACACAGCCTGTGGTCTAATAGGACATGAACACACACATCATCATCCTCAGCCTCAGCCTCCTCATCAACATCCTCCTCCTCCTCCTCATCATCATCCTCCTCCTCCTCCTCATCATCATCATCCTCATCCACCTCATCCGCATCCTCATCCTCATCCTCATCCTCAACGTCATCCTCATCCTTATCTTCATTCTCATCATAATCAACAACAACAACATCATCATCCTCCTCCTCCTCATCACCCTTCTCTCCCTCAATCTCATCTTCATCCTCATCCTTATCCCCATCACTATCTTCATCCACATCATCATCTTCATCCTCATCCCCATCATCATCTTCATCATCATCCCCATCCCCATCGCCATCCCCATTCGTATCCCATCCTCATCGTCATCGTCATCCTCATCCTCGTCATCCTCATCCTCGTCATCCTCATTCTCATCCTCATCCTCATGCTCATCATCATCCTCTTTCTCATCATCACGCTCATCCTCCTCCTCCTCATCATACTCATCCTTATCATCATCCTCATCATCATCATCCCCATCCTCATCCTCGTCCTCATCATCATCCCCATCCTCATCCTCGTCGTCATAGTTTTCCTTATCCTCATCAGCATCCTCATCGTCACTCTTGTCATCATCCTCATCATCATCCTCATCCTCTTCAACATCCTCCTCCTCCTCCTCCCCATCATCATCATAATCATCCTCATCATCCTCATCCTCATAATCATCGTCCTCATCATCAACATCATCCTCATCGCTAAGCTCATCGTCATCGTCATCGTCATCCTCATCCTCGTCATCCTCATCCTCGTCATCCTCATTCTCATCCTCATCCTCATGCTCATCATCATCCTCTTTCTCATCATCACGCTCATCCTCCTCCTCCTCATCATACTCATCCTTATCATCATCCTCATCATCATCATCCCCATCCTCATCCTCGTCCTCATCATCATCCCCATCCTCAACCTCATCGTCATAGTTTTCCTTATCCTCATCAGCATCCTCATCGTCACTCTTGTCATCATCCTCAGCATCCTCATCATCCTCATCCTCTTCAACATCCTCCTCCTCCTCCTCCCCATCATCATCATAATCATCCTCATCATCCTCATCCTCATAATCATCGTCCTCATCATCAACATCATCCTCATCGCTAAGCTCATCGTCATCGTCATCGTCATCCTCATCAACATGCTCATCATGATCCTCTTCCTCATCATCATGCTCATCATCCTCCTCCTCAACAATCTCATCCTCATCCTCATCAGCGACATCCTCATCCTCATCATCGTCATCCTCCTCCTCCTCCTCATCATCCAGATCATCATCATTCTCATCATCATCATCATCTTCACCCTTATCGTCCTCCTCCTCAGCATCATCCTCAACTTCATCATTATCCTCATCGTCATCTTAATCACCTTAATCTTCCTCATCCTCATCATCCTCCTCCTCCTCCTCATGATCATCATTATCTTCCTCCTCCTCTTCCTCCTCCCCATCATACTCCTCCTCATCATCATCCTCATCCTCTTCTGCGTCCTCCTCCTCCTCATCCACATCGCCATCTTTATTCTCATCATCATCTTCTTCCTCATCCTCATCATCATCCTCATCATCATGATCATCTTCATCCTCATCATCATCCTCATCTTCATCCTCTTTCTCATCATCATTCCCATCACCATCCTCATCCTCGTCATCATCCTCGTCATCGTCATCGTCATCAACATCATCATCATCCTCATCATCATCCCCATCGTCATCCGCATCACCGTCATCCTCATGCTCATCATCATCCTTATCCTCATCATCATCATCATCCTCATCAACATCCTCATCCTCATCAGCATCCTCATTGTCATTCTCATCATCATCATCTTCCTCCTCCTCCTCATCCTCAACCTCATCATCCTCCTCCTCATCATCCCCATCCTCATCACGTTCATCGTTCTCATCGACATCCTCCTCCTGATCCTCATCATCGTCTTCATCATCGTCGGCATCCATATCCCCATCGCCATCCTCATCGTCATCATCATCCTCATCCTCATCGCCATCCCATCCCCATCCCCATCGTCGTCCTCATCATCGTGATTCTCCGCCTCCTCCTCATCATCATCCAGATCATCGTCATCCTCCTCCTCATCATGCTCATCCTCATCGTCATCTTAATCATCTTTTTCTTCCTCATTCTCATCACCAACCTCATCCTCATCGTCCTCCTCCTCCTCCTCCTCCTCCTCCTCNAAATATGACCGGGGTACAAGTAGAAGGATGAATGAAAGCACAATTGATACTGTCGACATCCGCATTAGTTTACATTCAAAACATGACGTATTTATTCGTTCTTTTCTCCATCTTGGTAGGGCACATTTTTGATTAATGCTGCTGCTGTGCCGAGGGCAAGAATTTTCGGCAGTTTAAACTGTCTAAGGGACAAATTCGTCTCTTCACTTTAATTTGGAAGATTTTTAGTCTCCAGAATATGATCTCGCATGAGTTCTCTCATGCAATACCACAAAATCGTGACCTCGTTTAACCCAAAGCATTGATCGAAGTTTATTGAGAAGAAATCAAAATTCCCAATTGATTATAACTTGACTACTTCCCTGTGTATCGGATCACTAAGACAAATTACTGTTGCTAGCCCATGGCCTTTCTGCCGTCGGGAAGTGTGGTGGTTTGACGAAACGTGTTCAAATGACTTTCGGCTTTCACGTTGATCTTCTTAGAAAATTCCTAATGCTCGAACGGTTTCTTCTCATGGTTATTAGTTAGTGGTGAACCGTAGTTAACAGAAATTTTCGATTCACATAGAAGTACTTTCGATATTATCACTGTAGCGTAATTTTGACTTTACTAATGATTATAAATAACTTCGAATGACAACCTTGATAGCTGTGGGCGCGCGTTCTCGGTTATACTCACAGCAAACATGGATAGGCAATAGTTGTGACCAATTCTTTCTTTTCCCTTGATGCCCTTGTACGAAAAAAAGTGATCTAGCAATGGCTTATTGAGGAACAATAATATTCTATCCGTCGAATTCCGAGTAGATCTACATAAGAGTCATCAAGTTAATTTTTGCTAGCATATTTCTCCTCATACTGATCAGTGACGAACAGATCTACTTCCATTTTCGTTTCAGCACCGATTGGAACGCCTGCCGGAACACATCCAATCCAAGTCGTCAAGCGCATCTTGTTCCCCTACTACTTAGCATTTTTTTCCAAACAACTGTATAGATCGTTTCCGACTGAAACTCATTTTGTTATTAGGTATTTTTCTAATTTCTTCATAGACGAATATGATAGGTAGACAAATCCGTCGTACATATCAACTTGATTTCGTGGCTAGGTTATTCATGAACACCTGATTGCGTGGATAAAATTGGACAGACTGGCCGTTATCAGCCAGAAGACTGGAGGGAGTTAGAGGGAACAGGAAAAACGTTAACTGGTGGTAGCACATGCATGGTCTATCTGTTCCACGGAATCATTTGTCATGATTCATATTTCCGACTATTCTGGTTATCTGCTATGGAAGAGTCGGCCGATTTTCACTTCACCTTTACTACAATGCTGCCATCCTTAGTCAGGTAGCTCCTGAGATAAGCAAAACGGTCTACAATGGTTGGCTCCTCCCCATCGTGTTGTTAAGCACTGCTTGTCCTTTCGAATGAACTGCATAGTTCATCGCTATATCCTTACGTTCACAGAAGCATGCAAGTACAATCGTCACAGTAGTTTCTTAAACTTCTGTTGCGTACTTTTTCGATGAATAACAGATTTCAGTCAGCTGAATCAAAGGCATCTTTGTAGTCGAGAAACAGCTTGGTTGTCCCGCAACGCAATGTATGAAGCGTTTTAAGTAATCCGGAAAAGTTGCAAGTCTGGGAGAAATCCAGTTCTCTAAGTGCAAACAGAAAATAAGATACGTCGACAGTTGCAGCGTCAACTGATCATAAGCCTTAAGAGTGACCGCGAAAACTGGTGGCTACCTAGCCAAGGAGATGAAGAAAGCTGCTGCTTCAGGTAACAGTCAAAGACTGTTTAGCTTATACGCGACAGCGGTGGGCGGCGAACTTCGGTTAGTGAATTCGTGTGCGTTAGGAATGGAGAGCTCATCCATGGTAAACAACAAAGGCTGGACCGTTGGGCAAAGCGCTTCAAGGATCAGTTTAGCTGGCCATACGCTAACGTAATTAGTCCGATGTCTGCAGCTGTGAACCCTTGGAAGATGTCACTTGATCTCCGAACTGAAGTGGAAGTGCAGTCGAATATTCGACTTCTGAAGAGGAGAAAAGCAGCCGGTCCCGATGACCTTCCCCCAGTTCTCTTCAAACCGGGTGAAGCTCTGGTAAAATCAGTTACCTCCTTGCTTCGTGCTATTTGCAACAAGGAGTGCATTCCGTTATCGTGGGGCGAGTCATTGGTTATACCCATTTTCAAGACGGGCACCAAGTAACTGCAGCAATCTTCGGGGGATTCGTTTAATTTCGATAGGTACTAAAGTGTAAGTTTCGATAGTGCTACGCAATTTGACACGGATTCGCGAGAGTAATACAGCAGAGCAGCAGGCTGGATTTCGTCCAGGTCGAAGTTGCGTTGACAAGATATTCACTCTTTGTGAAATGCTCAAAACGCGCCACACGCACTGCCGCCCTACGATCGTAGTCTTCCTTGACTTGAAAGGTGCTTTCGACTCCGTGGATCGACCGGCACTACTCAGTGCTCTCCACCGGAAGGGTATGCCAACAAAGTTTGTGAACCTGTTGCAAGCATTGTACTCGCATACCTATGGTCGCGTTAGGGTATGCGGTGAACTGTCACGTTCATTCGAAATGGCCAGTGGCGTTCGACAAGGGTGTCCCATCTCTCCATTCGTGTTCAACTTCGTCGTGGACGAGGTGATGGAAGATGCTTTAGGAGGTCTCCGGGATGTAGGGGTCCAACTGGGAACTGAAGGGAAGTTGTGTGATCTAGTTTACGCATACGACGTTGTTTGCCTGTTCGAGTCTGCGGACCATGCACAACGGGCGCTAGATAGACTCTCGAGATCGGTTGCTCGGTTTGTCATGTGGTTTGCACCTTCAAAGTGCTGTTGCAGGACTGGACGACAGTAGTGCCGAACTTGGTACTAGATGGAGGAGAACTCACGACTGTGGACTGCTTCACTCATCGTGTTTGCTGCGTGTCTAACGATGGTAGCTCGGGAATGGAGGTAAGCACGCGTATATCAAAGGCTCGAGCAGCTTACGCTGAATTGAAGCACTTGTGGCGTCGTCCTGATATTTCACCGAATTTGCGAGGTCGCATGTACTGTGCCGCAGTGTGATCAGTTCTGCTGTACGGTTGCGCGACATGGAGTATGCGTATGGGCGATGTTCGTCTGTTGGAGGTTTTCGACCTCCGATGCTTACGTAGTATGGCTAGGATTGGGTGGAGTGACCGGTTGAGTTTTGTATAGGTCAGGAATCTAATACTAGTTTTTGGCTCTCAGAATGCCTCATATCAGCGAATGAAACTAGGTAGACTGCGCTAGTGGGGTCACGTGTTGCGCATGACGAGCACTCGTCTGCAACACTGTGCGATTTTGGCTTTTTCCCAAAGAATGGAAGTAGCTGTGTGGGGTTCAACAGATGATGTGGCAACTTGGGCTGAGAAAACTCACAGCGAACTTCGGTAAAGTAGGTGTCTCACGTCTTCGTGGTTGGAATCCGGAAGACTCGTGAATTGGTTGACTGCAGGCTGGTGGATATAACAATGAACAGAGGCGATCGTGTTGTCATTTTTTATCGAATCAGAATGTTTGAAAGAGCGCGTCTGTGCCGTTTAACTATGTTGTGTGTTGGTTGTAGCGGCGTCTTATCTTTTTCGGCCTGTGTAGGTCCATTCTCTGTTCCCCATGGATATTCACCCTTTTTATAGAAACGTGACCGTGGGGGAAAAACAGCGGTCAGTGAGGCTTGTCTTGTGTTTTACCGCTGAACAACGATGATGATTCCGATAAATTATTCATGCCCGGTGGACCCATTCCCGTCTGCGACTGCTTCGTGGATTACGATGGTCTGACTTCACCTGAAATCTAAGAAACTTAACAAGCCGATCGTAATATCCACTTTTGTGCTAGAGGGATAGCACTGGCCTCAGTGCTATCGGAGCTGTTCACTCCGTGCCTAAAATTATCGAAGACCGTTGGTGATTCGTTTCGGTCGCACTCATACTCATATAAAACAGGGACACATTTCGTTCATTAACCTGCGCGGACGACCATAAATTGACCGATAACTATTGGAGGCAGAGATGTCATCTGTACGATAAAATACAATTAGGAGATTCGATTTTGGATGCCCTTTAATTCAAGTCATACTCACTAATCCTTTGGTTTGTGTTGTGTTTGTTTGTATGGTTATGGACCGTGTGAGGGGGAGGGCGTGGACCAATCATGGGAGAATTTTGTCAGCAAATCATTAGTTGGACTTATGATACTGGATCCTAGTGTTCAACCTTTAAATGGGATACCGAATTTTGGAACATGTTTTGCGCATGCCCAGAGAACAACTGCGTCGTTGCACGCTGTTCTTCGAGGCAGGTAATGGTTGGAAGACGGGTCGATGGGATAGAAATGGTGTGGAAACCTTAGTCGTCAGACTATCTCGTGTAGGCTCGGTTAGACAACTGGGTTGTGATCTCACAATTCTCCGAAAACAATGGTTAAATACATTAGGTGGTAGGACTCAACAGCGCGATCGGCAGCTTTGTTACTTCCGAAGTCTTTTCCCTTTTGAATAGTTGTTCAACTTATTATTTTGCAATAGATCTATCTTTTTTCTTTTGTAGTTAGTTCTGTAAAATAGCAACAAAATCCAGAACACTTTAGTGCAAGGCTGGCGGTTGTGCAAGCTGACGCCAACTGAACAAGTCGTCTTAGGGCACAGGGGCCAAGGTCAGTTGTTTGATGAAATAGCTTCCTCAATCGCGAATGTGCACAGTCGAACATGGTTGGATCGATCTGAAGGCATTAACTCTATCTGCCTGACCGGAGTCTACTTGATGACTAATGCGGATAATATAAGCTCGGATAAAAAAATCTTGGTTCCCGAAACTAGGCTTTTTGTCAAATTTATCTTTTGCTCAACCGGTGCAAAGTTGCACTAATTTCCGCAGCTTTGTACCGATGGAGCAAAGAAATTTTTTCGAATAAAATGTTCAACTTTGAGAAGCAAAAAAAGCTGATCGTCATAAGTCCTGTGGAATGGGTTTCATTTAATCACTAAAGTCTTTCGAAGTAATGGTTGCTTAAGCAAACTAGTCCAAAAGTATAATTTATCCAATAGACCGGAAAATAGTATCTGTCTACTAGTCTTTCCTTTTAGAGTTGTTTCATTGGAACCGCTCACCGGGAGGTCTGTTTTCATTGACATACATCAAAATTTTTACCCTCGATAACCCCAAAGGATGAAGCGAAAATGATCAACTCTGACCGCAACCATTCTTCTCCTATTTGACCTGTAAGAATTTTTTTAGCAATTATTCCAACTGGTCGAATATCTAACTCATCGGTTGAGGCTAACTTTTTCCAACCCCGTATTTGTTTCCCGCTTTCCAGATGCTTGGACTTGTTCATCATCTGACTGAGATAAGTTCTTTAGTTGGGTGTTTCAGTGTTCGAACTTTGAATAATTAATACCAATTTATCAGCCGACATGTTAAAATAGCTGCTCACAAATTTATCGCCCTCAAATTGGGATCATTGGAAATATTCCACCACAAATTTAGAAAAACCTCAATAATAGGCTGTGAGGATTATCAAATGATTTTCAGCGATGATTGGTTTGCGGTCAGGCCAGTGGGAAACAATCCGATATTTCACAAAAGATTATGTTTGGTCACTTGAATCCCTATCCTTTATTGTCCGTTCATTATTTGAGTAATCTGTCATTTCGTCAGAATAAGACTGTCCTTCGATTTCTGAATCAAATGTTTCACTTATATAGTCTCGTGGGGGCTCTCTGTTAGCTGAAGAATAACGGATCAATCACAGATTTTTTGCGTTTTTCACTAGCAAAGTCACACCAATGGCATCCATCGGAATAAAGGCAAATATGTAGGAAATAAGAACGCCCATCAACGGTCGGTATTCTAAAACCATAGCCGGCGCAAAATATCGTCCTTTGTACGATGTGTACCGTCGCTCGTTATCGTTGATGTATTGTACTTGGCGATCGATGATACAATTGTTGTACTCTATAGATGCGGCATAAATCAGGGCAAATGATGCCTGGATTATTGTCGTACAACCAACTGTGGTGATTATCATCAGTTTCCGATCAAAAATCATTAACACGTATCCGGTGAACAGGCCAATCAGCCCAACGGTGAGCAACATGAATGCCGTGCTCCCGCAAGCTTTGGCTCGGTGAGCTCGTGCGGTACAGAACATCCACAATTCGGAAGCAATACGTGCATGCAAATGTAACAGAGCATTCACTTTTTCTTGTTCGCTGTAAACCGTGTGGTCATCTTGGTAGTCCACATTGGACCAAAATCCGACTCCACTTCTGGTCTACAAAATAAAGATGTACATTTCGGAGAGTGAGAAAGACCCGGTAAGGATTGTTGCTGGGTCGAGAAATTCACAGAAATGCATTAGGCATCACGTTTCCAAAAAACACGTTTGGAGGCATTTTCAATGATCTTTGTAGTCATGGAAATGTGCCAGCCATGATTCAAAAGTTAGTGCTTATGTTCCTATTTCGGGGAAAGAAAAAGTCCAGAGAAAATTACAGTAAAATTTGGTGTATACCAGGCAGATGCAACTTGAATGAGAATTAATATAAAATTTGACTGTCGTACGGGTAATCTTCTAGTCTCTAAATCCTAACTGTTCAAATCTCGAGGTTGTACACCCTCTAAACATATCCTCTACTTGGTCCGGATCTCATTTGGGTCTTGCTGGTTCGATCGACATCACTGATCATTAGAAGCTACAACTAACCCAAGGCGATCGCTCCTAGCCTTAGAAGGTGATCTGAACATTTTCCTGGCGATTTCATGTTTTTAACATCTCCGTTCCACTATGTAGCTAAGGTTTTGTGAAGTAGCATTTTGGGCCCAGCAAATGTGCATTGCCAACGATTCTGAGCGTGGATGATGCAACTGTCCATGCTATGACATATTTTGATGCCGGTGTGACTGCAAACCATTTTATGGCGGCACTTCTTAACACAAATCCCGAAGCTATTTTCTGGCCCTAGTGTCTTTTTCACGCACGTTTTAGAAGTGAGTTAGCCGCTATCCACGAGCCCATTTGGGCTCAGGTTCAGTTAACCATTCAGTCGAGACTAGTGTTTTCAATCTGACAGTGATTGTGATCATTAGGTTGTCTGTGTTTTGGGAACGATTCGTTACTAAGCGTGGAGACACTATAATCCAAGTAGTTCCATCATGAAACACCCAAACCGCTTATGTGGCTCTCATAAATCACGCTAAGTTACATTGCAGGTCAAGTAGAACTCTGATCAACCACACTTCGAAGACAACTGATTAAAGTAGATTCTCACTAAGCAACAATGGTTGTTTGAGGTGTCCTCGGTTAAGTATAATTGATATGCTGCTTTTCTATGACATACTTCAAACATGAGTGCAATGGGAGTCGCATATCTCCTAGCCACTGAGAGAGAACCAATAACCTTAACCCTAAAACTTAGAGAAACATGTAAAGTCCCATTGGGCCAGGTGTGGCAACGGGCCGGACGACAGCGAGTTGCCGTCTACTGCCAAAGTGACAGGCAGATCTGGGATTCGAATTTCTGACCCTTTCGGTCAAAGATGCTTGATCCATTTGACTTCCTCCGGTGGCTTGTCGCCACTATTATCTCTCGAGGAACGCGGTCCACCGTCAACTCTACAGTTAGACTCTAGATAGTCGAGATTTTCACTCATTGGCCGTTCGCTAAGACTGATTACGGCGCGTAAAACCACTTACCATCCTCCGGCTTTTGTGTCCGACTCTGGAAAACCTCGTTCGGTGCTTTAAAAAGTGTTGGGTACACTCAATCTCCCAATGTCGAGATTAATAATGTATATATGTCAACCTTTCTGATCAGTACCTAGCAAATAACATCATGCTTGAACAGTGCATTTTATCAACTGTGAAGACCTGCCTTGGTAATATAAAAGCTGATTATTCATTCCCCAGAGAATAAAATGCCTTCTATATTCCTTATCAAAATTTGATGCCGTCAACCGATGTGCTTCTCGTTACCAGACATGTTGTGTCTAAGTAAACTATCGTCGTAAATCCTTAGACATCAAATTTCACCAGTGGTTGGATCATTTGCGTAAGCTGAGAAAGATGTGTCTCGCTCCTGACGTTAGCTTTTGAATATAAAAATATTAGCAATTGTTGAACACTTGTGATGCGGCCGAAGTATTTTTTCCCCGTAGTCAGCTCTACACTAATATTAAATGTGTTGTAATATTCAGGGCAAAAGCTCGCTAAATCAGACCTTCGGTTTTCCAACCACGACCTGCTCAACTCGCGTGAACCCCGTAGCCAATTACTTTGATAAGTTTTGATCCAGAGAATCAGTCTGCTTACTGTTGCTACGTAAAACAAAGGGAAAGTCAATCAACGTCGAAACGAGCTGTGATCTTTTCGCATCAGTCAGGTCGGTCGGCTTTAAATGCACAGCGTGAAAATTTCTAACTGATCAACCAAAAAACCGCTCATGCCGAAGAACAAAACACTATTCAAGGCGCACAAAACAAACAAAAAATGCCACTTCTATCACATTAGTGCCACGAAAAACGAGCTGGGTTAGGTGGTCAATGAGTTCGACGGCTCATGGATCCGCTGCCTGGGATGTCAACGAGAGAGCGTTGCGCAGAGCACTTTAGGTGACAGTTTAGCTGGTCAGCTGCCATAGTCGACCTTCTACCTATGCCTGTAAATGATACAACGCAAGTAGATACCAGCCATCCATCAGGAATGATGATCCGTGTTTCGTAACGCAGAAATGATACATCTACTCTGGTTCGACCTAAAATCCTCAATCAATTTTTTTTCACGGCCGACATCTCTAATTCCCACCAACTCTAGTGCGAAAGACCGAATCGAACAGATCAAAAGGTCGTTTATTCAGCAATACTGGTAGCTCATATTAGTTTTCTATGGGCAATACTCACCGATTGATTATTCTGCTGGCTAATTCGGTCCCTCGGCGCTCATCGACTTTCCCACGCAGCGTTTTTGTTCCACTTATTGATTGGCATAATTAGTGCGATGTCGCCGCAGTTGTGTTGATCTCTAATCTGGGTAGAAGCTATAACGAGTCAATACCCACTACCCTTACAATGCGGGAGGGTGGTTTTCTTCAAAGTCAAGGCAAATTGAAGTGTTAACATCGGAGTCGACAAAACTCCAAAGACCAATGTAGACAAGAGAACAGATTGGTTGTACCAAGGCACCAGAAGGGTAATAAATCCTCATGTAAAAACCAGAGGAATTGGTGTAAACGAGATTGAAACTGCATCAGAGGTTGTTTGGCCTGAACCAAAGAGTCTCTTCCTTTGTTCCAGATTGCACCAACCCGTAGAATACCGGAGAAGAAGACCGACAGACAAAACCAATCCCTAACTGTTCATCATCTCCAAACAACTGTTTGAACTGACTGTCATTGACCGATATCGACGCTTTGGTCACTTCCGGTAGAGTGTCCACGTACACTTGTCGTGACACGTGTTTTTGTCACGCAACGACGTTGCGATTGATATCCATCGGTTCTTCGTGGGTCGCGATCCGTGTGTAACATTGAATTAGCTCAGTAAACATTGCATCAAAATTGCTCCTATACGTTATTCCCCGCCAATTGTCTAGTGCCGAAAAATTGTGTTCTTGGAAATTCGAGTAGGCCAGGGTTTTACTGACCAACTGTTTATTCTATGACATCCTCGAATATAGATACACGTTCCGTAGGCCCACGGTATGTTTTTCTTGATCTGAAAGTGACATTGGATTCAGTCATTGGTGTCAAAAGAATTCATTTCACTCGCCAGTCCGTATGCGAACAGTCTAGGTGAAATCCGAGTTCGTGCCTGTGACTAATTTTCACTCAGGTTCACCACGAGAAATGAAGCTCGTTAGGGTTGCCCATTTCCACCTTTTTTCTTCAACTTTGTAACTGTAATGATTATCAGAGATAACCCTATCTTTCGGTGAGAATGGCGGCAATAATGTTCGCTCAGACCGAAAATTGTCTAACCCAGAATATGTAGACGGTGTTGTGCTACTGATTTGAGACCCAAGTAAGCTGCATATTTTTCCCGATCATCTGAGCCATAGTGTATGTCTAGGATGCGTTTAAGACGTCAAATGTGTGAAATGCCGTTTGCAGAACTGGATTAGCTCGAAGCGGTGCTTGCACATGCATGGAACAGCATGATTAGATGAATAGATTTACCTAATTGGGTAATTTTATCTAACCTGGTGGTTGTATGCTGGATGAACTTTCTCGTATGATGGTGAATTCGGTACGACGGTCTTGATCAGAGATGTTCAGTACTATTCAATACTGATACTTTGCTGGAATCATGCATCATACCAGTAAAGAAAAGATTCATAGGAATATCCTATTACCAGTAACACTTAGATTTCCTGTTCGAACACACATCTCGCAAGCGCACTTAAAACAACTAAAATTAACTCGCACATCTTATTTGGTTGCCACCGAAGTCAATGCAGGAATGTTCACCGTTTTAAAAGTGAATTTCATGGACCGACTCCGTCTCACTCTAATATATGACTTGTAGATTGACCTGTAACAACGCTTCATTTAAATGTCCATCCTTTTTTTGAAATTGCCTCCTCACGGATGAGTTTGAATTTATCACATTGTCAGCTATTTCTCTCTTTCGAGAAACAGTCTTTTCACTGTTGGGCACGCATTTCTGATGTAGCAGCAAGCAGTCCGGCGAATGGTAGGTGTATGCTGACCACCAGCCAGCAAACGTCAACGGCTAAACAGCCACTCTTCATGTCGAAAATCGACAAGGCAAACACAGATCGGATTAACATATCCATTCCCCTTTAACATTTGACCAACGAGAAGCCAGAATACTAACCTTGTAGGAGGATCAATCTTGCTACGGCTTTAGCGTAACAACAAACATATCATTTTGAGTAAACCGCTACATCGAATATATAAATGGTTTCTGGATCTTTCTTGTTAGACAACGGTTTAGGGTATCATGTTAGGGTTCTGTTGAAAAGTTTCATAAAGAATAACAACTGCACTCAGTCGGTTTTCAGCTGCTCATTATATATTTATATATATATATATATATATATGCCATTGGTTTGTTCGCTGAGCTGGGCAATATGGTTGCAAAAGTCTCATAACCTATCGAGGTGAATTCGTCAGTGCTTTGATGTTGTGGCGAGCGTCTGGATGCCACAACATCAAAGCACTGACGAATTCACCTTGATAGGTGATGAGACTTTTGCAACCATATTGCCCAGCTCAGCGAGCAAACCAATGCCATCCTGTTGAACCTGAGCTACGAGAAATAATATCATTCTCTAACCTGCTATCATATATATATATATATATATGTCACTTCAGATATATTAGCCACATGAATAATTTGTTCCTGTGTGGACTGAGTTGAATAGCAGAACATAAGGGCAGTTTTTAGCCGCCTTACAATTTCACGTGATTTCGGTCGCCCCAGCAGAGCGCGGCGCATCACGTGACCACTGCGGCATAAGTCAGCTGAGTGTCCGATAAGTGGAACGAGAATCAATTCGGTGCACGAGTGCCACGTTGTAGTGTTTCATGGTATGGAAATCTGTGGTTTTCATTTATTGCCAAAAGACAGACAGTTGTCTGGTGATTTCCCTCTGTCCGAAAACCTCCAGTCTTCCTAATCTTTCAAATTTGTTTTTGAAAATCTCCAAACGGCTTATGTGAAAACTGTTGACGCTACCCAACCTGTGAACTAGTTATTGCTCTTTTGTTAATCTCGTGTTTTGGATATCACTTGGTCAATTTATTTGTAGTTAATTTTCTAGTTGTAAACATAGCTGTTATAGTTAGATGTTTTTCGTTTTTGGAAGTCGGTACAATTTCGACTAAAGGAAACTAAGTTAGGTATCAGTGGCAGTG